>CM070495.1:47030971-47043471 GCA_036324585.1 Champsocephalus esox
AGCTTACTCTCTCACTTGTTCTTAAAGATATCTTATGCTGGCTTGCTAGTTAGATAGATAGCTAATACTAGCTAGTTTTTTTAGAAATATAGCCTCCTTTTGCCTGCTCGTTATCAGTTGTTGAGAGTCCTGCGTTTCATTCATTTCACAATGAGCGAAGATCAATTGGCCCAAACTGGCCACAGGGTCTGGAGGTCGTAGATTTGGTTTCTGCTGCTTGTTAAATGTACCTTTCAGATAGAAACTATCCTAGTGTACCCTGAGCATGCTTTATTAAACCCGCGGGATGTATCTGGGAGTAACCGACTGGCCGCACTGATCCTCATGCACTCCCAGAGCGTTGGATCACAGCCAGTTGTTCCACGTATCCACGGTTTCATCATCACACCCCCCCATCCCTGGAGGAGAGGCCAGACATCAGAGTGTGCAATGCATCCAAGCAAGGAGAGAGTTTAACCCACATTAGTGTGTGTGTGTGTGTGTGTGTGTGTGTGTGTGTGTTTGTGTGTGGTGTGTGGAGTGTGGGTATGTGTGGCCTAGCATTACTATACTTCTGGGGACCTAAATCTGTTTACACAGTCACGACACATTGGAGGTCCCCATGAGGGGAATCATTCATTTTAGAGTGAAGACTTGGTTAGTGTTAGGATAAGCGTTAGGGTTAGGGTTAGGGTAAGGGTTAGGGTTAGGGTTAGGGTTAGGGTTAGGGTTAGGGTTAGGGTTAGGGTTAGAAAACATTAAAAACCTCCGTAAACATAAACATTATAAAAACCCTTTTTAAAAAGCATCATCAAAGCTCCGTGAGGACGAGACCGTTTCAGATGAGTGGTTAAAAAGTGCAGAGCGGAGCCGGACCGCGCAACGGCGGCAGAGTATACCTAAAAAGCAGATCTCACCATCCCAGGATCTGGAGGGTGGTGTGTGTGTGTGTGTGTGTGTGTGTGTGTGTGTGTGTGTGTGTGTGTGTGTGTGTGTTAGATCATGACATAAAACACTTGCAAAATGAAAAAGTATTTGCAGTTGTATGTTTGGCAGAGCACTTTGCAGACACGGTGTCTGTGCTCTCGCTCAGAGGGGCCCTGCAGTCACGATGAAGCTCAGGGAGGAAGACTTCCTCTACGACTGCCTCCTCTCAACTCTCTGTCACGCTTTATATTTGTCTTTTTACACTTTTGAATGTAATTTGTCTTCCTCTTCATCCCATCCCCCGGAGCAACACGTGACCTGCAGCTCTTCAGAGGAGATTCATCTGCAGCTACGGATAATGTTCCAAAGACTCCTCCACCAGGAGACGCACAGCTGGAGACCAGGGGACACTAAAGAGTGACGCACACAGCTGGAGACCAGGGGACATTAAAGAGTGACGCACACAGCTGGAGAGCAGGGGACACTAAAGAGTGACGCACACAGCTGGAGACCAGGGGACACTAAAGAGTGACGCACACAGCTGGAGACCAGGGGACACTAAAGAGTGACGCACACAGCTGGAGACCAGGGGACACTAAAGAGTGACGCACACAGCTAGAGACCAGGGGACACTAAAGAGTGACGCACACAGCTGGAGACCAGGGGACACTAAAGAGTGACGCACACAGCTGGAGACCAGGGGACATTAAAGAGTGACGCACACAGCTGGAGAGCAGGGGACACTAAAGAGTGACGCACACAGCTGGAGACCAGGGGACACTAAAGAGTGACGCACACAGCTGGAGACCAGGGGACACTAAAGAGTGACGCACACAGCTGGGAGACCAGGTGACACTAAAGAGTGACGCACACAGCTGGAGACCAGGGGACACTAAATAGTGACGCACACAGCTGGAGACCAGGGGAGACTAAAGAGTGACGAACAGCTGGAGACCGGGGGACACTAAAGAGTGACGAACAACTGGAGACCTGGGGACACTAAAGAGTGACGCACACAGCTGGAGACCGGGGGACACTAAAGAGTGACGAACAGCTGGAGACCTGGGGACACCAAAGAGTGACGCACACAGCTGGAGACCAGGGGACACTAAAGAGTGACGCACACAGCTGGGAGACCAGGGGACAGTAAATAGTGACGCACACAGCTGGAGACCAGGGGAGACTAAAGAGTGACGAACAGCTGGAGACCGGGGGACACTAAAGAGTGACGAACAGCTGGAGACCTGGGGACACTAAAGAGTGACGCACACAGCTGGAGACCGGGGGACACTAAAGAGTGACGAACAGCTGGAGACCTGGGGACACCAAAGAGTGACGCACACAGCTGGAGACCAGAGGACACTAAAGAGTGACGCACACAACTGGGAGACCAGGGGACACTAAAGAGTGACGCACACAGCTGGGAGACCAGGGGACAGTAAAGAGTGACGCACACAGCTGGGAGACCAGGGGACAATAAAGAGTGACGCACACAGCTGGGAGACCAGGGGACACTAAAGAGTGACGCACACAACTGGGAGACCAGGGGACACTAAAGAGTGACGCACACACACTTTCAAGAGAAGTAAAGAAACAACGAAACATGTATAACCAATAGTTCCACAACACGTCTATCTTTCTAACCACTTTCCCTCTTTTAAGATATGTCCAACAAAACAAGCACCAACTCGTCACGCCATAATGTTTCATCTGTTTTTGTAGAAGATAGATCCTCCTCTGACTCTCAGCTTTATCCCTTCTTCATTCAAACTGACAGGAAGTAGTGGAGTGATTCTTTCAACACTCGTCTTTCCGATAAGAGAGGATCTGAGATGTAGAAGCTGCAGAGTGATAGAAGTGGTCTGAGTGACGCTCCTGAGTAATGCAGGAACTCACGCCGGGTATCAGGACCCTCAGGACCCTCAGGACCCTCAGGACCCTCAGGAGCCTCAGGACCCTCAGGACCCTCAGGAGCCTCAGGAGCCTCAGGACCCTCAGGACCATCAGGAGCCTCAGGAGCCTCAGGACCGTCAGGACCCTCAGGATCCTCAGGAGCCTCAGGACCGGACCCTCAGGACCCTCAGGAGCCTCAAGACCCTCAGGACCCTCAGGACCCTCAGGAGCCTCAGGAGCCTCAGGAGCCTCAGGACCCTCAGGACCCTCAGGAGCCTCAGGAGCCTCAGGACCCTCAGGAGCCTCAGGACCGGACCCTCAGGACCATCAAGACCCTCAGGAGCCTCGGGAGCCTCAGGACCGGACCCTCAGGACCCTCAAGACCCTCAGGAGCCTCAGGAGCCTCAGGAGCCTCAGGACCCTCAGGAGCCTCAAGACCCTCAGGAGCCTCAGGAGCCTCAGGAGCCTCAGGACCGTCAGGAGCCTCAGGAGCCTCAGGAGTCTCAGGAGCCTCAAGACCGGACCCTCAGGACCCTCAGGACCCTCAGGAGCCTCAGGACCCTCAGGAGCCTCAGGACCGGACCCTCAGGAGCCTCAGGATCCTCAAGAGCCTCAGGACCCTCAGGAGCCTCAGGACCGGACCCTCAGGAGCCTCAGGATCCTCAAGAGCCTCAGGACCCTCAGGACCCTCAGGAGCCTCAGGACCCTCAGGAGCCTCAGGACCGGACCCTCAGGACCCTCAAGACCCTCAGGAGCCTCAGGAGCCTCAGGAGCCTCAGGACCCTCAGGAGCCTCAAGACCCTCAGGAGCCTCAGGAGCCTCATGAGCCTCAGGACCGTCAGGAGCCTCAGGACCCTCAGGAGCCTCAGGAGCCTCAGGAGCCTCAGGAGCCTCAAGACCCTCAGGAGCCTCAGGAGCCTCAGGAGCCTCAGGACCGTCAGGAGCCTCAGGACCCTCAGGAGCCTCAGGACCCTCAGGACCCTCAGGAGCCTCAGGACCGGACCCCCAGGACCCTCAGGAGCCTCAAGACCCTCAGGAGCCTCAAGACCCTCAGGAGCCTCAGGACCCTCAGGAGCCTCAGGACCGGACCCTCAGGACCCTCAGGAGCCTCAAGACCCTCAGGAGCCTCAAGACCCTCAGGAGCCTCAGGAGCCTCAGGAGCCTCAGGACCCTCAGGAGACTCAAGACCCTCAGGAGCCTCAGGACCCTCAGGAGCCTCAAGACCCTCAGGACCCTCAGGAGCCTCAGGAGCCTCAAGACCCTCAGGAGCCTCAAGACCCTCAAGACCCTCAGGAGCCTCAAGACGCTCAGGAGCCTCAGGAGCCTCAGGAGCCTCAGGAGCCTCAGGAGCCTCAGGACCGGACCCTCAGGACCCTCAGGAGCCTCAAGACCCTCAGGAGCCTCAAGACCCTCAGGAGCCTCAGGAGCCTCAGGAGCCTCAGGACCCTCAGGAGACTCAAGACCCTCAGGAGCCTCAGGAGTGCTCCTGTGGGGATTGTCCTCAGTGTTGAGTCTGTGAGTCGCTTTGGATAAAAGCGTCTAACAAGTGACACGTGATGTGATGTAATGTTGCCGGGAGCATAGAAGGACTCATCCACAATGTTGAAAATCTTTAAAACATAAAGATAAAAAGGTTTAAAAAAGTTATTGTTTAATGTTTTTAGGAGGTGACGCTACTCAGCCAATCAAATGGGTGCAGGCAGTGAGTCAGCACGATAGATTCAAACACAGATACGAGATAAGAGGAGAGAAACAGTCAGAGTCATTTCCAATGGCGGAAGGTAGGCAGCGAAAACAGAGCATTGCATTTAGCTGACGCTTTTATCCAGAGCGACAATCAGTGCGTTCGACCAACAAAATACAACCTTGAAGAAAACAGAATCATAAAGTACATCAGGTTTCAAAGAGCCAAGCATTTCAAGTGCTGCTCAGCTGGCTTTAGGTAAGCCAGTCCTTTGTTAGTATATAAGTGCTTTGTTAGTATACAAGTGCTTTGTTAGTATATAAGTGCTTTGTTCGTATATAAGTGCTCTGTTAGTATATAAGTGCTTTGATAGTATATAAGTGCTCTGTTAGTATATAAGTGCTCTGTTCGTATATAAGTGCTTTGTTAGTATATAAGTGCTTTGATAGTATATAAGTACTTTGTTAGTATATAAGTGCTTTGTTAGTATATAAGTGCTTTGTCCGTATATAAGTGCTCTGTTAGTATATAAGTGCTTTGTTAGTATATAAGTGCTTTGTTAGTATATAAGTGCTTTGTTCGTATATAAGTGCTCTGTTAGTATATAAGTGCTTTGTTAGTATATAAGTACTTTGTTAGTATATAAGAGCTTTGTTAGTATATAAGTGCTTTGTTAGTATATAAGTGCTTTGTTAGTATATAAGAGCTTTGTTTGTATATAAGTGCTTTGTTAGTATATAAGTACTTTGTTAGTATATAAGTGCTTTGTTAGTATATAAGAGCTTTGTTAGTATATAAGTGCTTTGTTAGTATATAAGTGCTTTGTTAGTATATAAGAGCTTTGTTTGTATATAAGAGCTTTGTTAGTATATAAGTGCTTTGTTAGTCGTGCTTTGTTAGTATATAAGTGCTTTGTTAGTATATAAGTGCTTTATTAGTACTTCTATCCTCGAGGTGGAGTCGAGGAGATGAGCCTTCAGTCTGGAAGGTGTGTGAGCTTTCTGCTGTCCTGATGTCAATGGGGCACTTTAAAATATTACCATGATTTCACAATATTTAGCTGTAATATTTTACAATAAATTACTGTTTTACCACTTTACAGTCTTCACCTGTAATGTTCACAATACAAGACTGTAATTTTGAATTTCACAGTGAAATCAATACGGGCACAGTTAATTACTGTGAATGTACAGGATAAATGATTACCAGGATTTCACAACATGTTACTGTATTATTTCACAGTAATATACTGTATTCAGACCATCCTCTGTGATAACACAACAAATTAAGTGATTTTCTTGCTTTCATCACTCTTGCTTGGCTTTAAATACTACTTTATTTCTTTGGTGCAGGTTTTACTTAAATTGAAAGGGGCCCCGCTGCATGGCTTAAAATAAATGATGCAACATATAAATCTATGTAAAATTGAAATTGTTGTCTTGGCTTAGTGTTTTCAGGTGCTTTCTGGACATTAACCCTGAGACGGGCTCGAAAGCCAAAAAGAGGCATGGCAATTTAAACCTCCATGTCAGCACATTCTTCAGATTTTGTTTTACTTTGAGTCAATGTAGACATGTGTTAAGTGCTCCCCTCCTTGTTTTCTTTTCTGTCTCCCTGGCTCCGCCTCTGCCCAGGTGCACCTGGTCTGCCCCTGGCTCCGCCTCTGCCCAGGTGTATCAGGTCTTCCCCTGGCTCCGCCTCTGCCCAGGTGCACCTGGTCTGCCCCTGGCTCCGCCTCTGCCCAGGTGTTCCAAATTCCACTCAGCCGTGTATATATAAAGAGAAGCTGGAGGAGAAGGATTTCTCGCCTATCCTAACGCCGGGAGACACTGTCCTCAGAATACCTCTTTGTCATTTTGAGCTGGCCATATTTTTGCAAATGTGTTTATGTTTAGCCTTGAGGACCTGGTAATCCAGTTTTCGCGGCTTTATTTTGTTTCCTATTGGGTTTATAATTGATTTCTGGTTGGGAGGGAGCTCCTTCTGGTTCCCTCCTTCTGTTTGTTCCTTTTGGCCAGTCCTCCAGACCTCTTTGTGTTTCCCATTTCACTTGTGTGAGCAAACGGCTGATTATCAATAATGCTTGTTACCAAGTACCGGTTATTGCGTGTATTCTTTTACGTTGCGGGTCTCAGCACGAGCCACTACCGCGGAGTAGAGGTTGGGGCCGTAACAACATTTCCAAGACACTGTGAAATGTACTTTGCACCTCAATGGAGTAATAAAAAGTTAAAATGGACATTTTCTTTGTTTTTCTTTGTTGATTGAGCTGATTGAATTGTGTAGTTATGGTAAAATCCCAGTAAAATTTACAATATATTATCGTATTATTTAGATTTTTATATTTAGAGTAAATTACTGGCTACTGTGTTGTATTACTTCTACAGTAATAGTGTGAACATACAGGTAATTACTGTAATTTATGTACAGCAAGGTACCATAATACCACAGCCCTGTACTGCGATATCACAGTAATTCCATGGGCATGGCAACTGTAAAGTCACAGTATTTTGTTGTACTTTTATTCTACTTTACTGTAAAATATATACAGTAAATTAGTGTGAAATATTTACAGTCAATTACTGTGAAATATTTACAGTAAATTACTGTGAAATCCATGCAACTAGTAGCCAGTAATTTACTGTAATTTTACAGCCAAACATTTTACAGTGGGAGCTCATTCCACCATCTTGGAGCCAGGATAGCAAACCCACGTGTTTCTGCTGATGGGAACTTGGGTCCCCCTCGCAGCGAGGGTGCAGCGAGCCGTCTAGCTGATGCAGAGCGGAGTGCACGTGCTGGGGTGTACGGTTTAACCGTGTCCTGGATGTAGGAAGGGCCAGATCCATTCGCAGCATGGTACGCAAGTACCATTGTCTTGAAGTGTATTCTAGCAGTTACCGGAAGCCAGTGAAGGGAGCGGAAGAGCGGCGTGGTGTGGGAGCATTTGGGAAGGTTGAAGACCAGACGAGCCGCTGCATTCTGGATGAGCTGTAGAGGTCGGATGGCACATGCAGGTAGACCAGCCAGGAGGGAGTTGCAGTAGTCTCGGCGTGAGGTGACGAGAGCCTGGACCAGAACCTGCGTCACTTTCTGGGTCAGCTGGGGACGTAGAGAGAAGAGGAGGGGACCAAGGACAGAGCCCTGAGGGACCCCTGTAGTTAATTGACAAGGGTCGGACTCGGACCCTCTCCAAGTTACCCTGTAGGTGCGGTCTTTGAGGTATGAGGTGAGGAGGGAAAGTGCAGAGCCTGAAACTCCAAGTTCTTGGAGAGTGCGAAGGAGGATCTGATGGTTCACCGTGTCGAATGCAGCAGACAGGTCCAACAGGATGATGACAGAGGAGAGGGATGCTGCTTTTGCCGTGTGCAGTTCCTCAGTGACAGCAAGGAGGGCCGTTTCTGTGGAGTGACCTGCCTTGAAACCAGACTGGCGGATCCAGAAGGTTGTTCTGATGGAGATAGCAGGAGAGTGGCGGAAGGTAGACAGCGAAAACAGAGCATTTAATGACAGTTTCTCTTACTGGACCTCTTTGAAATGCAATTGAATACCCGTGCATTATATTAACAACAACAATAACAACAACAATAATAATAATAGCAATAATAATTTAGAGGGGGGGCGCGGCTGTTCTTATTTTCTCTGAGGGTAGGCTCACCTTCCCACACTTTGAAAACCTCTGTTCTTGGGGGGTCCGGGGGCAAGCACCCCAGGGAAGTTTGTTTTTTAAATATTGAAGTTGAAAGCATCAACCTGGTGCACGTTGATAGCAAAATGGAGAGATCTATGGAAACATCTCTCAACACCAGATGAAACAGAACTGTAAACAGATGTACTCTTTCTTCATGGATATTTCACTAATCACTCCCCTTTCAAACTGTATTCTTGTTTTACTGTCATATAGTATTTCATAACTGATTTTAATGTATTCTCTTATTGTTTTGTAACTATAAGGATCATATGAAGGTGTGCCTCGGAAATACTTGTTTACATAATTTGTGACCAAACCGTTTGAGACCCACGGAGATAACTGAGACTAAAGTTAACGATGTAAACCCTCAGAGAGACCTTTAGCTCACTGAATCTCTCAGTCTGATGGGAGAGGACTCTCCTCCAGCTGGTTGTAGAAACAAATTCTTATATCCGTTAGCACAGCTAGCTAACCAGATGCTAACAACAACAATGCCAGGTACAACTGCGCCCTCTCTTGCGCGTGCGGAGCGGCGTTCCGGTGCTCTCCGGCGGCAGCACTATATCCCTGAGTGCAGGCATATTGTCATAACTCGAACCCTGGTGGAGAGTCTATCAAACCGGCCCACACCTGAGAACTGGAAAACATGAACAACAGGGTGTCGTTGTCCAGGTTGCTAGGCGACAGTGCTATGGTCTATTGACACGATTTACCCCTTTTTTTCGTGTTGCACAGCACGATTTTAAAAGCAATGTATTTCTACTGCCTGAAGCACGTCTTTTTCTCCGGTCGGGTCGTGGGAGACCGGAAGCTGTGTGGTTCATAAAAACATGTTCTTACTCAATATCAAGCCACAATTTTTGCTTTTATTTTAAATCGTATAATTTCGGACTTGTGTTGCCGTCTGTGAGGAAAATAAATAGCCTCAGCATACGGAAATCTGTATTTTTAAATATTTTTTTCCTTCTAATGCATTTATTTGAGTTACTTTGCAGATTCTGATTAATGCTGTGAAATATAAACAACCCTTAAATCAGACTTTAGTTACACCTGAGTAAAATTCAGGTCAGGTGATTGTCAAGTGCCAACAATCAGGAGAGATATTTGATAGTTGGTGCTTGAGAAGACTAAACATGTATCTGCAATTGACATGAATGGAAACAAGTAATAAAGTATATTCATTACTCGTTATTCTCTACTAATAGTTCATTAAAGACTGTATATTATGGCTATTTTGAACACATCCCTTTCAAGATTTTCAAAGGTTTATTGACATGTCATACACAACTACGGTGTAGTTATGCAATGAATGAAAAACTTGGGTCACAGGTTCCTCAGCAGTGCATTACAAGACATCTATCAATATGTGTGTACCTCCACCATTAAACTGTCATATTCTGCACATTTCTTATTCTATCTACATAAGAGTATAATTAATGTGTATAATATCAGTTAAAATAAGTGCTTCAACATAGTTAACATTGCAGGAAAGCAATATATTAGACGTTAATTACTTTGTCAGGCTTAATATTTAATATTTAATGTTTAAATAAAGGTTAATCCGTTTTTCTGTTTTGCACCTCCTCATATTAATATCTGTGTACATCCGGCACTAAACTGTTTTATTGTAGAGATCACTTATAGTATCTTCTTGATTTTTTATATTCTATATTTCTATCACAGACCTTCTACTTTCCCCCTATGAAAGTATGTACTCTTAATATTTGTATTCAAATAATATTTGATGGAAAAAATATTAAGAGTACATTATTGTTTTTATGTGTTATATTATAACACATAAAAACAATAATTCAATAACGTGCTTTAACCACTAGGTGCACACAGCCATAATAACTTTGTATTATTAGTGTAGGACACGTTTTATTCATGCTTTCACATAATTTTACAGCATATTGCTATACTATTTCAGACTCAGTATTTACATTCTTACATTCAAAGAAAATCAGTAATATCTTTGAAAACTACAGTCCTCTTATATCAGCTGTGCACCGTTATGGTGTAAATATAACCTATCTGTGAACGAGATCAAATGTAAAAGTCAGCCGGATTAGTGTTGATACTGCAAGGAGACGTATTGTGTGAAGAGAAATTGAAGATGTTGTTTAATTGTTGATATATTTATGATCCACGTCAAGTATTCAGTTTCGGCGCCATTTCTTCAGTTTGTCCAAAGGTCTTCTCATCAGGGCTCTATGAATAAAGAACTACGGCAGATCTGTAGTATGTAATGCAGCCGAACCGTGTATTACAATGCCGTTCTGAGATGACTTTCAAAGAGACAAGCAAGAGCACTCGGAATTAAGTACTATTTTATTCTTTTAAAATGTTTTCCGGATCATATAAACCCCAAATCCCAGCATGCATTGCGGCTAACACATCCAATCAGAGAGCTTAAAACCATAGCTGAGGATCTTGGGTAATCGCTCGAAATGCCTACGTCTGTTTATTTTGAAATTCAGTTCCTGACGGACGCCGGAAAAGCCCGAGATTATGGAATTAAACCAATAAATAAAAGCAAGGATAAGTGTGTGTTATTGGTGAGTAAATAACAGTGTGTTATTTTGAAAAGAATAACAAATTAGAAGGAAAGAAAGATTTAAAAATACAGATTTCAGTATCCTGAGGCTCTGAGCCATTTATTTTCCTCACAGCAACAAAAGTCAGAAATTATACGATTTAAAATAAAAGCAATAACTGTGGCTTGATATTGAGTCAGAACATGTTTTTATGAACCACACAGCTTCCGGTCTTCCACGACCCGACCGGAGAAAAAGACGTGCTGCAGCCTGCAGGCACGAAACACGTTACCAGTAGAAATACATTGCTTTGAACATCGTGCTGTGCAACACGAAGAAAAGGGGAAGATCGTGATGGTAACCACGAATCAATAGATTACAAGTCGTGATGGTGAACACGAATCAATAGATTACAAGTCGTGATGGTGAACACGAATCAATAGATTACAAGTCGTGATGGTGAACACGAATCAATAGATTACAAGTCGTGTTGGTGAACACGAATCAATAGATTACAAGTCGTGTTGGTGAACACGAATCAATAGATTACAAGTCGTGATGGTAACCACAAATCAATAGATTACAAGTCGTGATGGTGAACACGAATCAATAGATTACAAGTCGTGATGGTGAACACGAATCAATAGATTACAAGTCGTGATGGTGAACACCAATCAATAGATTACAAGTCGTGATGGTGAACACGAATCAATAGATTACAAGTCGTGATGGTGAACACGAATCAATAGATTACAAGTCGTGATGGTGAACACGAATCAATAGATTACAAGTCGTGATGGTGAACACGAATCAATAGATTACAAGTCGTGATGGTGAACACGAATCAATAGATTACAAGTCGTGATGGTGAACACGAATCAATAGATTACAAGTCGTGATGGTGAACATGAATCAATAGATTACAAGTCGTGATGGTGAACACGAATCAATAGATTACAAGTCGTGATGGTGAACACCAATCAATAGATTACAAGTCGTGATGGTGAACACGAATCAATAGATTACAAGTCGTGATGGTGAACACGAATCAATAGATTACAAGTCGTGATGGTGAACATGAATCAATAGATTACAAGTCGTGATGGTGAACATGAATCAATAGATTACAAGTCGTGTTGGTGAACACGTATCAATAGATTACAAGTCGTGATGGTGAACACGAATCAATAGATTACAAGTCGTGATGGTGAACACGAATCAATAGATTACAAGTCGTGATGGTGAACACGAATCAATAGATTACAAGTCGTGATGGTGAACACGAATCAATAGATTACAAGTCGTGATGGTGAACATGAATCAATAGATTACAAGTCGTGATGGTGAACACGAATCAATAGATTACAAGTCGTGATGGTGAACACGAATCAATAGATTACAAGTCGTGATGGTGAACACGAATCAATAGATTACAAGTCGTGATGGTGAACATGAATCAATAGATTACAAGTCGTGATGGTGAACACGAATCAATAGATTACAAGTCGTGATGGTGAACATGAATCAATAGATTACAAGTCGTGATGGTGAACACCAAATGCCGTGAGACTGGGTTGGATATATAGTATGATAGAAGCTCGCAGATGAGCTGCTTTGCCATCTCGCTTGATAGCTCTTTTTACACCAACTGCACTGTGTGGGTTTTCTTGTATTCATTATATATATGTATTATTATTACAGCTATCTATTTTGTTCCATCTGTAGCTTACAAATGGTAATGGACACAGAATAAGTCTGCTAAATCATTAACGAGCTAGGTTATCACTTA
>CM070495.1:47048471-47083471 GCA_036324585.1 Champsocephalus esox
TCTGTCCTCAGACCCTCTGTCCTCAGACCCTCTGTCCTTAGACCCTCTGTCCTTAGACCCTCTGTCCTCAGACCCTCTATCCTTAGACCCTCTGTCCTCAGACCCTCTGTCCTCAGACCCTCTGTCCTCAGACCCTCTGTCCTTTGACCCTCTGTCATTTGACCCTCTGTCCTTAGACCCTCTGTCCTTAGACCCTCACATCGTACAAGGAAACACTTCCAGAGAAAACCCACAGTTTTAAGGGAACATGGAGAACCCTCAGGAGAGCAGCAGAGGAGGATCCTCTCCAGGACGGACAGACTGCAATAGATGCCGTGTGGAAATTGAAAGATAATACATTTGCAACATAGGTAGTCCAGATGTTTGGAAATGCATGTGTATAACAGGAAGATGAATCCACGAGGATGTCAGCTACAGTCCTGAGGAAGCCATCAAGGGAAGCAGCTTGACGAGACCCAAGGCAGGACCGCAGAGACGGGTTCAGCCACGACCCGAAGTCCACGACTTAATCCAGACCTCAGGATAGAGGATCCAGGACTCAGGACTACAGCAAGAGGATCAGCCTCGACTCCGGGTAGATATATATATATAGATATAGATACACACAAATATATGGTTTGTGTGTATGTGTGTGTGTGTGTGTGTGCGTGTGTGTGTGCATGTGTGTGTGTGTGTGTGTGTGTGTGTGTGTGCGTGTGTGTGTGCGTGTGTGTGTGTGTGTGTGTGTGTGCGTGTGTGTGTGCGTGTGTGTGTGGGTGTGTGTGTGCGTGTGTGTGTGCGTGTGTGTGTGTGTGTGCGTGTGTGTGTGTGTGTGTGTGTGTGTGTATCGTCTTTGCATCTATTCAGCAGATACCAATCAAACAGTTGGCTATGCAGAAAACAAAGACCAGTGTATCGTTAATCCTTCCATACCAGGTCCAAGAATCAAACAGCCCACACATCTAGAACACTGCAAGAGAGCGGGGTTGTGTATTAGCATCAGAACCCCTTTGTCCCCCAGAGGGGACGCTCAGACCTGGTCCATCAGGAAAGAGACACAGGAAGCTTGGTGTTACCTAAGTAGCATGCATAAGAAGAAACATAATGCACCATTTACAGAAAACACATCCTGCAACAGCTCTGAGGATTAGCAACCAGGTACATAAATATGATTTCTACTATTTTAATCTTAATCTTATTTTATATTCCCTCATGGCCACGGTGCGCTTCTGGGGATGACCTTCATGTTATCCGTGGCTCCTCCTATATGAGTGATTCATTCCATGCCGCTGTGCAGAGGAATGAAACGTTAACCTTTAGAGAACTGTCCATTCTCTCTAACCAGCAGGAGGCCCCAGGAGACCCGGACGGGACTGGATGTCCGGATGTCTCATTTAACGTTAGAAACCCCTTTGGACAAGTGGTTCCCAGCCGGGGGTGCGGGCTAAACTTCATCATGCTGTCTCAGTGCAATGACCATGAGGTTTAATCTCAACATTACATATTCTTTTTGGGATGAGGCCGTCACATTTCAGAGTGTCTGACGGCTCGTGGAACATGAGGACATTCCAAAAGACGGATGTGGGGTTACTCAAGCTCCCCGGGGTATCTTTCCTGAAACACTTTCTTAGGGTGTGTTCTAATAAAACTACACTTGATTTTGTTACGCTGCTGGATGTTATGAAAATCTATTTTCATAACCCTGGTGTCTGGTCTAGTTTGACATCTGTGAGTTACAGTTCCGCCGGGGATGGTTTTGAATGTAACACACATAGCAGCTAGCTATGTGTCCCCTCTTCTTCATGTCTCTTCTACATCAACATGTGTCCCCTCTTCTTCTTGTCTCTTCTACATCAACATGTGTCCCCTCTTCTTCTTGTCTCTTCTACATCAACATGTGTCCCCTCTTCTTCATGTCTCTTCTACATCAACATGTGTCCTCTCTTCCTCATGTCTCTTCCACATCAACATGTGTCCCCTCTTCTTCATGTCTCTTCTACATCAACATGTGTCCCCTCTTCTTTGTGTCTCTTCCACATCAACATGTGTCCCCTCTTCTTCATGTCTCTTCTACATCAACATGTGTCCCCTCTTCTTCTTGTCTCTTCCACATCAACATGTGTCCCCTCTTCTTCATGTCTCTTCTACATCAACATGTGTCCCCTCTTCTTCATGTCTCTTCTACATCAACATGTGTCCCCTCTTCTTCGTGTCTCTTCTACATCAACATGTGTCCCCTCTTCTTCATGTCTCTTCTACATCAACATGTGTCCCCTCTTCTCCATGTCTTTTATAAATCAACATGTCTCCCCTCTTCTCCATGTCTTTTCTAAATCAACATGTGTCCCCTCTTCTTCATGTCTCTTCTACATCAACATGTGTCCCCTCTTCTTCATGTCTTTTCTAAATCAACATGTGTCCCCTCTTCTTCATGTCTCTTCTACATCAACATGTGTCCCCTCTTCTTCATGTCTCTTCTACATCAACATGTGTCCCCAACATGTGTCCCCTTCAGGAACAAAGATTCTCTCTTTTTGATCCATTTCTATAAAAACCTGTCTGAAAATGAGCTGATCAGATTTTGGCCACTTGATGATGTCATAACGATGTGTTGTCTTGTGTAGTCATGAGCCAATCAGCAACAAGGTACTTATCACCTGCATCTCTTCTAGAGCACCATTGAGTTATTTGTAACCACATATCTCTCAGGGGGGCGTGGGGAGGGGCTCCTTGTTTTCATCTAAAGCAGGGCTTCTCAAACTCCGGACCGAACCCTGAGTCCCATTATGAAAAAATAATTCTGATTCTGATGTCAGTTAAAGTGGACCTATCACGCTGGATTGGACACATACATTGTCGGGCCATACCTATACAAAACATGTCTGAAGTGTTTTGCTTAAAATACCAAAGAGATCACCCGTTAGCCACGCCTCTTACTGCTCATACCCCTCTATTGCAGCCCTGTTAGAGAAACGCGGAGTGTGGGTCCTTAGCTTGAAAAATTAAAAAAGAGGAGGCGGAGCTAATGCCTGATCAGAATTCTACCGGAGATAAAGTTAAATTCTGCTGTGATAGAACGCCATCCTGTTCTAAACCACATCAAGGATTGTTTCTGAAACAGTACGGAGCTCAAATGCCTTTTCTCTTGCGGGTTTACAGGTTAGCTCCGAGTTTTAGCTCCGAGTGTTAGCTCCGAGTATTAGCTCCAAGTGTTAGCTCCGAGTGTTAGCTCCGAGTATTAGCTCCGAGTATTAGCTCCGAGTATTAGCTCCGAGTGTTAGCTCTGAGTGTTAGCGAGGTTTGCTAATGTAAACAAAGACGAGATTACGTCCAAAACACGTCAGGCATTGTTTCTGATAGGAATTTTCTGTGGGTCCGCTCGTTGTATCCGCTCGTTGTTCCCCTGTTTTTAAAATATTTGGGTATACGGAGGAAAAGAGAGAGGGTTTTATTTTCTGACGCTGCGTGAGTTCCCCGACGCACCGGGGACACATATTTATGTCCCCCGACAGTTTGTCGGGGGACATCTTACTTCTTCCTTCTCTCTGTCTGTACCTGTGTCCTCTCATGTTCCCATTAACCCAGCTTCCCCAAATGTCTTTCTTTTTGGTGTCTATATATGCTGGGATCCGGAGTCATGGATGATCCTGCGGTCCTGTGTCCTGGATCGCGAGCGCTGGATCTTGAGTCGTGGCTGTGGTCCTGGATCATCGGAATATCCTCGTGGATTCATCTTCCTGTTATACACACATGCATTTCCAAACATCTGGACTACCTATGTTGCAAATGTATCATCTTTTCAATTCACACACGGCATCTATTGCAGTCTGTCCGTCCTGGGAGAGGGATCCTCCTCTGCTGCTCTCCCCGAGGGTTCTCCATGTTCCCTTAAACTGTGGGTTTCTCTGGAAGTGTTTCCTTGTACGATGTGAGGGTCTAAGGACAGAGGGTCTAAGGACAGAGGGTCTGAGGACAGAGGGTCTGAGGACAGAGGGTCTAAGGACAGAGGGTCTAAGGACAGAGGGTCTAAGGACAGAGAACTTTGCTGGCATTGATCGGACCATTGACCTTGAATACAATTCACAAGTGGACCTTTCACAAAACAGTTTGAGTACCCCTGGTCTAAAGTAACAGACAGAGAATCAGCACTGGCGTTTCAGCCAATGAGAGACAGGCTCTGGATATATCTGACACCTGAGGAGAACAGGGGACCTTTCAAACAAGATATTGAAAGTTCTAGAAGTGAGTCTTAGTTTTTCACTCACAATAAGTGTACATGTCAGCTTTAAGTGCATCTGTGTTAAGGGTGAGTTATACAAGTCACTTTCATCTCATCAGCAGTGGGGTTGGATGAAGTCACAAAGGAAGAGACACAAGAATACATGCAGTCAAATCCTCACAGAGGATGAGTGAGGGGTTGTGATAGAACCAGCTAAAGGGGTTCAGGTCGGGAACCACTGGGTTGGACCGCCACTCCTCTCTGGATCCAGATGACCACACACAGAAGCGATGAACAGGAAGTGACGCAGCATGTAATCCGGTGAGACTGGTTGTCTGATTGTCCTGCAGACCCACAGCTGGATTAGGAACAATGTTAGCACAGACCACATGCATCATGACGTACGGTAAGCTGCTTAGTAAACCACATGCACTCATTTCATCGGATACATGGACCCTCGGTCCTGTCCTCATGCAGACCATCCTAAATCACCCTGCCAGCAGATCACTAAACATGGAGTGCTTCAGACTTCATTTTACCATCGCAGAAACCAGTGGACAGTCATCTCTAACCAACATAATGGCTGATAGGCCGAATCAAAAGGGGCCCGACCCGTCACAGGAAGGGACCAGATGGGAGGGATTGTTCAAATAGGAACACTTTGTCCTCCGAGGAGTTCGGTGTCTTCCACTTGGCTGCTTTCAGATTAGAAGCATGCTCTCACGCAGCCTCACTCCGGTGCTACACACTTATTTATTAAGCTTTCTGAACAATGCAGAAGATCCCCCTCACGTCCACCCTCGCCGTTCTGCGCCAACTCCACTTGTTGTTCCACACAAACTCTCATTCTCCCACAACTGAGCAGTTGTTTTCCTCAACACAAAGCAACACGTAGCCGAAGTATATAATCTTGCATAATACGACTGCATTGAGTGAGATCCAGTCGAATCTCTCAGAGTGGTTGAGCTTCCAGACCGCGGGTTAGTCCGACACGCCCTCAATTCAATAGGGAGAGATTTGTTTTGATGGAACAAAAAGATATGTATTGACAAGAATACACAGATGAATGTAATTGTGTGCGGTGGTTAGACTCTGTTAACCCCCCCCCCACCAAGAATTGAACTTTTTTCTCACAAATATATTTTTTCACCCGATTTTCACCGTTTTCTCATATTTTCAATTTTTTCCATAATTTAACTTTTATTTCAAAATTTGACTTTTTTCTCAGAATTAAATTTTTATTTCAAACTTGATTTATTTTCTGAATTTCACTTTTATATCAAACTTTGACTTTTTTTCAGAATTTCACTCTTTTTATTTCAAAATGTACTTTTATATAAAAATGTCTCAGAATTTCCCTTTTATTTAAAAATGTTACTTACTTTCCCGAATTTGACTTTTTTCTCCAAATTTGACTTTTTTCTCAGAATTTCACTTGTTCAGGAGAGCTGCTGCAGACCAGTTATTGGGTCGTAATCCATCGAGTCGGCTTTAGAAGATCCAGATAAAGAGTTTGAAGCATCTATTCTCACTGAGTATCTGCATGATGTCTGATGTGTGGGATGGATGGGTCCAACCAACAGCACTGTTTATGACCCGTGTGAAACCAGCTCATGTTGACTTAGTTCAGAGGTCTTTGTTACATAACTCACATAAATAACTGATGTATTTCAACAGAAACAACAATGTTTTCCACTCTGTAACCAAGTAGTTTAGTTGCATAAGTACATATAAAGTCAAACTAAAGCAAAACAAGTTGCATTAAGTATACATGCGAGTGTTATGTGCCGTAGTTGACCCATCTCGGGGCGGTGGTGGCGAAGTCGATAGGGACTTGGCTTGGCAACTGGATGGTCACCAGTTCCAGTCCCGGCATGACCAAGTGCTACCGAGGTGTCCCTGAGCAAGGCACCCCACACTGCTCCCCAGGTGCTGTGCATAATGGCAGCCCACTGCTCCTAACACGAGAATGGGTCAAATGCAGAGAAACAATTTCCCCACGGGGATTATTAAAGTATATCAAAATCAAATCCATCCCACACATCATACATAATGCAGATCTTTAGTGAGATAAGAACAGATGCTTCAAACTCTTTATCTGGATCTTCTAAAGCTATTATATAATGTCTGTATTAGAGTCAGATAATGCCTAATTTGCATATTCAAACATAACATTTCATAAGACTTGTAATACAAGAATGAATTGTCTTAATATTTGTAATCAACTGGGGAATTAAAAAATAATCAAAGTGCTGAAACAGGGGAATCTATATATAACGGTATTATGATCAGAGTGTTGGTGTGTGGGAAGGAAACATGTTGAGAGAACAGCGATGATGGGTGAGGAGAGTCTTTTTTCCTCATGAGATGTCTGTTTCCTGCAGGGTGTGACTTCACTGCCTGACCCCAGATGTGCATGGAGAAGAAAAGGAAGCAAGGCAGATTGAATGGAGAGGGTAGCTCGAGACGGATGAAAGATATACATTTTCATTTTTCAACCAATTGTTTTCTCAGAGTTCCGCTTTTATTGAAAATATCACTTCGGATATTTTTCAAATCCTTTTACTTTTTTCAAAAAAAAGGTTCACTTTTTCTCAGATTTCCACTTAAATTTCAAAATTCCACTTTTTTCCCAGATTTTGCTAAGACTTTGAATTCTTCTTCAGAGCTCTCGCTTCAGAGGGAGGGGCAGAGATGGGGTTTGCAGCAAATGGAGAGAGATTTCACTTTAAAAACATGTTTATTTTTCAGAACGTTTTTTACTTTTTTTCAGAATTCCACTTTTTCTAAAATATGTACTTTTACATCACATCACATTTAGCTGGCGCTTTTATCCAAAGCGTTCGACCAGGAAGACACAACCTTGAAGAAAACAGAATCATAAAGTACATCAGGTTTCATAGAGCCAAGCATTTCAAGTGCTGCTCAGCTGGCTTTAGGTAAGCCAGCCCTTTGTTAGTATATAAGAGCTTTGTTAGTATATAAGAGCTTTGTTAGTAGTTCTATCCTCGAGGTGGAGTCAGAGAGATGAGCTTCAGTCTGGAAGGTGTGTGAGCTTTCTGCTGTCCTGATGCCAATGGGAGCTCATTCCACCATCTTGGAGCCAGGACAGCAAACCCACGTGTTTCTGCTGATGGGAACTTGGTTCCCCCTCGCAGCGAGGGTGCAGCGAGCCGTCTGGCTGATGCAGAGCGGAGTGCACGTGCTGGGGTGCACGGTTTAACCATGTCCTGGATGTAGGAAGGGCCAGATCCATTCGCAGCATGGTACACAAGCACCAGGGTCTTGAAGTGGATTCTAGCAGTTACCGGAAGCCAGTGGAGGGAGCGGAGGAGCGGCGTGGTGTGGAACATTCAGGAAGGTTGAGGACCAGACGAGCCGCTGCATTCTGGATGAGAGAGGTCGGACGGCACATGCAGGCAGACCAGCCAGGAGGGAGCTGCAGTAGTCTAGGCGTGAGGTGACGTGAGCCTGGACCAGAACCTGCGTGGCTCTCTGGGTCAGCTGGGGACGCATCCTCCCGATGCTGTAGAGCGTGTATCTGCAGCAGCGGGTTGTAGCAGCGATGTTTGCAGTGAAGGACAGGTTGTTATCTAGGGGCCGATGTTGATCGTCAGGTCGAGAGAGGGACAGTCTTTTCCCGGAAGGAAAAGCACTTCAGTTTTGTCGAGGTTGAGCTTGAGATGATGAGCGGACATCCACTGAGACATGTCAGCTAGACGAGCAGAGATGCGTGCGACGACCTGGGTCTCTGAGCGGGGGAAGGGCAGGATTCATTGGGTGTCGTCAGCGTAGCAGTGGTATGAAAAACCATGCGGGCTAATGACTGATCCGAGCGAGTTTGTGTACAGGGAGAAGAGGAGGGGACCGAGAACAGAGCCCTGAGGGACCGAGGACAGAGCCCTGAGGGACCGAGGACAGAGCCCTTTTTATTCAACATTTCAATTTGTTTCCAGATTTTCACTTTTTTCTAAGAGTTGAAATGTTTCCTCAGGATTTAGACCGAGCTCTCGTTTCAGACGGAGGGCGAAAATAGGTGTTTCAGCAAAGTGCACTATTTTAACTATTGTATCCGTGTTATTGTTTTGCACTGTTGGAGGAGGAGCCTCAGATGTTCACCCTGTAGCTAATGCACACATGACAATAAGAGCCTTGATGTTGAGAAATGGAGAGGCTAGCTGGAGACGGATGAAGAAGAGGAAGGGGCGTCGTGATGGGAGGAAGGTGCGTGGAGAAGGAAAAGGAAGCATGGCAGATTGAATGGAGAGTTTGAATGATATAAAACATAATAAAAGTGTAGAGACGGATGAAGAAGAGGAGGGAGGGATGACGAGAAGCTGCTGAGAGGTGGAGGCAGAGTGAGAGATGATGGGTGTGAATGAGGGGTGAAGGGGGGGAGTGACGCATGAGAGGATCCTAGAGAATTCCTCCATCCTGCAGCCCGATGCCATGGCAACGGCAAGCAGAGCAGGGCAGCGAGTCGAGTGCAGAGCGGGATGAGAGGAAGAGGAGGAGGATCATCTTCATCAGCTGCAGCAGTCCCAATGTGAAGAGTCTATCTGAGGCTGAAACACCTCCATTGGATGGCTTTGTTTACTTCTGGAACATGGAGACATCGCTGTGAGCCCTCCGATTGGCTAACGCTCAAACACACTGGAACATATGAATGAAGGACCACTAACACAACATTCATTAAAGAAAACAGAAGCGATGGAAAGGTATTCTGCTGCCCTCCATGTTTCCATTCAGCCTAAAGTTCAGATGTTTTCTCGAATGTCTTTTTCCCCCAAAATGTCTCTGTTTTTCTGAATTTAACTTCTAATATTAACATTTGACATTTTGCTCAGGATTGGATTTTTTTCTCAGAAATTCATTTTAACTTTTTTTTCTAAGAATTACAATTTGTTGTCATTGTTTGACTTTTCCCCAGATTTCCACTTTTATTCCAAAATTTGACTTTTGTCTCTGATGTTTACGATCATCGGACCCCTCCTCGCTCTGATGTTTACGATCGACGGACCCCTCCTCGCTCTGCAGCGTTGTGCATGTGTTCCCAGTGTGAAACTCTCTGTCACATCCCACTGCTTCACTGTACAGGCTTATTGGGATTATTCAAACATCAACACAGATCCCTGACTACACACACACACACATGCACACACACACACACTCACACACACACACACACACACACACACACACTCACACATGCACGCACACACTCACACATATTTGAGTTCAACATGTGAGAAGTAGAAAGTACAGGTATTTGAGTTCAACCTGTAAGAAGTAGAAAGTACAGGTATTTGGGTTCAACATGTAAGAAGTAGAAAGTACAGGTATTTGAGTTCAACCTGTAAGAAGTAGAAAGTACAGGTATTTGAGTTCAACATGTAAGAAGTAGAAAGTACAGGTATTTGTGTTCAACATGTGGGAAGTAGAAAGTACAGGTATTTTTGTTCAACATGTGGGAAGTAGAAAGTACAGGTATTTGAGTTCAACATGTGAGAAGTGGAAAGTACAGGTATTTGAGTTCAACATGTAAGAAGTAGAAAGTACAGGTATTTGGGTTCAACATGTAAGAAGTAGAAAGTACAGGTATTTGAGTTCAACATGTAATAAGTAGAAAGTACAGGTATTTGAGTTCAAAATGTAAGAAGTAGAAAATACAGGTATTTGAGTTCAACATGTAAGAAGTAGAAAGTACAGGTATTTGGGTTCAACATGTAAGAAGTAGAAAGTACAGGTATTTGAGTTCAACATGTAAGAAGTAGAAAGTACAGGTATTTGGGTTCAACATGTAAGAAGTAGAAAGTACAGGTATTTGAGTTCAACATATAAGAAGTAGAAAGTACAGGTATTTGAGTTCAACATGTAAGAAGTAGAAAGTACAGGTATTTGAGTTCAACATGTAAGAAGTAGAAAGTACAGGTATTTGAGTTCAACATGTAAGAAGTAGAAAGTACAGGTATTTGGGTTCAACATGTAAGAAGTAGAAAGTACAGGTATTTGAGTTCAACATGTAAAAAGTAGAAAGTACAGGTATTTGAGTTTAACATGTAAGAAGTAGAAAGTACAGGTATTTGTGTTCAACATGTGAGAAGTAGAAAGTACAGGTATTTGAGTTCAACATGTAAGAATTAGAAAGTAGAGGTATTTGTGTTCAACATGTGAGAAGTATAAAGCACACGTATTTGGGTTCAACATGTAATAAGTAGAAAGTACAGGTATTTGAGTTCAAAATGTAAGAAGTAGAAAATACAGGTATTTGAGTTCAACATGTAAGAAGTAGAAAGTACAGGTATTTGGGTTCAACATGTAAGAAGTAGAAAGTACAGGTATTTGAGTTCAACATGTAAGAAGTAGAAAGTACAGGTATTTGAGTTCAACATGTAAGAAGTAGAAAGTACAGGTATTTGGGTTCAACATGTAAGAAGTAGAAAGTACAGGTATTTGAGTTCAACATATAAGAAGTAGAAAGTACAGGTATTTGAGTTCAACATGTAAGAAGTAGAAAGTACAGGTATTTGTGTTCAACATGTGAGAAGTAGAAAGTACAGGTATTTGAGTTCAACATGTAAGAATTAGAAAGTAGAGGTATTTGTGTTCAACATTTGAGAAGTAGAAAGTACAGGTATTTGGGTTCAACATGTAAGAAGTAGAAAGTACAGGTATTTGAGTTCAAAATGTAATAAGTAGAAAGTACAGGTAGAAAGTACAGGTATTTGGGTTCAACATGTAAGAAGTAGAAAGTACAGGTATTTGAGTTCAACATGTAAGAAGTAGAAAGTACAGGTATTTGGATTCAACATGTAAGAAGTAGAAAGTACAGGTATTTGAGTTCAACATGTAAAAAGTAGAAAGTACAGGTATTTGAGTTTAACATGTAAGAAGTAGAAAGTACAGGTATTTGTGTTCAACATGTGAGAAGTAGAAAGTACAGGTATTTGAGTTCAACATGTAAGAAGTAGAAAGTACAGGTATTTGGGTTCAACATGTGAGAAGTAGAAAGTACAGGTATTTGGGTTCAACATGTAATAAGTAGAAAGTACAGGTATTTGTGTTCAACATGTAAGAAGTAGAAAGTACAGGTATTTGTGTTCAACATGTGAGAAGTAGAAAGTACAGGTATTTGGGTTCAATATGTAAGAAGTAGAAAGTACAGGTATTTGGGTTCAACATGTAAGAAGTAGAAAGTACAGGTATTTGAGTTCAACATATAAGAAGTAGAAAATACAGGTATTTGAGTTCAACATGTAAGAAGTAGAAAGTACAGGTATTTGGGTTCAACATGTAAGAAGTAGAAAGTACAGGTATTTGAGTTCAACATGTAAGAAGTAGAAAGTACAGGTATTTGGGTTCAACATGTAAGAAGTAGAAAGTACAGGTATTTGAGTTCAACATATAAGAAGTAGAAAGTACAGGTATTTGAGTTCAACATGTAAGAAGTAGAAAGTACAGGTATTTGTGTTCAACATGTGAGAAGTAGAAAGTACAGGTATTTGAGTTCAACATGTAAGAATTAGAAAGTAGAGGTATTTGTGTTCAACATGTGAGAAGTAGAAAGTACAGGTATTTGGGTTCAACATGTAAGAAGTAGAAAGTACAGGTATTTGAGTTCAAAATGTAAGAAGTAGAAAGTACAGGTAGAAAGTACAGGTATTTGGGTTCAACATGTAAGAAGTAGAAAGTACAGGTATTTGAGTTCAACATGTAAGAAGTAGAAAGTACAGGTATTTGAGTTCAACATGTAAGAAGTAGAAAGTACAGGTATTTGGGTTCAACATGTAAGAAGTAGAAAGTACAGGTATTTGAGTTCAACATGTAAAAAGTAGAAAGTACAGGTATTTGAGTTTAACATGTAAGAAGTAGAAAGTACAGGTATTTGTGTTCAACATGTGAGAAGTAGAAAGTACAGGTATTTGAGTTCAACATGTAAGAATTAGAAAGTAGAGGTATTTGTGTTCAACATGTGAGAAGTATAAAGCACACGTATTTGGGTTCAACATGTAATAAGTAGAAAGTACAGGTATTTGAGTTCAAAATGTAAGAAGTAGAAAATACAGGTATTTGAGTTCAACATGTAAGAAGTAGAAAGTACAGGTATTTGGGTTCAACATGTAAGAAGTAGAAAGTACAGGTATTTGAGTTCAACATGTAAGAAGTAGAAAGTACAGGTATTTGAGTTCAACATATAAGAAGTAGAAAGTACAGGTATTTGGGTTCAACATGTAAGAAGTAGAAAGTACAGGTATTTGAGTTCAACATATAAGAAGTAGAAAGTACAGGTATGTGAGTTCAACATGTAAGAAGTAGAAAGTACAGGTATTTGTGTTCAACATGTGAGAAGTAGAAAGTACAGGTATTTGAGTTCAACATGTAAGAATTAGAAAGTAGAGGTATTTGTGTTCAACATTTAAGAAGTAGAAAGTACAGGTATTTGGGTTCAACATGTAAGAAGTAGAAAGTACAGGTATTTGAGTTCAAAATGTAAGAAGTAGAAAGTACAGGTAGAAAGTACAGGTATTTGGGTTCAACATGTAAGAAGTAGAAAGTACAGGTATTTGAGTTCAACATGTAAGAAGTAGAAAGTACAGGTATTTGAGTTCAACATGTAAGAAGTAGAAAGTACAGGTATTTGGGTTCAACATGTAAGAAGTAGAAAGTACAGGTATTTGAGTTCAACATGTAAAAAGTAGAAAGTACAGGTATTTGAGTTTAACATGTAAGAAGTAGAAAGTACAGGTATTTGTGTTCAACATGTGAGAAGTAGAAAGTACAGGTATTTGAGTTCAACATGTAAGAAGTAGAAAGTACAGGTATTTGGGTTCAACATGTGAGAAGTAGAAAGTACAGGTATTTGGGTTCAACATGTAATAAGTAGAAAGTACAGGTATTTGTGTTCAACATGTAAGAAGTAGAAAGTACAGGTATTTGTGTTCAACATGTGAGAAGTAGAAAGTACAGGTATTTGGGTTCAATATGTAAGAAGTAGAAAGTACAGGTATTTGGGTTCAACATGTAAGAAGTAGAAAGTACAGGTATTTGAGTTCAACATATAAGAAGTAGAAAGTACAGGTATTTGAGTTCAACATGTAAGAAGTAGAAAGTACAGGTATTCGTGTTCAACATGTGAGAAGTAGAAAGTACAGGTATTTGAGTTCAACATGTAAGAATTAGAAAGTAGAGGTATTTGTGTTCAACATGTGAGAAGTAGAAAGTACAGGTATTTGGGTTCAACATGTAAGAAGTAGAAAGTACAGGTATTTGAGTTCAAAATGTAAGAACTAGAAAGTACAGGTAGAAAGTACAGGTATTTGGGTTCAACATGTAAGAAGTAGAAAGTACAGGTATTTGAGTTCAACATGTAAGAAGTAGAAAGTACAGGTATTTGAGTTCAACATGTAAGAAGTAGAAAGTACAGGTATTTGGGTTCAACATATAAGAAGTAGAAAGTACAGGTATTTGAGTTCAACATGTAAAAAGTAGAAAGTACAGGTATTTGAGTTCAACATGTAAGAATTAGAAAGTAGAGGTATTTGTGTTCAACATGTGAGAAGTATAAAGTACAGGTATTTGGGTTCAACATGTAAGAAGTAGAAAGTACAGGTATTTGAGTTCAAAATGTAAGAAGTAGAAAGTACAGGTAGAAAGTTCAGGTATTTGGGTTCAACATGTAAGAAGTAGAAAGTACAGGTATTTGTGTTCAACATGTGAGAAGTAGAAAGTACAGGTATTTGGGTTGAACATGTGAGAAGTATAAAGTACAGGTATTTGTGTTCAACATGTGAGAAGAGAAAGTACAGGTATTTGAGTTCAACATGTAAGAAGTAGAAAGTTCAGGTATTTGGGTTCAACATGTAAGAAGTAGAAAGTACATGTATTTGGGTTCAACATGTGAGAAGTAGAAAGTACAGGTATTTGGGTTCAATATGTAAGAAGTAGAAAGTACAGGTATTTGGGTTAAACATGTAAGAAGTAGAAAGTACAGGTATTTGAGTTCAACATGTAAGAAGTAGAAAGTACAGGTATTTGTGTTCAACATGTGAGAAGTAGAAAGTACAGGTATTTGGGTTCAACATGTAAGAAGTAGAAAGTACAGGTATTTGAGTTCAACATGTAAGAAGTAGAAAGTACAGGTATTTGTGTTCAACATGTGAGAAGTAGAAAGTACAGGTATTTGGGTTCAACATGTAAGAAGTAGAAAGTACAGGTATTTGGGTTCAACATGTAAGAAGTATAAAGTACAGGTATTTGGGTTCAACATGTGAGAAGTAGAAAGTACAGGTATTTGGTTTCAACATGTAATAAGTAGAAAGTACAGGTATTTGTGTTCAACATGTAAGAAGTAGAAAGTACAGGTATTTGTGTTCAACATGTAATAAGTAGAAAGTACAGGTATTTGTGTTCAACATGTAATAAGTAGAAAGTACAGGTATTTGTGTTCAACATGTAATAAGTAGAAAGTACAGGTATTTGTGTTCAACATGTAATAAGTAGAAAGTACAGGTATTTGTGTTCAACATGTGAGAAGTAGAAAGTACAGGTATTTGGGTTCAATATGTAAGAAGTAGAAAGTACAGGTATTTGGGTTCAACATGAGAGAAGTAGAAAGTAAAAAGTGGTCAGAAAAATAAGTAGTGGAGTAAAGTACTGATACCAGAAAAATGTACTTAAGTACAGAAACAAAGTATTTGTACTCCACTTGCTTCTCAAATGTGAAACCTAACCCCCGGCTGCACACAGGTCCTGGTGTTGAGGCGTCCCAGCAGAGCATGTTGTGCATGCAGGACTCTCATGATGAACATTATGATTAAACTCAACCTGCAGGTCTGGGCTGCGAAGGGCAGAGCAGCCACGGGTCACACTCTGAATACACCCTGAGCGAACGTGACGCGAACATGTAACCTACAGGGGGGAAGGTGTAGGCCACACACACACACACACACCCGCCCACACACACACACACACACAAACCCGCCCATACCTGCCCACACACACACACACACACACACACCCACACACCCCCACCCACATACACACGCGCACGTACACACACACACACACCCACCCACACATACACACGCCCACACACACACACACACACACCCGCCCATACCTGCCCACACACACACACACGCACACACCCCCCCTAAAGCATGTTTGCATTGTGATGTAATCAGGTTAATGATAGGAAGCCTGTGCTTCAGACGGCCCTATGACCTCAGGCAGAGTTTAAACCGAAGCTCCATAGATCTGCTGCGAGCACAGAGCACTATCATTAGTATTATAATCATTATTGTTATGTTGAGATCCCATCGTCAGATTAAATTGGAATTGGAATGCATGCATCTCCACGTGAGGTCCAGACGTGACACAGACAAGCTGTTCTCTAAAGATGAACTCGACCCTTACAAAGCTCCCGCTGGGCTCTGAGTGAACTCTTAACACCCACTTGATTGACAGGCGGCCTTTAGAGGTCATGGGAGCATCGTGTGTGTCCTTCTGCCTCTCACGTCAGCCTCTGCTCTACGTACATGTCACGGATGAGTGAAGGAAGCAGGACCCAAATGCAGATAACCTTTGAGAAACCCTTTATTTCAAGGATAAAAGACAAATAACAAACAGAACACTCTCCGGTGAACTCCGTCACCAACAAACAACGACCCAACACTGAACACCGAAAGAGACAAGACTAAATACAAGAAGGGGTAATCATGACAACGAGAAACAGCCGGGCAGGGGAGGAGAAACACAAGGACAACAGGTGAACACAATCGGGTAATCAGGGAGGGAAACAGACAGAAAGCAGACAGGCAGGAAACGGGGGTGAACACTTAACACAATAAGACAGGAAACCCAAAGACAAGAAAAACACCAACACAGACAAAACTACAAACGTGACATAACATGTGAATCGTGACAGAACCCCCCCCTCAAGGGACGGATTCCAGACGTCCCTAAAAACAAAACACCAAAGTCCAAAATCCCAAGCAGGGTGGGCGGAGGGTGGGCTGAGGGGGTCCGGAGGACGGGTCTTGGGCTGACAGCCCAGGAACACAGCAGAGGACCAGGAAGGGGTCTCGGGCGGACGGCCCGGGGACAAGGCAGAGAACCAGGAAGGGGTCTCGGGCGGACAGCCCGGGGTCAAAACAGAGTCCAAGGTGGGGACCATGGATGACCGAAGGCAGCGGCAGGAAGAGTCAGGGGGCCGGGCCCGAGGGCGAAGACCGCAGCTCTCAGGGGGCCGGGCTCGAGAGCGAAGACCGCGGCTCTCAGGGGGCCGGGCTCGAGAGCGAAGACCGCGGCTCTCAGGGGGCCGGGCTCGAGCCGGTGTCGACCGGACAGGATCAGGAGGCCGGGCAGGAAAGCACTGATGGGCCAGCTCCGGAGATCGGGCAGGACCCGGTGTCGGCCGGACAGAAACCGGAGCCGGTCGGACAGGCCTCGGCAGGATCCCCCACGGAAAAGGACCAGGAGTTGGCAGGAACCCCGGCGGGACCGGTGATGGACATGGGGCTGGGAGGGCCCCCGGTAGAACCTCCAACGGCACAGGATATAGGATTGGCAGGACCCCCGGCAGAAGAGTATTCTGCGGGACCTCCAACGGGAAAGGAGAAAGGGTTGGCAGGACCCCCGGCAGGGGAGTAGACGGCGTGACCTCCAACGGCACAGGACACAGGGTTGGCAGGACCCCCGGCAGGGGAGTAGACGGCGGAACCTCCAACGGCACAGGACACAGGGTTGGAAGGACCCCCGGCAGGGGAGTAGACGGCGGGATCTCCAACGGCACAGGACACAGGGTTGGCAGGACCCCCTGCAGGGGAGTAGACGGCGGGACCTCCAACGGCACAGGACACAGGGTTGGAAGGACCCCCGGCAGGGGAGTAGACGGCGGGACCTCCAACGGCACAGGACACCGGGTTGGCAGGACCCCCGGCAGGGGAGTAGACGGTGGGACCTCCAACGGCACAGGACACAGGGTTGGCAGGACCCCGGGCAGGGGAGTAGACGGCGGGACCTCCAACGGCACAGGACACAGGGTTGGCAGGACCCCCGGCAGGGGAGTAGACGGCGGGACCTCCAACGGCACAGGATACAGAGCTGGCAGGACCCCCGGCACGGGAGTAGACGGCGGGACCTCCAGCGGCACCGGACACAGGGTTGGCAGGACCCCCGGCAGCGGAGTAGACGGCGGGACCTCCAACGGCACAGGACACAGGGTTGGAAGGACCCCCGGCAGGGGAGTAGACGGCGGGACCTCCAACGGCACAGGACACAGGGTTGGCAGGACCCCCGGCAGGGGAGTAGACGGCTGGACCTCCAACGGCACAGGACACAGGGTTGGCAGGACCCCCGGCAGAAGAGTAGACGGCGGGACCTCCAACGGCACAGGACACAGGGTTGGCAGGACCCCCGGCAGGGGAGTAGACGGCGGGACCTCCAACAGCACAGGACACAGGGTTGGCAGGACCCCCGGCAAAAGAGTATTCTGCGGGACCTCCAACGGGACAGGAGAAAGGGTTGGCAGGACCCCCGGCAGGGGAGTAGACGGCGGGACCTCCAACGACACAGGACACAGGGTTGGCAGGACCCCCAGCGGAACCTCCAACAACACTTGCGTAGGGGCTTGAATTGGGACTGGAGAGGGAACTCGAGCAGAGACTTGAGAGGGGACTCGAGAGGAGACTGGAGAGGGGACTCTAGAGGGGACTAGAGAAGGGAACACGAGAGGGGACTTGAGAGTGGAACTAGAGAGGGGACTCGAGGAGGGACCAGAGGAGGGACCAGAGGAGGGAACTCGAGATGGAAACAGAGAGGGAACTCGAGAAGGGACTACAGAGGGGACTAGAGGAGAGACTAGAGGAGGGACTAGATGAGTAACTAGAGAAGGGAACTCGAGAGGGGAACTAGAGAGGGGACTCGAGGAGGGACTAGAGGAGGGCCAAACGGAAGGACTAAAGGAGGGAACTCGAGAGGGAACTGGAGATGGAAACAGAGAGGGGACTCAAGAAGGGACTACAGAGGGGACTAGAGGAGTAACTAGAGAAGGGAACTCGAGAGGGAACTCGAGAGGGAAACTAGAGAGGGGACTCGAGGAGGAACCAGAGGAGGGAACCCGAGATGGGACCGTGGCAGCCGGGACCAGATCCGGGTCTGGAACCAAGGCAGCTGGGGTCGAGACCATGGCTGCTGGGACCAGAACTGGGGCTGCACGACCCCACACTGCACGACCCCACACTGAACACCGAAAGGGACAAGACTAAATACAAGAAGGGGTAATCACGACAACGAGAAACAGCCGGGCAGGGGAGGAGAAACACAAGGACAGGTGAACACAATCGGGTAATCAGGGAGGGAAACAGACAGAAAGCAGACAGGCAGGAAACGGGGGTGAACACTTCACACAATAAGACAGGAAACCCAAAGACAAGAAAAACACCAACACAGACAAAACTACAAACGTGACATAAAATGTGAATTGTGACAGTACACAAAGACAAGATAGTGTATCCATGGTTAGGGAAAGCAGTGTTTCCTAAACTGGGAATGAGTCGGCATGTTCTGGATAGATGCAGTCTGCACAGGATGTTCACGTTGTATTTGAAGCCACTAGCTCGAGTTCCTCATGGTTAGTAGTACGGTTAATTATCATTATCTCTACCCAACGATAAGGAGCTTGAGGCTGATTCTGAGGGCTGGAAAGATCCCCTCTCCATCCTTCCTGTAAGACAGTGACCGTAGAAAGCAGGACGTGCAGAAAGAGAGAGGCGTCAGAGTGGAGTCTAACCCGCACGTTATTTACTTTGTTGTTCTTGTTTTGAATCCTCCGGCCGCCTGGAGCTACTTCAACGTGTGCGATCTGACCAACGACACAGGCCTCTCCGCGAGGTCATTGGTTTGTCTCCAGAGTGTTGGTCTGCATTCCTCTGTGCTTCTGAGATGATATTGTTTCTGCACAGAGCAGACTTATCCTCATGATGATGAATATGCACGGTCGTCCATGCGTGCACGCCTCTGGTTTCTCTGGGCTCTTTCTCTTTGCCCAGCTGGAGTGTCTTGTAAAGACATATGAAATTAATTCCAAGCCTCAATGACTTCCCTAACTGGGAATCTGCGTCTCTGGATTGTAGATTTCTTCGAGGCCGAGTAAGAGATCTGTATCTAACGAGGTGCCTGCCGGATCACTGTCCCCCCCCCTGAAGCAAGAGGCTCCAGAGTAACTAACAGAGGACAGGAAGTGTCACTGATGTCACTTTCTCTGCTGTCAAACTTGGGTCATCCTCTCCATCACGGCTAACGGCAGACAAGAAGGAAAAGCAGACTTCGAAAGAATATAAAATAAGAGAAACAGGACCGGAGCAGAGTGTGAAGACGAAGGAAGGATGAAGGCGACATATAGTCATGTGTTGACTCTGCATCACTTCCACCTGTAGGAACCATAAGTTAAAATGTATCATTTGATATATTATGTGTGTATAATATATCAATAATAATAATACTAATAACGGAGAATTACAATGTTCAAAAAAAAATATTCATATATATTTTTTGAACATTGTAAGTCTCTGTTATTAGTATTATTATATCATTTAAACCAGCCGTTGTAAAATTGTCGTCATGCCGACCGCAGCTGCTGGTAATTCCAATGAGAAAAGAATCACGGAGCAATAGCGTTTTTTGACCTTTGAAAATATGTGTTTGTCCCGATGTCTTTGCAAAGAGTCAGCCAAACTAACCCGAGACGTATTTGTGTTGGATTAGATGGAACTACACAACCATTGCCGTTTTAAAAAGGAAAAGGTCCTCTATTATGTGTGCATTTATTCAATTCATGTGTGATAAGGACAGAGACGCACACACTGCCGTCACACAGTCTGCTGTCTGCGTGACGAACACCCCATGCTGCATGTTAGGACACGTGGGACCCTGAACCCACAGCAGACAGCAGCACACAACCCGTGGGACCCCGTGTGCTTTTACTTTATCCTATGTTTTAATGTGTATTGTGTTTTTAGCACTTCTAGACATTAAAACATCATAGGAATCATAAAAAAATAAATGACCACTTAATGTTTTGTTAAGCACGTTGTGACTATGTCTGCGCTTTATAAATACATTTGACTGACTTACATCTGGACAGTGATCGGGAGCAACACGGAGAGAGCGGTGTTACTCCTCAGAGACATACTTCCCGCCCTGGGTTTGAGGCGTTGACAGGAGTCTGAGGCTAAAGATAAAGGTGGCAACGAGGAGATGAAACATGTGAGGTCCGGGACGTAATGGAAGAGACAACACGCTTTCATACGCCAGAGACCCCGGCCTATCTGAGAGCAGGAGAGGTCACGAGCACAGAGAAGAGTGGGTGAGAGACAGACTGAGGAATGGAGAGAGAAACAATAGAGAAAGAATGAGTCATGTGGAAAGAAATGTATAAAAGCTTCCCTTCCTGTCTGATACAACATCTGATCTGTGGACTGCCATGAGGGGAGGAGAGTGAGAGCAGAAGAGAGTGCTATCAGGACGGGAGACGGGAAGAGAGAGAGCCTCGGTGAGCGAAGAGCCCAGAGGAAGGCTGAGGGCAGAGCAGCGGTGTGTCATCCCTCAGAGAGACAGGACGTTATTCAGAACCAGTCCACTATAGGTTCCTCTGACTGAAGCTGTAAAGTCACACAGATTTAAAAAGTAGCCTTCGTACCCAGACCTACATCCTGCTGCTTGGTCAAACTCCACTTTAACTTCTTCAAAGAGCTCCAGCAGAGCGTCCGTGCTGGCCTCTGAGTCTGTGGCTGGTGTGTGTTCTTGAATCTCTGCAGACGTACCGGGCCTGTCCGGGTACCTAGCATCAAGTCCCCAAGGAGACCAGGGTCCAAGATAAGGGAGCGGGAGATTCATGAACGCTCCTCTAGCCCGTACCTGTCACGATCTGTCTGTGTGTGTTTTGTCTTGTCTTGATCTATCCTTGGTTTCCTGCCTGTGTGTGTTTTGTCTTGTCTAGATCGGTCCTTGGTTTCCTGTCTGCGTGTGTTTTGTCTTGTCTAGATCTGTCCTTGGTTTCCTGTCTGCGTGTGTTTTGTCTTGATCTGTCCTTGGTTTCCTGTCTGCGTGTGTTTTGTCTTGTCTAGATTTGTCCTTGGTTTCCTGTCTGCATGTGTTTTGTCTTGATCTGTCCTTGGTTTTCTGTCTGCGTGTGTTTTGTCTTGTCTTGATCTTTCCTTGGTTTCCTGTCTGTGTGTGTTTTGTCTTGTCTAGATCTGTCCTTGGTTTCCTGTCTGCGTGTGTTTTGTCTTGTCTTGATCTGTCCTTGGTTTCCTGTCTGTGTGTGTTTTCTCTTGTCTAGATATGTCCTTGGTTTCCTGTCTGCGTGTGTTTTGTCTTGTCTTGATCTGTACTTGGTTTCCTGTCTGTGTGTGTTTTGTCTTGTCTAGATCTGTCCTTGGTTTCCTGTCTGCATGTGTTTTGTCTTGATCTGTCCTTGGTTTCCTGTCTGCGTGTGTTTGGTCTTGTCTTGATCTGTCCTTGGTTTCCTGTCTGCGTGTGTTTTGTCTTGTCTAGATCTGTCCTTGGTTTCCTGTCAGCGTGTGTTTTGTCTTGATCTGTCCTTGGTTTCCTGTCTGCGTGTGTTTTGTCTTGTCTAGATCTGTCCTTGGTTTCCTGTCTGTGTGTGTTTTGTCTTGTCTAGATCTGTCCTTGGTTTCCTGTCAGCGTGTGTTTTGTCTTGTCTAGTTCTGTCTTTGGTTTTCTGTCTGCGTGTGTTTTGTCTTGTCTTGATCTGTTCTTGGTTTCCTGTCTGTGTGTGTTTTGTCTTGTCTAGATTTGTCCCTGGTTTCCTGTCTGTGTGTGTTTTGTCTTGTCTAGATCTGTCCTTGGTTTCCTGTCTGCGTGTGTTTTGTCTCCTCTAGATCTGTCTCTGGTTTCCTGTCTGCGTGTGTTTTGTCTTGTCTTGATCTGTCCTTGGTTTCCTGTCTGCGTGTGTTTTGTCTTGTCTAGATGTGTTTTTTCTTGTCTAGATCTGGCCTTGGTTTCCTGTCTGCGTGTGTTTTGTCTTGTCTTGATCTGTCCCTGGTTTCCTGTCTGCGTGTGTTTTGTCTCGTCTAGATCTGTCCTTGATTTCCTGTCTGCGTGTGTTTTGTCTTGTCTTGATCTGTCCTTGGTTTCCTGTCTGCGTGTGTTTTGTCTTGTCTAGATGTGTTTTTTCTTGTCTTGATCTGTCCTTGGTTTCCTGTCTGCGTGTGTTTTGTCTTGTCTAGATGTGTTTTTTCTTGTCTTGATCTGTCCTTGGTTTCCTGTCTGCGTGTGTTTTGTCTTGTTCCCTCCTACATGTTTACTTGATTGTGTTCACCTGGTGTCCCTGTGTTTTCTCCTCCCTCCTCACCTGTCTCTTGTTTCGTTGATTAGTCTTGAATGTATTTAAGTTCTGTTTTTGCTCTCTGTCATTGTTGGTTTCTCGTTTGTCTGAGACTGTGTTCTCATGGTAGTGTTCTGGTTGGTGTCCCCTACACCTTGAAATAAAGGTATTTTTCTCTGTTCAACCTGCATTTGGGTCCTGCCTGTTTCACTAACCCTAACAGAAGAAACCAACCAAGAATGGACCCAGCAGACAGTGTGTACGAGGTGAAGTACAAATTAACATGCTTGAGGAATGACTTTCGATATGCCTCCAGTAGTGAAGAGAGGCAGTCAGTTATTTCTGCGGCACGCCAGGAGGTAACCTCAAGGCCCTGGTTGAGGGAGTTGCTCCCCGACTGGGTGGAGGACTTTTTGGGCAGCTTTGAGGTCAAACCTGTTTCCCGGCCTGCTAGCCCCCTGCCTCCCAATTCCCAGCCTGACACCATACGTCTCGGTGTGTTCCGTCTGGAGTCAACCCCTGCTTCTTCCCCATTTCCTGCTCCTGTCCAGGAGCCGTTCTTGGGTACTCGTCTGGCTTTTAGAGGTCCACAGAGCCTTCAAAAGGCTCTAAGAGAGGGAGTCGCAAGTCCAGGCTAGCAGCACGAGCCCCAAGAGCCATGGTTCCGGCCCCAGCAGCCATAGTCCCTCCTCTAGTCCCCTCTCTAGTCCTCTCTCTAGTCCCCTCTCTAGTCCCCTCTCTAGTCCTCTCTCTAGTCCCCTCTCTAGTCCTCTCTCTAGTCCCCTCTCTAGGCCCCTCTCTAGTCCCCCCTCTAGTCCCTCCTCTAGTCCCCTCTCGAGTCCCCTCTCGAGCCCCCTCTCCAGTTTCCTCTCGAGTCCCCTCTCCAGTTTCCTCTCGAGTCCCCTCTCCAGTTTCCTCTCAAGTCCCCTCTCAAGTCTCCTCTCGAGTTCCCTCTCAAGTTCCCGCTCAAGTTCCCTCTCGAGTCCCCTCTCGAGCCCCCTCTCCAGTTTCCTTTCAAGTCCCCTCTCAAGTCTCCTCTCGAGTCCCCTCTCAAGTCACCTCTCGAGTCCCCTCTCAATTCACCTCTCGAGTCACCTCTCAAGTCACCTCTCCAGTCCCCTCTCAAGTCACCTCTCGAGTCCCCTCTCAAGTCACCTTTCGAGTTCCCTCTCAAGTCTCCTTTCGAGTCCCCTCTCGAGTCCCCTCTCCAGTTCCATTTTGAGTCCCCTCTCCAGTCTCCACTCAAGTCCCTACTCAAGTACCATTGGAGGTTCCACTGGGCGTCCTGCCAACCCTGTGTCCTGTCCCATTGGAGGTTCCGCCGACTACTCTTCTGCCGGGGTCCTGCAAACCCTATGTCCTGTGCCGTTGGAGGTCCCGCCAACTACTCTTCTTCCGGGGCTCCTGCCAACCCCGTGTCCTGTCCCGTTGGGGGTCCCGCCGACTACTCATCAGCCGGGGGTACTGCCAACCCTGTGTCCTGTCCCGTTGGGGGTTCCGCCGACTACTCTCCTGCCGGGGGTCCTGCCAACTGCATGTCAAGTCCCGTTGGGGGTCCCGCCGACTGCTCTTCCGCCGGTGGTCCTGCTGCCAACCCTATGTCCTGTGCCATTGGAGGTTTTGCTGGGGGTCCTGCCAATTCCATGTCCTGTCCCGTAGGGGGTCCCGCCGACTACTCTACTGCCGGGGGTCCTGCCAACCCTATGTCCTGTTCCGTTGGGGGTCCCGCCGACTACTCATCAGCCGGGGGTACTGCCAACCCTGTGTCCTGTCCCGTTGGGGGTTCCGCCGACTACTCTCCTGCCGGGGGTCCTGCCAACTGCATGTCAAGTCCCGTTGAGGGTCCCGCCGACTGCTCTTCCGCCGGTGGTCCTGCTGCCAACCCTATGTCCTGTGCCATTGGAGGTTTTGCTGGGGGTCCTGCCAATTCCATGTCCTGTCCCGTAGGGGGTCCCGTCGACTACTCTACTGCCGGGGGTCCTGCCAACCCTATGTCCTGTTCCGTTGGAGGTCCCGCAGAGAGTCCTCCCAATCCCATGTCTTGTTCCATTGGAGGTCCCGCCGTCACCTGTCTTGCCGGGGGTCCTGCCAACTCCTGGTCCTCTTCCATGGGGAATCCTGCCGAAGCCTGTCCCACCGGCTCCGGTTCCTGTCCAGCCGACACCGGGTCCTGCCCGGCCTCCGGAGCTGTCCCGTCAGCGCTTTCCTGCCCGTCCTCCAGAGTTGTTCCGTCGCCGCCTGCTTCGCCCTCGAGCCCGGCCCTCTGAGAGTCGCGGTCTTCGCCTTCGAGCCCGGCCCCCTGAGAGCCGCGGTATTCACCCTCGAGCCCGGCCCCCTGAGAGCTGCAGTCTTCGCCCTCGTGCCCGGCCTCCTGAGTTCGCCCGCTGTGGTCTTCACCCCTCCATGGACTCTGCCTTGCCCCCGGGCCGTCCGCCTGAGACCCCCTCCATGGTCTCTGCCTTGCCCCCGGGCCGTCCGCCCGAGTCCCCCTTCTCAGCTTCTGCCTTGCCCCCGGGCCGTCCGCCCGAGATCCCTTCCGGGCCCTCCGCTGTGCTCCTGGGCTGCCAGCCCAAAACGCGTCCTCCAGACCCCTCCACCCACCCTGGTGGCCCTAGTTTTTGTGTTGTTTAATTGATGATATATTTATGATCCACGTCACATATTACATTTTGGCGGCATTTCTTACAGTTTGTAAAAAGGTCTTCTGATCAGGGCTCTATAAATAAATATCTACGGCAGATCTATAATATGTATTGCAGCCGAACCGTGTATTACAATGCCGTTATGTGATGATTTTCAAAGAGAAAAGCAAGAGCACTCGGAATAAAGTATTTTAAAGTATTATTTAAAAAATGTTTTCGGATTTCACATCGCATAAACACCATTTCCCAACGTGCATTGTGGCCAAACCATCAAATCACAGAGCAGAGGATCTTCCCTGTTTCTGGTATTTGTTAATGACGATGTGCTGTGAGATGTGAGACTGGAATTGCACAGAGCAAAATAACGTTTCTATGCCACAATTTTAGCTGCGGATTGTGTTAAACTAATATGTTTGCGCTGTGGACCAACACTAGACATTGACGGGGAAGGGGGTAGCAATAAAGATAACACCATTAAACAGTTACACAACATAACAGAAATAATATCGATAGCAGCGTCCCTAGCAACCACCTTGGTAACAATGAAAACGTTGTATAGACACCATTTCCTGAAGTAATCTTCGTAATAACTAGCAAACTAAAGATCATGTGCATCCACTGCACACAGAATCTGAAATAACAACTCATATTTCTCGCATCAAATGACATCAAAACGGTCACGGTTCAGACGTCGCGGTTCGGCACATTCAGTCACATGACGAATACGTAATTTACATAATTTTTACCAGTGGGAAAAAGTCTCCTTCAGGGCAGCATCCACTACACTATTTATAATCCAGGGGGCGGTATTGTGCCTAAAAGTTGTTTGCCAGCCGCCCTTAAACAACAAATAAAGAACAAGAAGAAACACAACAACAAAACGAACTAAATACAAGAAGAACAAAAGTTAGTTTGGCCATTTCAGATAACACACAGGAGCTAGACCCACCTGCTCCTTTTAAATCAGCTGTATGGGAACATTTCGGGTTCCCTGTGGACTAAATAACGATGGAGTGCGAGTGGTGGATCCGACGAGGACGGTGTGTCGGCGCTGTTCGATAGCGGTGCGCTTTGCTAATGGTACACACGCCAAACATGCTAAATCACATCAGAAGGCATCACCGGAGCCCGGCAAAAGACAACAGCAGTTCAACAGCTGATCCCCGCTGTTTTTAAGAAGCCAACAGACATGAGAGCCGAGAGACCAACATAAATAACGGAAGCTTTTGGCATATGTTTTTCAACGGCTATGCGCTCTTGAAACACTTTCTTATTATTTATGATGTCATATTTTCGATTGCTATATGCTGCTTTTTGTTTGACATCAGCCATTATAGATAATCTGGCCATCTGGGTGTGTGGTACTGTTTGTGGTTTGTTTTATACAGTTAATTTTTCAAAATGTTAGGGTTCCTTATTTTTAAACTGAAACTTGCACTACCGTTAAAAAATAAATAACAATAAACCTGGAGTTATGCATTTGGGACTTTTTTTGCTTTTCCTTGTTGTACCGAACCCGTACCGAACCGCGAGCCCGTAACCGAGGTACGCACCGGGCCGTGACTTCTGTGAACCGCTACACCCCTAGGCCAAACTAACCTTAAAATATGCCTTTTCCACCGAGAATAAAACGAAGGTCGGCCATGTCTTTTTTTTTCTGCGAAGAGAAATTCGAAGATCACGTGACATAGACCAGCCATTGGAAATGAATGGTGAAAAAAAACGTAGGGATCTTAAAATTTCAGAGGCGTTTTTGTAGAAATACTACGTCCTACGTTGTGGACCAACCTAGTTATTACACGTTTAGATGTGAGACCGGGTTGGTATATCAGTCAGAGTCCTGCATCGGGTCGGGTACCCGCGGGTAAAAGTGATTCGCGGGTGGTATTCTTTCAAACGCTTTTTCCCGGGTTCGGTTCTGGGTAAAACAAAGATGATGCGGGTCGGGTCGCGGGTGTTGCATCATAAATATATTAAAATTATAATAATTTTGTTTACTGTTTAAATCCTCAGACCTCTCCCCCGCGGACCGCGCATAATCATAACCTCTGCAGCGCATCAATCTGCTGCTGAGCTAAGAGGTGAAGCTTTCAGTGGAGAATACAACATTTTCAATAACACTTCCTCAAGAGCGAAATCCAACGTCTGGCGGCTTTTGGTTCCTAAATGAGGAAATAACAAACATCCCACGCTTTTTGAGACAAATATGCAACTGCGTGTGTTAGTAATTGCACGTTTTCACTGCTCATATATATACGGGTTCGGGTCGGGTTGCGGAACTAATTGGCAATTAGTAGCGGGGCGGGTTCGGTATTGCATGTTGCGGATGCGGACGGGAGGGGGTCTTGAAAATCAGACCTGTGAAGGACTCTGTATCAGTATGTAGTGTCTCTACTTTAAAGAGTCCTCTCCTGCTGATGTTCAGGTGTATATCAGTATGTAGTGTCTCTACTTTAAAGAGTCCTCTCCTGCTGATGTTCAGGTGTATATCAGTATGTATTGTCTCTACTTTAAAGAGTCCTCTCCTGCTGATGTTCAGGTGTATGTCAGTATGTAGTGTCTCTACTTTAAAGAGTCCTCTCCTGCTGATGTTCAGGTGTATATCAGCATGTAGTGTCTCTACTTTAAAGAGTCCTCTCCTGCTGGTGTTCAGGTGTATATCAGCATGTCGTGTCTCTACTTTAAAGAGTCCTCTCCTGATGATGTTCAGGTGTATATCGGTATGTAGTGTCTCTACTTTAAAGAGTCCTCTCCTGCTGATGTGCAGGTGTATATCAGCATGTAGTGTCTCTACTTTAAATAGTCCTCTCCTGCTGATCAGGTGGATATCAGTATGTAGTGTCTCTACTTTAAAGAGTCCTCTCCTGCTGATGTTCAGTTGTATATCAGTATGTAGTGTCTCTACTTTAAAGAGTCCTCTCCTGCTGATGTTCAGGTGTATATCAGTATGTAGTGTCTCTACTTTAAAGAGTCCTCTCCTGCTGATGTGCAGGTGTATATCAGCATGTAGTGTCTCTACTTTAAAGAGTCCTCTCCTGCTGATCAGGTGTATATCAGTATGTAGTGTCTCTACTTTAAAGAGTCCTCTCCTGCTGATGTTCAGTTGTATATCAGTATGTAGTGTCTCTACTTTAAAGAGTCCTCTCCTGCTGATGTTCAGGTGTATATCAGTATGTAGTGTCTCTACTTTAAAGAGTCCTCTCCTGCTGATGTTCAGGTGTATATCAGTATGTAGTGTCTCTACTTTAAAGAGTCCTCTCCTGCTGATGTTCAGGTGTATATCAGTATGTAGTGTCTCTACTTTAAAGAGTCCTCTCCTGCTGATGTTCAGGTGTATATCAGTATGTAGTGTCTCTACTTTAAAGAGTCCTCTCCTGCTGGTGTTCAGGTGTATATCAGTATGTAGTGTCTCTACTTTAAAGAGTCCTCTCCTGCTGGTGTTCAGGTGTATATCAGTATGTAGTGTCTCTACTTTAAAGAGTCCTCTCCTGCTGATGTTCAGGTGTATATCAGTATGTAGTGTCTCTACTTTAAAGAGTCCTCTCCTGCTGATGTCCAGGTGTATATCAGTATGTAGTGTCTCTACTTTAAAGAGTCCTCTCCTGCTGATGTTCAGGTGTATATCAGTATGTAGTGTCTCTACTTTAAAGAGTCCTCTCCTGCTGATGTTAAGGTGTATATCAGTATGTAGTGTCTCTACTTTAAAGAGTCCTCTCCTGCTGGTGTTCAGGTGTATATCAGTATGTAGTGTCTCTACTTTAAAAAGTCCTCTCCTGCTAGTGTTCAGGTGTATATCAGTATGTAGTGTCTCTACTTTAAAGAGTCCTCTCCTGCTGATGTTCAGGTGTATATCAGTATGTAGTGTCTCTACTTTAAAGAGTCCTCTCCTGCTGATGTTCAGGTGTATATCAGTATGTAGTGTCTCTACTTTAAAGAGTCCTCTCCTGCTGATGTTCAGGTGTATATCAGTATGTAGTGTCTCTACTTTAAAGAGTGCTCTCCTGCTGATGTTCAGGTGTATATCAGTATGTAGTGTCTCTACTTTAAAGAGTCCTCTCCTGCTGGTGTTCAGGTGTATATCAGTATGTAGAGTCTCTACTTTAAAGAGTCCTCTCCTGCGCCGTGTGGAGAGAAGACTCTTAAAGAGGGGTTCAAGCAGAAAGAGAGGCGTCTCTGGAAAAGAGTCAAAACAAGTCCTTTCCTGGAGCTTCTCTTCACGGTGTCAGAGAACGCACGTACAGGGAACACTGAACATCGATGTGTTGTCATAGCAGAATATTCCCTGTGGACATCCGCCCTGATTGGACGTCTGCACATAAGTTAGTGAAATGCACAGCTGGGATTGCTTAAACATTACCTCTGCACATTGCCTGTGGTTCTTTAAGAAGCTGTTAAGAACCATCTAATGGCGTGAAATATCCCTGAATGGTTCTTTATAAACTGGTTACACTTTGAGAGTACAATGGAGCTGTCTGATCCCTGCGGCGCTGTGAACAGTCCAACATATCAAAGCACTCACATCGGCTGCTTTCTACTTTAGGCGTAATGGAGTATGACGGACTTAATGATGTGTTGGGAACTGAACCTTTCTACGTCCTGGGAGCCTTGTCGAGCCTCTCCCCCTCAGGTGGAGAGCCCGTTTAATGGAGGTAGAAACTGCATTCCAGCGTTAGTCCTGCAGCCACTGTGTGGGAACATAGAGACTGAGGACTCAGGCAATCCTTAAAGAAACACTCAATCCCCCCCGGGAGCAAAGTACAGTGGTGCAAAATGCTAACATTACCTAGAAGGGTTAAAGATGGAGACTGGATCAACATGTATATAGTGGGAAAATAACAAATAATGTGTGATAATGGAAGTGGGATGTTCGGGAAAGGATTAGGGACACATGGGATGTTTGTAGGAATTGAAAACAATTTTTTTCCTAAAATTTCTTTTTTTCCTCAAAATGTATTTTTTTCCGATCAAAATGTTAAAAATGTCCTCAGAATTTTGCATTTTCTTCAAACTGTGACAATTTTTCTCAAAATGTGTATTTTCTCGATTTTTAAACCTTTTTTCTCAGAATCTTGACTTGTTGCAGATCTTTGACTTTTCTGAGATTTCAAAAATAAAATCTCAGAATATTTAAATGTTTCTAATTTGTTTGACATTTCTCAGAAACTTGACTTGTTGCAATTATTTTTAGACTTTTCTCTCAAGTTTGATAAGTTTCAGAATTTTGTAATTTCACTTTTCTCAAAATGTTTACATTTTTCTAAATGTTTCGACCCTTCTCAAAATGTTGACTTTTTTTAAAGATATTAAACTTTTCTCAGAACATTGACTTTCTTTTCAGAATGTTGACTCAAACTCAAAATGTGTTAGGGTTAGATTCTCAGTAATTTGTAATTTCTCATAATTTTGAGTATTTTTATAATTTTGACTATTTCTTAGAATGTATCCTATTTTCTCCCAAATTTAAACTTTTCTCTAAATGTTCACCTTTCAAAGATATTTAGCTTTTTTCAGAACCTTGACATTTTTCCCGAATGTTGACATTGCTCTGAAATTCTCAGAAATGTCAATATTTTTCTCTGAACTTTCCAACATTGTTTTGTTTTATTTTTTCTCCGTAATTTGACATTTTTCCTCAGAATTTTTTCCCAGAAATGTAACAACAATCATTTATACTACTTATATTTCTAAAGCTAAAACGAATCAACTGTATTGTAAAATATATTGTTGTGTTGGGTTTCCTTTTGTGCTAATGTGGCAACGTGGCCTTTCAGCGTTCAGCTGGCTGAGTAAAAGGCAGTCAGAACGTCACGCAGGTTCATTCATGTTTTCTCCTGCAGCGAGCGATAACAATACCACTTCAGTCTGAGGAGAAAACACGACCAACTTCTCTATTTCAGCACTTTCCTTCATATTGACTGCCCAGGGTTTCTCTTGAGATGCTTCCGATTGTTTTTCCATCCATTCTTCAGTGAATGAGCTCTGAATCACTCTGAGGGTCCCAGTGCTGCCGTCATGCAAACCAGAGGCTACCTCGAACATGGACACTTTATCGACTTCCTGTAAATCACCTGCTGTCTGAGGCTTCCCACGGCTCATGTGGTTCGATGTATGGATGTTAACCCGGGGACGTGGAATGGTTGCAGAGCTGGGTGTAATGACCATCACTCGTGCAGTCATTGGGCCCTCCAGTGGATCACGTCTCCCGTTAAAGTGATGGTGATTTGTGCAATTATTGGAAAATGTTTCTGCAACTTAAACAGAAATAAATAAAATAGCCCTGCAATAATGGAAGCTTTGTGACGGGCATCAACACGCTTCTGATTGGCTCTATCAACGCCTCTTATTCAGAAATCTATACAGATACCAATCAGACCAGTGTATTGTTAATCCTTCCGAACCTGGTCCAAGAATCAAAAGCTACAAGTCAAAACTACCAGAATGACAAAAAGTCCAACTTTAAAAAAACGTACATCATCTTACTTATACTTATATTTCTAGTTTATGTCAGGTCCTTGTATTTTGTGTGAATGTTATGCCATACGTACGGAGGCCAGCAGGTGCTAACGTGTTACAACGAGCAAGAACTCAGGAGAAGCAGCTTCAGAAAGATGCAGATATAAAAACTCAAAGGTTCCACGTGAAGACACATCTCCAGCAGCTTGAGGAGACATGGCAGCGTTTAGAGAACACCCAGCAGCTTGAGGAGACATGGCAGCGTTTAGATAACACTCAACAGCTTGAGGAGACATGGCAGCGTTTAGAGAACACCCAGCAGCTTGAGGAGACATGGCAGCGTTTAGAGAACATCCAGCAGCTTGAGGAGACATGGCAGCGTTTAGAGAACATCCAGCAGCTTGAGGAGACCAGGCAGCGTTTAGAGAACACTCAGCAGCTTGAGGAGACATGGCAGCGTTTAGAGAACACTCAGCAGCTTGAGGAGACATGGCAGCGTTTAGAGAACACTCAGCAGCTTGAGGAGACATGGCAGCGTTTAGAGAACATCCAGCAGCTTGAGGAGACATGGCAGCGTTTAGAGAACATCCAGCAGCTTGAGGAGACATGGCAGCGTTTAGAGAACACCCAGCAGCTTGAGGAGACATGGCAGCGTTTCGTGAACATCCAGCAGCTTGAGGAGACATGGCAGCGTTTAGAGAACATCCAGCAGCTTGAGGAGACCAGGCAGCGTTTAGAGAACACTCAGCAGCTTGAGGAGACATGGCAGCGTTTAGAGAACACTCAGCAGCTTGAGGAGACATGGCAGCGTTTAGAGAACACTCAGCAGCTTGAGGAGACATGCAGCGTTTAGAGAACATCCAGCAGCTTGAGGAGACATGGCAGCGTCTAGAGAACATCCAGCAGCTTGAGGAGACATGGCAGCGTTGAGAGAATACTCATCAGCTTGAGGAGACATGGCAGCGTTTAGAGAACATCCAGCAGCTTGAGGAGACATGGCAGCGTTTAGAGAACACTAGCAGCTTGAGGAGACATGGCAGCGTTTAGAGAACACTCAGCAGCTTGAGGAGACATGGCAGCGTTTAGAGAACATCCAGCAGCTTGAGGAGACATGCAGCGTCTACTAAAAGCTGCAGAAACCAGACGCTGAAGAAGCTCAGAACCAGACCAGGGGACACTAAAGAGTGACGCACACAGCTGGGAGACCAGGGGACACTAAAGACTGACGCACACAGCTAGAGACCAGGGGACACTAAAGAGTGACGCACACAGCTGGAAACCAGGGGACACTAAAGAGTGACGCACACAGCGAGACCAGGGGACACCAAAGAGTGACGCACACAGCTGTGAGACCAGGGGACACTAACGAGTGACGCACACAGCTGGGAGACCAGGGGACACTAAAGAGTGACGCACACATCTGGAAGACCAGGGGACACTAAAGAGTGACGCACACAGCTGGAGACCAGGGGACACTAAAGAGTGACGCACACAGCTGGGAGACCAGGGGACACTAAAGAGTGACGCACACAGCTGGGAGACCGGGGGACACTAAAGAGTGACGCACACAGCTGGGAGACCAGGGGACACTAAAGAGTGACGCACACAGCTGGGAGACCAGGGGACACTAAAGAGTGACGCACACAGCTGGAGACCAGGGGACACTAAAGAGTGACGCACACAGCTGGGAGACCAGGGGACACTAAAGAGTGACGCACACAGCTGGGAGACCGGGGGACACTAAAGAGTGACGCACACAGCTGGGAGACCAGGGGACACTAAAGAGTGACGCACACAGCTGGGAGACCAGGGGACACTAAAGAGTGACGCACACAGCTGGATACCAGGGGACACTAAAGAGTGACGCACACAGCTGGATACCAGGGGACACTAAAGAGTGACGCACACAGCAGGAGACCAGGGGACACTAAAGAGTGACGCACACAGCTGGGAGACCAGGGGACACTAAAGAATGACGCACACAGATCATAACACTGTCTCCATTGTTGGAAACTTATCTAAGATGTTTTCTGGTCTTGTTTGAACAAAGTGATCACATGACTCCTTCTGATGTCACTGCCGATCTGCTGTAAGCTAGCTAACGTAGCTAACCTTCAGATTGACTGACTAACACTTACAGTTATGAGACGACGGAGACGGTTGGTCAACATGCTTTGTTTCTGAATCTGCTCCGCGTTTCTCCTAATGGAAATATGTTAGTCGTTCATGTGAGGTCCCATGTCTGGACTGGTAGGAACCCTTCTTCTACGATCGTGATGCCTTAATTAGAACATGGATGACCTTTCACAGTATCGACCTCATCTCACGCCTCAGCAGCAAACCGGGTCATTGGCATTGTGTGCAGATGTGCTTGATCAATAACTCACCGTACGCTCCCATATGTATTGATCGCTATTGATGATTTCTGCTGCAGTGAAATAATGAACTGATTTAAACGGCAGTTCTTTGGCTGCTGGAACGAAGACCTGCCGTCCCTTACGCCAGGAATGAGGACCTGCAGTGCTTCCTCCTTCTGTTCCCCTTCTGTCTTTGTTTGTGTGTGTCTGTCTTCCTGGCTGGGCGTGGCTGTCCTACATTCTGATTCCCGCCAACTCACCTCCGCTGCTGTTGTTCATCTCTCTGATTGCCACTACTCACCTGCACCTGCTTAGAAGCCTGGCTCCCATCCTCAGTCTTCGCTGGTTCTTCGTTTATTCATCAGCGGTAAACTATCGTCCAGGCCAACTAGCATTTTTCCTAGTAACCTCTGTGATGCTCCTCGTGAGAGGATATACCTGCCTAACCCTGCTTCTTTCCTGTTTCCAGATCCACACACACCTGCCGCTCTGCCTGCCACGTCCAGCCTCCCCCGGTCTGTCCAGCTCCTCGTCTCCCTTCTCTGAGCTCCTCGTCTACACCTTGCCTATGCCGTGGTCAAATATAAATAAATGTTTTGACACTACTCCACTGTATCTGTCTAAGTGCTTGCGTAGCGTGTTCTCATCTCCAGTCACTTCACGTGAAGCTTAACAAGGACTTCTTTAGAATAAATACTTCTCCGACAACACAAAGAGAAACTGCTCCCTGGTGATCAAATAAACTAGTTTCACATGTATATGATCTACGTGAAGTCATGTGACCGTGCTGTAGTTCATTTATAGCCCAACATTTGCCTCCTTTAGCTTAGCGGTGGTGACGTGAAGTCATGTGACCGTGCTGTAGTTCCTTTATAGCCCAACATTAGCCTCCTTTAGCTTAGCGGTGGTGACGTGAAGTCATGTGACCGTGCTGTAGTTCCTTTATAGCCCAACATTAGCCTCCTTTAGCTTAGCGGTGGTGTCGTGAAGTCATGTGACCG
>CM070495.1:47088471-47110971 GCA_036324585.1 Champsocephalus esox
GGGACTAAGTGAGCAACTGGACAAAACCAGCCAGATGTCTTTGCAGAACAGAGTGGCCCTAGATATGTTGCTGGCAGAAAAAGGGGGTGTATGCAAAATGTTTGGAACATTATGTTGTACTTTCATCCCAAACAATACCTCACCTGATGGATCAGTCACCAAGGCTCTTCAGGGACTCACTACTTTGAGCATCTGGGATAGAGAAGAACCCCCTCGGGGGTTTCTTAGATGGCTGGGAAGTACAAGGATTTCTTACTGAGTGGACTGACGTGATATTGGCACTGGGTTGTTGTTGTTGCTCGACATGCATCCGCGCTTTAGCAAACCGACTGATCAACCGGGCCCTCAACCAGGAATACGCTAGGGGTCAATATGCGGGGACAGTTTCAAATGCTAGCAGAGCAGGACGACCCACCCCCATATACAGATGTTGAGGGAAATGATGAGATTGTTCAATGAATGTCCAGCTGATGTGATACTAAATGATGAAATCATGTGAAGAGGTGAGCAAACTAAAAGGCTAAAATGGAGGGAATCCATTTCAATTTACTTTACACTATTCCAAGATAGTTTATTTTATTCTTTATTATTTTGTACTATTCTAATATTGTATATTTCATGTTTTATAAATGGTTGCTATTGTAAAATGGTTTGTTTCTTTTACACTTTGTAAAAACAAGTGCCTTAACACTGAGCGGTACGAGAACGGTTTCTGTGAAAGGATGGAGGAAGACATCTTCTGATACCAAGCCATTGCTGCTATTTTGAAGAATGATATTGAATGTTAACACTAGAAGGGAAAACTTTTATGTTTGAGCACAATCAAGGTATTGTTTGTATTTGTTTTGTAAAGTTGAGGCTATTGAACCATTCCATTTGGATTGTATGTTTTTGATATGAGTTGTGTACAAGCAAAGTTAAGCTGAAGAACTCATTGATTTCAGTATTATACACACCTTTTAGGCAGTAAGCAGTAGCGGCGCCAGGGTGTGGCTGGGGTAGGCGACAGCCATACCAAGAAATGGCTTAGCCCTACCTTAGCCCAACCATGAAAAAATATATTAAAGTAAGCATGTTGAGAACATCGGATTGCGAAAATCTACCGGTGGTGTCCACAACACACAAACTGATCCTGCTGTAACAACAAGTGCACGTTCCTGACGCAATATGGTTGAGACCATTCGGGCTTATGCTAGAGGGGTGCAAGGAATAGTCTAAGTAGTGGGGGAGTTTTATACACTAAATGTGTGGAAATTCTCTCGCGTTATAATATCAGCACGGCCGCGGTCAGATCAAAATGCCTCCGAATGCAATTTGAATAGACCTACAGCCAATCAGAGCAAAGAAACTTTGGGTCTGCTGCGTCATACTGACTCGTCACGTTCAGTGAAATGTCCCCAAACTCGCGCCGAGTAAATTGCAGACAGAAAGCAGAACTTCTAGGATTAATTGTATATTTCAGATGGATACATTTGTTCTTAAACGCCCTCGCATTGAGGTCAACTCGAGCAAGTGCCAGAGCCACACGACCCACCTGAAGAGTGAAGAGTGAGTTTTGAATATATTTTGTAATAATGGGTCATTTGAAAAAGTGTTTTGTATGACGATGGAGACACAGGCTACCTGTTGTGTGCTGTGTCTGTCTCTCTCTGTTTACCTGTGTCTCTCCCTCCCTCTCTCTCTCCGTGTCAATTCTATTTGCTAACTTTTTTTGTTTCTGCCGCTGCGTAGCATGTTGTAACAACGTGGAATTAGCAGAATAGGCTATTGTATTGTTTAACTCACACCTGTTGCTCTCGATGTAATTTAGCTGATAAAATGAGACTAATAAAAGCTAATAAAAGCCTCACGTGTGGCGTTTCACTGTCAAGGGTGGCGATATAGTGTGTATGTAATTATATTACAAATACTGACTTGAGCCCCACCACTGTATGGGTTAGCCCTACCATAGATTACCCAACAAAAATACTCTGGCGCCGCCACTGTGTGTAAGGAGGGACTGTTAGAAATTCAAATCAATGTTTTGACGGCATAAAGTACCTTAAACATACCGTCAGTTTAAATCATAGACTGTAAATGGACGTAGGGTCCGTGACGTCACCCATAGGATTCTGCAGAGTTGCCGTGAAGCCAGTCGGCCACTAACGGCTCAACAGTTACGTCAGAGTTCAACTCCCGCCTTCTCCAAATAAGGGCAAAGAGGCGGAGCCGAGGCGGGACCTGCTGCCACCGAGCTGGAAGTTCCAGAGCTAGCTGAAGCTACCAAGCTAAGCTAACATGCTCCCCATCTGCACACTGCCGTCACATTTTACGTTTCTAAGGTAAGCGGACATGAAACTGTTCAGCAAAACTATAAATAATAATCTAAATTATTGAGTTTTTAGCATAATAATTCAGAATCTTAAAATCCCTTAATGTTTGTATGCAATTGTGCTAAATTCAACACTGGAATCAAGCAAATATTAATATGTTTGCATGACATTAGTTATTTGTATTTTGATATCACTAAACTATACGTTTAATACATTTAAGTCAAGCTAAGGTACATGTGATGGTAGCTAGTTAGTGCTCTTACCTGTGAGGCCTCCTCCAAACAGCATACTAACCAGACTGTATCATTATCACTGTATCATTGTATCAGAAGCCAACCTCCTATCCATCCCCACCCGCACCAATCACTGGACCTGGGGGGACAGAGCCTTCTCCGTCGCTGCCCCCTCCCTCTGGAACTCACTCCCCCAACCCATCAGAGACTGAACTGACCTCACCACCTTCAAAAAACTCACAAAAACTCACCTCTTCAATCTGGCTTTTAATGTGTGATTGTTTTTGTATTATTTGACTTTAACTTTAAATATGTATTTATTTGTTGTTCCTTCCTTTTCTTTTCCCTTCACTATATCTGTAAAGCGTCTTTGAGCACCTGTAAAAGCGCTAACAAATTACATCTATTATTATTATTATTAAAACTAAGTACCAGTTCTAGATCCTTGACTTTAGACAAACAATTCAAAAGACAACATGTATTTACAGACCAATCTTTATTTTAAGGTGCCTCTTAACCTGAGATATTAGTTATACAGTAATAGTATTGACAATCTAAAAAAACTGAGCAACTCAACAGTCAACTTTATGTTTCTTATTGTCTAAAGCATTTATTATTTTCATTTCCCCCCTCTCATATTCAGTGTGGACGGATTGAGACAGCCTGGTATCCAGAGAGCTGCAGAGACTTCAGGGAGAAACCTCCGTGTGATGGACGTCCTGTCTGTTGGTTTGGAGAGGACTGAGGGTCTTTCCTCTGCGAGGAGGAGGACCAGGCCTGATGGAGGAGGACCAGGCCTGATGGAGGAGGACCAGGCCTGATGGAGGAGGACCAGGCCTGAGGGAGGAGGACCAGGCCTGATGGAGGAGGACCAGGCCTGAGGGAAGAGGACCAGGCCTGATGGAGGAGGACCAGGCCTGATGGAGGAGGACCAGGCCTGATGGAGGAGGACTAGGCCTGATGGAGGAGGACCAGACCTGAGGGAGGAGGACCAGGCCTGAGGGAGGAGGATCAGGCCTGATGGAGGAGGACCAGGCCTGAGGGAGGAGGACCAGGCCTGAGGGAGGAGGACCAGGCCTGATGGAGGAGGACCAGGCCTGAGGGAGGAGGACCAGGCCTGATGGAGGAGGACCAGGCCTGATGGAGGAGGACCAGGCCTGATGGAGGAGGACCAGGCCTGATGGTGGAGGACCAGGCCTGATGGAGGAGCCCATGCTGGGCACAGCTGATACCAACTGCACAGGCCTAGTCTGTCACTTTATTTGACTAAATGTGTTTACTTATACATTTAATAGGTTTACACCTTCTGTCCATATGTGCTTTTTATTTAAAACATTTGATTAACTTTTGGTTCACATTTCAATAAATTGTATTTGTATTTGCATTCCTTTCGTCCATTATTCTTACTGAAAATGTTAGATTACACATTCACATCTGACTGAAGATTAGCCCCATTTATTTGTGATGTTGCAAACTCTGCGGTACAAGGCACAAGTGATGTGAAGCTCATAAAGCGAGGCAAATAGAAATCATCAGCGGATGGAGTGTAGATGTGGAAACAGCTGCATTCGATCAGCTGACTGTGTTTTCACAATAAAAGTAGTTTCTCAGTGAATGTCCTGTACTGGTCTTAAAATCTCATAACATCAGCTCTTAATGTTCCTCTTGGATGATCTTCTTGACCCTCAGAGAAGGAGAAAATGTCCTGTCTTTCAGGCATGTCCTTTCCTAACAAAAATTACAGGAAATATAAAACATATTATTGCAGAACAAGTGTGTTATTTATGAAAGTGGTGTGTTTGTGTAGATATCATTATTTTGTAATTGTAATGTTTTTTTTTATTTCAACAGTGAGCTACAAATACAATCAGAGAATGAACAGTATGAAGTTCATCGACATTGAAATATATGTTATTATCAAAATAATATTGTTATCAAAAACGTAGTGCAACTGTAGAAGCTTGCTCTGTTGTCTCACTGAAAGAATCACTTTTACCACGTTTTTTACAGACAATATTGAGAGATAAATAGCAGCAGTTCTCACTTTGTGTTAAATATCTTTCCTTCAATACATTACATTAGAAAACTGACAAAGTCATATTGCTTGTTAACATCTAAATGTAACTTTTTGCATGGAAAAACCCCTCAACTTAGCGGATGTGTAGGTGATCTAGTATTTAGTATTGTTTAATGGAATGTATATCAGTGTATTCAAGTCAATACTTCATTTATTTAAACCAATATCTTTCTTGATTCTTTGTACAGTATGAAAAAAGAGTCTTAGTACCTGAGCTGAAGTTCACTGCTGTGAGGAGCTCTGTCTCTCACTCTCTGGTCCAGCCTGTCTGCATCACCTGGACACCTCAAACAAACAGATATATATGTAAAGTACCATGTGTACAAACAATATAACTGATTCTCTTCTGTTGAACATGTTGGATTGTGTATTGTCCGGGTCAGGGTCCTTTTTATTTTACTGTAACTTTGGAAGTTGTGTTACCAATGCTTACTGTTTATTTGATACCCATTTTGTAATGCAATTAATAAAAACAACAAGGTTTGGGTTCGTTCTTCAGATGACTGTGACGTTAAGGTGTAAGCTCGATAATGAACTCCAGCTCAACCAACCATATTGTAATACATAAAGTAATCATCTTGAAATATGACATTAATAATTATAATTTACACATCTTATTGTGAGGTTGATTTCACATACACTACTTCGACGTTAGCTTGTCTACACACTTGAGCATAGCCAATTTAAATTAACCTGAGCGATGCATACGGTTCCTACCTACATAATAAAATATCTCTAAGTTACAAAGATGACCTTATTTTATCAACCTCAAACAGAAGCCGTTTGTTCAACAGTATTATTCCACTTAACGTCTATTTCGTTTTAACCTTTATATATACAGTCTATTATTTAAACTTGGAGGCTACGATTAGCATCGTTAGCACCGATGTAGCTACCACTCGCTACACACTAACCCAAGCCTTAACATTCATTACGTAGCTGATTAAAATCATTAACACATAAATAAAGCACTCGAATTTCACTTACCGAAAAAACCACATTCATGCACCGTCTGTTTTAACAGCAGAGCGAGTCACAATAGTCCGATATATAAGCATGAAGAACAAACAACCACGGCCGGCTTCAAGTTGTGTTTCCGGGATGAGCTGAGCAGGCAGAGTCCCTGTAGCTTCACGGAGCAGCTAGCAGAGAGACAAGAAGCTAGCAGCAGCAGTCACTTGACAGAGCCGTCACTCAACGTGACCACGCCCTAATATATGCAAAAACTTTAAGACCTAATATAAATATAAGGGTCGTGTTAGAAAACAATTCACTCACAGATCCATAATCATGAAGGTGGAATCTAACTATATCGATAATAAAAATGTATGGAGCCAGGGGTAGAATCATGTTTTTTTCTGCTGTAAAGTTGGGCATTTTAACATGGGGTCTATGGAAATTGCTCCTTTCTGCAGCCATCGCCTATCGGCCAATATATGAGCTGCAGTGTGTGGCACTTCCGTATTGGCTTCCCGGCTCTTCCCCAGAGTTTGCCGCTTGGTTTAAATGCTGTTTTATACTGAAACACCAGAAGTTCACGTGCACAACCAGTTGTCAAGCTTTTATTCTGAAAATCCTTCATCTCCGGTTAGGGTTTAGCATGTGGCTGATATTCCATTTCCTATAGAGGTGAATTTAGTAGCGATATGACACGGAGTGTTGCACACCGAAACCTAATGATTTCAACACTACAACTATAGACGTCGAAATATTATTATTGCTGAATATTAAGTGAAGGTACAGTGTATTTGAATACGTTTGTTTACAGACGTGGGTAGCATGTGACAACATCCGGAACTACCGGAAATGATAACTGACGTGAAGTATTTCCAGTATTTTAAAGTATTGATTACAACGTTTAAAATGCAATAAATAAAAAGTCATGAAAGACAATATGATGAGGAAAGGCCTGTTAGTTATATATGGAATGTACAATGTCTGAATCCTCTGTTATGCGCAACAACGGACATTAAAGACGTGGAGGGCCGGCCCCCAGCAGCGCCAACCGGCCCATGGGGAGGAGACAGCAGAGGACATTTAACAGCTGGAAGTGTGTTTCTCGCTCTCTTCCCTTCGCTCTCGACAGCTGTTTTTCTCACTGAACAATATTCTGCTTGTAACATTACCGCGCCTTTTCTAATTAAAGTACCCATTTGACCCTTCTCAGAGACTCCATTGGTCTCCTTGCTTTTAAAGCTTCTCTCCTGGACGCGAGGATAACGAACAAAGCTATCACCGCCCAGCAGAATTAAATATGACCACAGACCCTCAGAAATGTGTTCCCAGGCCAGATATTAAGTGGGGGTTAAATGAGAGTCTGTGGAGACCCTGAGAGCTACAGATATGTTGAGGAGATACAGATACAACACACACAAGACACACACACAAACATACATCTCCGCAGACACAGAGAAAGGTCATCGTTGTTTAGAGAGAGACTGTTTCTGAATTTACCGTCGGCTGCACCAATCACAGGCCGTGTGAGGTTGCTATAGTTACACAGACAAAGATCCCGGCGCTCTGGAGATCAGACGCTCCTCTCGGTGTGTTTCCTTTATGTTCCTCACACACACACTCGGTCCGATGGGATATCCGTCCTCTTGTCTCAGAGACAAAGCCCAGCTATTATATTATGTAAATCTCAGAGCGTCTGCCGGTGATTAATTGCCGCCAGAGTTGGAGCCACAGCGACCGGGACCTCCTTCATGTATTGATGGAGTGGCAGTGAAACATAAATAGTGAGCCGTTTACACCTCAGAGATCAATGTCACAGCGCTCCTGCTGAGGGCTTTCATACGAGAGTTATGGCCCTCTCAGAGACAACAACTGAGACCTGAATGTGAAGGATGCAAGGCTGTTATTGTCATGTGTATAGTGGAGATATATCAATGAGAATCTGAGGTCACAGGCTCCTCCAACAGAGCAACACAATACAAAGATACAACAGTGAAAGTAAATACAAATACAATAGAATATAATAGAAATAGTGTATATACAAGTCATTGGAATATTGATAAGTTGCAGACAGATGAATTGGAATATGTTGGAAAGTGAAGAAGAATTATAGCAATTAATTCATGCAGAAATAATCTTCATAGTTAATTAGATGAGTTAAGGTGTGTTTGGAAAACTGTCTCCTGCTGTTTCTTTACTCTCTCCAAAATCAGAGGACCTGTATTAGTCTCTCACATTTACATTGTTAAATAATAATGTGTTTTATTTGTAAAAGCACACCTGCATGCACAGGTTCGTATCCCATGCTGGCAGGGGATAGGACTCATTCCTGCACATCTCTGTTGTGTGATTGGTCGAGGAGCATCATGTGTCTCTGCAGGTTGATCTGACGTACGGACCTACCGCAGCTTCACTCTGAACACCACCCACATGTTCGTGATGCGCATCTGGAGCAGGACTGCCTCCAGTCTGTTCGCTGGAGAGCAAGAAAACTAAAACAGATTTAAAAAAAGGTATTTGTGTTCAACATGTGAGAAGTAGAAAGTACAGGTATTTGAGTTCAACATGTAAGAAGTAGAAAGTACAGGTATTTGGGTTCAACATGTAATAAGTAGAAAGTACAGGTATTTGGGTTCAACATGTAATAAGTAGAAAGTACAGGTATTTGGGTTCAACATGTAATAAGTAGAAAGTACAGGTATTTGTGTTCAACATGTAAGAAGTAGAAAGTACAGGTATTTGAGTTCAACATGTAAGAAGTAGAAAGTACAGGTATTTGTGTTCAACATGTGAGAAGTAGAAAGTACAGGTATTTGGGTTCAACATGTAAGAAGTAGAAAGTACAGGTATTTGTGTTCAACATGTGAGAAGTAGAAAGTACAGGTATTTGGGTTCAACATGTAAGAAGTAGAAATTACAGGTATTTGGGTTCAACATATAAGAAGTAGAAAGTACAGGTATTTGTTCTCAACATGTAAGAAGTAGAAAGTACAGGTATTTGAGTTCAACATGTAAGAAGTAGAAAGTACAGGTATTTGGGTTCAACATGTAAGAAGTAGAAAGTACAGGTATTTGGGTTCAACATGTAAGAAGTAGAAAGTACAGGTATTTGTGTTCAACATGTAAGAAGTAGAAAGTACAGGTATTTGAGTTCAACATGTAAGAAGTAGAAAGTACAGGTATTTGTGTTCAACATGTAAGAAGTAGAAAGTACAGGTATTTGAGTTCAACATGTAAGAAGTAGAAAGTACAGGTATTTGGGTTCAACGTGAGAGAAGTAGAAAGTACAGGTATTTGGGTTCAACATGTAAGAAGTAGAAAGTACAGGTATTTGGGTTCAACATGTAAGAGGTAGAAAGTACAGGTATTTGTGTTCAACATGTAAGAAGTAGAAAGTACAGGTATTTGTGTTCTACATGTAAGAAGTAGAAAGTGCAGGTATTTGTGTTCTACATGTAAGAAGTAGAAAGTACAGGTATTTGTGTTCTACATGTAAGAAGTAGAAAGTACAGGTATTTGTATTCTACATGTAAGAAGTAGAAAATACAGGTATTTGTGTTCTACATGTAAGAAGTAGGAAGTACAGGTATTTGGGTTCAACATGTAAGAAGTAGAAAGTACAGGTATTTGTGTTCTACATGTAAGAAGTAGAAAGTACAGGTATTTGTGTTCTACATGTAAGAAGTAGAAAGTACAGGTATTTGGGTTCAACATGTAAGAAGTAGAAAGTACAGGTATTTGTGTTCTACATGTAAGAAGTAGAAAGTACAGGTATTTGTGTTCTACATGTAAGAAGTAGAAAGTACAGATATTTGTATTCTACATGTAAGAAGTAGAAAGTACAGGTGTTTGAGTTCAACATGTGAGAAGTAGAAAGTACAGGTATTTGGGTTCAACATGTGAGAAGTAGAAAGTACAGGTATTTGTGTTCTACATGTAAGAAGTAGAAAGTACAGGTATTTGTGTTCTACATGTAAGAAGTAGAAAGTACAGGTATTTGGGTTCAACATGTAAGAAGTAGAAAGTACAGGTATTTGTGTTCTACATGTAAGAAGTAGAAAGTACAGGTATTTGTGTTCTACATGTAAGAAGTAGAAAGTACAGGTATTTGTATTCTACATGTAAGAAGTAGAAAGTACAGGTATTTGAGTTCAACATGTAAGAAGTAGAAAGTACAGGTATTTGGGTTCAACATGTGAGAAGTAAAAGTAAAAAGTTGTCAGAAAAATAAGTAGTGGAGTAAAGTACTGATACCAGAAAAATGTACTTCAGTGCAGTAACGAAGTATTTGTACTGCACTACCTCCCAGCTCTCAGAGTGAAGGCAGGCGAGGTGGCTGGCACCAAATAATTGTTCCTGTGAAAGCACGCCTACGACAAAGGGAGCACAGAAGCCAACATTACACGCTCACATACACATGTTAGTGTGTCAGATAAACAATACATATGTAAATCTCAGGAGAGCAGAACCAATATCAAAAGAAAAACAAATGGTTGTAAGGAGTATTTGAGGCAGTGGGGATATCATTTCAGAACAGCTTGAAGTGGTGTTAGGCTGCTAACCATCAGCTGTTTGGGTTTAGACAGGAAGTACAGCTGTTGTAAGAAGACCTGAAGGAAAGAGCAGTGAATGCATTATAGTTGAACCAGAACAACAGGCTACCCTTGTGTGTTTCTCCCGCTCTCATCAGCGCCAGCCCCGCCCTCATTGTGTCAGTTTGTCTTGTCCTGTGTCCGTTCGTCTTGTCCTGTGTCAGTTTGTCTTGTCCTGTGTCAGTTCGTCTTGTCTTGTGTCAGTTAGTCTTGTCCTGTGTCAGTTCATCGTGTCCTGTGTCAGTTCGTCTTGTCCTTGTCAGTTTGTCTTGTCCTGTGTCAGTTCGTCTTGTCCTTGTCAGTTTGTCTTGTCCTGTGTCAGTTCGTCTTGTCCTGTGTCAGTTCGTCTTGTCCTGTGTCAGTTCGTCTTGTCCTGTGTCAGTTCGTCTTGTCCTGTGTCAGTTCGTCTTGTCCTTGTCAGTTCGTCTTGTACTGTGTCAGTTTGTCTTGTCCTGTGTCAGTTCGTCTTGTCCTGTGTCAGTTCGTCTTGTCCTGTGTCAGTTCGTCTTGTCCTTGTCAGTTCGTCTTGTCTTGTGTCAGTTCGTCTTGTCCTGTGTCAGTTTGTCTTGTCCTTGACAGTTCGTCTTGTCCTGTGGCAGTGTGTCTTGTCCTGTGTCAGTTCGTCTTGTACTGTGTCAGTTCGTCTTGTCCTTGTCAGTTCGTCTTGTCCTGTGTCAGTTCGTCTTGTCCTGTGTCAGTTCCTCTTGTATTGTGTCAGTTCGTCTTGTCCTGTGTCAGTTTGTCTTGTCCTTATCAGTTTGTCTTGTCCTTGTCAGTTTGTCTTGTCCTGTGTCAGTTCGTCTTGTCCTGTGTCAGTTCGTCTTGTCCTTGTCAGTTTGTCTTGTCCTGTGTCAGTTCGTCTTGTCCTGTGTCAGTTTGTCTTGTCCTTGTCAGTTTGTCTTGTCCTGTGTCAGTTCGTCTTGTCCTTGTCAGTTCGTCTTGTACTGTGTCAGTTCGTCTTGTACTGTGTCAGTTCGTCTTGTCATGTGTCAGTTCGTCTTGTCCTGTGTCAGTTCGTCTTGTCCTTGTCAGTTCGTCTTGTCCTGTGTCAGTTCGTCTTGTACTGTGTCAGTTTGTCCTGTCCTTGTCAGTTCGTCTTGTCCTTGTCAGTTTGTCTTGTCCTGTGTCAGTTCGTCTTGTATTGTGTCAGTTCGTCTTGTCCTGTGTCAGTTCGTCTTGTCCTGTGTCAGTTCGTCTTGTCCTTGTCAGTTCGTCTTGTCTTGTGTCAATTCGTCTTGTCCTGTGTCAGTTCGTCTTGTCCTTGTCAGTTCGTCTTGTCCTTGTCAGTTCGTCTTGTCTTGTGTCAGTTCGTCTTGTCCTGTGTCAGTTCGTCTTGTCCTGTGTCAGTTCGTCTTGTCCTTGTCAGTTCGTCTTGTCCTGTGTCAGTTCGTCTTGTCCTGTGTCAGTTCGTCTTGTCCTGTGTCAGTTTGTCTTGTCCTGTGTCAGTTCGTCTTGTCCTTGTCAGTTCGTCTTGTCCTGTGACAGTGTGCCTTGTCCTGTGTCAGTTCGTCTTGTCCTGTGTCAGTTTGTCTTGTCTTGTGTCAGTTCGTCTTGTCCTGTGTCAGTTCGTCTTGTCCTGTGTCAGTTCGTCTTGTCCTTGTCAGTTCGTCTTGTCCTTGTCAGTTTGTCTTGTCCTTTGTCAGTTTGTCTTGTCCTGTGTCAGTTCGTCTTGTCCTTGTCAGTTAGTCTTGTCCTGTGTCAGTTCGTCTTGTCCTTGTCAGTTTGTCTTGTCCTTGTCAGTTTGTCTTGTCCTGTGTCAGTTCGTCTTGTCCTTGTCAGTTTGTCTTGTCCTTGTCAGTTCGTCTTGTCCTGTGTCAGTTCGTCTTGTCCTTGTCAGTTTGTCTTGTCCTGTGTCAGTTCGTCTTGTCCTGTGTCAGTTTGTCTTGTCCTTGTCAGTTTGTCTTGTCCTGTGTCAGTTTGTCTTGTCCTTGTCAGTTTGTCTTGTCCTGTATCAGTTCGTCTTGTCCTTGTCAGTTTGTCTTGTCCTGTGTCAGTTCATCTTGTCCTGTGTCAGTTCGTCTTGTCCTTGTCAGTTTGTCTTGTCCTGTGTCAGTTCGTCTTGTCCTGTCCCGATGCAAGTGGTCAGCGTGCCTGTGGTTACTCACCTCGTCTCATGCCTGATTTATGCTCAGTTATTTTGTAAGTTTTGTTCCTCACTTAGTGAGCGATTTCCTTTTGTGCCTTCTTTGAGCCTTTTGTCACCTCGTTTAGAGTGTCGTCCTTATTTATTATCCTGTTTTCTGAAAATAAAGTATCTTACTCATACTTTACCTCTGTCTCCTGGGCCGTGCATTTGAGTCCAATACCTTGTGTCCCCAAGTTCGTGACAAAAGAGCTGTGGAGGTACATCTCTGATTTACCTGCAGAACATTTCCACCCGAGGCTGGACGCAGGGTTAGTCGGAGCTGAACAGTGGTGAGCCTTCAGGGCCAGCAGGGCCTTCTCTGCTGGCTCTGAAACCAATAACATAAAGTGTGTGTGAAATGTTTTCATGAATATTTAGTTATAAGGTGTAATAGTATAATATCCTCAAAATTACAAAATGAAGTAAGGTTTTGTTGAGGCTGAACTGGAATTACCTACATCAAAAAGTCACTTGAACGCCTAATTTTAGTTGGCGGGGGCACAACAGATAGGCTAGCCTTTTGTTGAAAGACAACACATTTTTCGTCAATTTTATTTTTTTGTAGTCAATTTATTGAACATGTCAGAAACAAAAACATACAACAATAATATATATATATATATATTTTCTTTTTTTCTTCTCACTCAAATTAATAATTATAACAAAGTACAACAAAAAAAACAAAAACAAAAAAACAACAATAATTCTCAAATAGCCTCTGTCATGTTCAACAGGGGCAAGAAGAAGCTTAAAAAAAGCTTTTCTGGTCCTCCCCCCTCTAGCATATATTTTTCCTATACATAAAATGTTAGGTCATCGTCATCAGCGACATGTTTGTCTTGTTAATTTGTTTGCTTTCAGTTTTTTTACAAAACAATCAGAAATAAATTACTTTTATAATTACAAGAAATAACAACACATGGGATTTTACAGTTCATAACCATTAATGATTTGGCTCCTAAATAATACTTTCAGTTTAGACCTGTACAATATTTCAGTGCATCGTTACAGTTATTCCACAGACTAACACCTTTTGATGAGATGCAATGAAGTTTGGCATTTGTTCGTACGGGTGGTTTTTTGAAAATGCAGTTTCCTCTCAACGTGTGCATGCTTTCTCTCCGTGTGAAAAGTCCTTGGATTTTATGAGGTCATTGTTGAGTTGCGGCTTTGAACATCATTTGAATAGTTTTATTGTCAACCAGCTCTTGTAGTTTTAGTGTTTTTAGTTTGATGAATAATTTATTTGTAGGTTCTCTGTACGTAGTTTTATGTATAACTCGTATGGATAGGATGTGTATTTGTTCCACACAATACATCACGTATGGAAGTATGAAGGAGCAGTACAGCATAAACAAAGAAGCTTGATTAATTAGGTATTTGGCTTTATTCAGAATTGCTATTGATTTGGACATGTTGGCTTTGATATAGCTTATATGTGGTTTCCAACTTCATTTATTGTCTATGATTACTCCAAGGAATTTTATTTCCGATACTCTTTCTAATTGGACGCCATTTATAGTGAGTTTCTTCTCCGTATTGGTCGATCGATTCCCAAATATTATGAGTTTGGTTTTGCTTGCGTTCAATGTTAATTTATTTTGGTCAAACCAGATCTTCATCCTGCTCAGTTCCTTCTCCATTGTGACCAATAGCTGTTCTAAATCGTCCCCACAGCAGAGTAGACTTGTGTCGTCTGCAAAAAGAATGGTTTTAATAGTTTTTGATACTTCACATATATTGTTAATATACAGAATAAATAGTAATGGCCCCAAGACAGAGCCCTGAGGCACCCCACATGTTACCTGCAGTAGTTGTGATGGCTTTGTAGTTCAATGTACTTTTCCTTGTTATGTAGGTATCTGGATAGCCATGAGAGTGCAACACCTCTAATGCCATATCTCTGTAGTTTTTTAATTAATAATTCATGGTCAACCGTGTCAAATGCTTTTTTAAGGTCCAGAAATATCCCTATTGCATATTCTTTCTTTTCTATTGCCTTAGTAATGTGTTCCATACATTCTATAACTGAACATTATATAGTTCTGTTTGCTCTGAACCCATATTGTTGTTCATAGAGTATGTTATGTTTGGTGATGAAGTCATTGAGTCTTGTACAGTAGATTTGTTCCAGTATTTTAGAAAACTGTGAGAGCAATGAAATTGGTCTATAGTTTGACAGTACATGTTTATCTCCAGATGTATGTATTAGTATGACTTTAGCAGTTTTCATTTTATTTGGAAATACACCGGTTTGTATTGACTGATCACAGATGTGAGTTAGTGGCTATACTTTCAATAATGTTTTAACTGTATCAATATCATGACAGTCTGCAGACCTTTTACTCTTACGTTTTTTAACTGTGTTAATAATTTCATTTTCATCAGCCCCTCTTAAGAATATGGTTTCCTTCACATATGTATCTTTACTTTCAACACCATCACTACAACCAGTATTTGGAATGTCCCCAGCTAGACAAGGACCAACATTGACAAAGTACTAATTGAAATCTTCAGCAACTGAGGTCATGTCATAAACTCCTGTATCGTTGTTTGACAGAAAGCTGTTTGGGTGTTGTGCCTTTCCATTTCCTTTTTTAATAATGGCATTAATACATTCCATGTGTTTTAATGTTATTTTCTAATGATTCGTTGGAATGATCCATTTTGCAACATCGTATTATCTTTGCTTGTTTTTGTATGACTTGTATTTTTGCTCAGCCTCTACCGATCCATTCTTTAAGAACATGCATTTCATATTCCCGTAGTGATCCATGGTTTTTCAGCATATTTTTGTTTCACTACTTCCTTTACACGAGGACAATGTTTTTCATACGGCCCTGATAGAATTTGTAGAAATGATTCACAGGCTTCATTTGCATCTGGAACATACACTTTGTTCCAGTCTTGTTGAGATCATTCTTCTTTAAAATAATGAACAGACTCTGGTGTGTTGTGTCTTTTCTGATCCTCGTTCTGTATTGGTCTTTTTCTCTGAAGCTGTCTCTCTCTCTGAAGCTGTCTCTCTCTCTGAAGCTGTCTCTCTCTCTGAAGCTGTCTCTCTCTCTGAAGCTGTGTCTCTCTCTGAAGCTGTCTCTCTCTCTGAAGCTGTCTCTCTCTCTCTGAAGCTGTCTCTCTCTCTCTGAAGCTCTCTCTCTCTCTGAAGCTGTCTCTCTCTCTGTAGCTGTCTCTCTCTCTCTCTGAAGCAGTCTCTCTCTCTCTCTCTGAAGCTGTCTCTCTCTCTGAAGCTGTCTCTCTCTCTGAAGCTGTCTCTCTCTCTCTCTGAAGCGGTCTCTCTCTCTCTGAAGCTGTCTCTCTCTCTCTCTGAAGCGGTCTCTCTCTCTCTGAAGCTCTCTCTCTCTCTGAAGCTGTGTCTCTTTCTGAAGCTGTCTCTCTCTCTCTCTGAAGCTGTCTCTCTCTCTGAAGCTGTCTCTCTCTCTCTCTGAAGCTGTTTCTCTCTATCTGAAGCTGTCTCTCTCTCTGAAGCTGTCTCTCTCTCTCTGAAGCTGTCTCTCTCTCTGAAGCGGTCTCTCTCTCTGAAGCTGTCTCTCTCTCTGAAGCTGTCTCTCTCTCTCTGAAGCTGTGTCTCTCTCTCTGAAGCTGTCTCTCTCTCTCTGAAGCTGTCTCTCTCTCTCTCTCTCTCTCTGAAGCTGTCTCTCTCTCTCTGAAGCTGTCTCTCTCTCTCTGAAGCTGTCTCTCTCTCTCTCTGAAGCTGTTTCTCTCTCTCTGAAGCTGTCTCTCTCTCTGAAGCTGTCTCTCTCTCTCTGAAGCTGTCTCTCTCTCTGAAGCGGTCTCTCTCTCAGAAACTGTCTCTCTCTCTGAAGCTGTCTCTCTCTCTCTGAAGCTGTCTCTCTCTCTCTGAAGCTGTCTCTCTCTCTCTCTCTCTCTCTCTCTGAAGCTGTCTCTCTCTCTCTGAAGCTGTCTCTCTCTCTCTCTGAAGCTGTCTCTCTCTCTCTCTCTGAAGCTGTCTCTCTCTCTGAAACTGTCTCTCTCTCTGAAGCTGTCTCTCTCTCTCTGAAGCTGTCTCTCTCTCTCTGAAGCTGTCTCTCTCTCTCTCTCTCTCTCTGAAGCTGTCTCTCTCTCTCTGAAGCTGTCTCTCTCTCTCTCTGAAGCTGTCTCTCTCTCTCTCTCTGAAGCTGTCTCTCTCTCTGAAGCTGTGTCTCTACCTGAAGCTGTCTCTCTCTCTCTAAAGCTGTCTCTCTCTCTGAAGCTGTCTCTCTCTCTGAAGCTGTCTCTCTCTCTCTGAAGCTGTCTCTCTCTCTGAAGCGGTCTCTCTCTCTGAAGCTGTCTCTCTCTCTGAAGCTGTCTCTCTCTCTCTGAAGCTGTCTCTCTCTCTCTCTGAAGCTGTCTCTCTCTCTCTGAAGCTGTCTCTCTCTCTCTGAAGCTGTCTCTCTCTCTCTGAAGCTGTCTCTCTCTCTCTGAAGCTGTCTCTCTCTCTCTCTGAAGCTGTCTCTCTCTCTGAAGCTGTCTCTCTCTCTCTGAAGCGTTCTCTCTCTCTGAAGCTGTCTCTCTCTCTGAAGCTCTCTCTCTCTATCTGAAGCTCTCTCTCTGAAGCTGTCTCTCTCTCTCTGAAGCTGTCTCTCTCTCTGAAGCTGTGTCTCTCTCTGAAGCTCTCTCTCTCTCTCTCTCTGAAGCGGTCTCTCTCTCTGAAGCTGTCTCTCTCTCTGAAGCTGTCTCTCTCTCTGAAGCTGTGTCTCTCTCTGAAGCTCTCTCTCTCTCTCTCTGAAGCTGTCTCTCTCTCTCTGAAGCTGTCTCTCTCTCTGAAGCTGTCTCTCTCTCTCTGAAGCTGTCTCTCTCTCTGAAGCTGTCTCTCTCTCTGAAGCTGTGTCTCTCTCTGAAGCTGTCTCTCTCTCTGAAGCTGTCTCTCTCTCTGAAGCTGTCTCTCTCTCTGAAGCTCTCTCTCTCTCTGAAGCTGTCTCTCTCTCTGTAGCTGTCTCTCTCTCTCTCTGAAGCTGTCTCTCTCTCTCTCTCTCTCTGAAGCTGTCTGTCTCTCTCTCTGAAGCTGTCTCTCTCTCTCTGAAGCTGTCTCTCTCTCTGAAGCGGTCTCTCTCTCTGAAGCTCTCTCTCTCTGAAGCTGTCTCTCTCTCTGAAGCTGTCTCTCTCTCTCTGAAGCTGTCTCTCTCTCTGAAGCTGTCTCTCTCTCTGAAGCTGTCTCTCTCTCTGAAGCTGTCTCTCTCTCTCTCTCTCTGAAGCTGTCTCTCTCTCTGAAGCTGTCTCTCTCTCTGAAGCTGTCTCTCTCTCTGAAGCTGTCTCTCTCTCTCTGAAGCTGTCTCTCTCTCTGAAGCTGTCTCTCTCTCTGAAGCTGTGTCTCTCTCTGAAGCTGTCTCTCTCTCTGAAGCTGTCTCTCTCTCTCTGAAGCTGTCTCTCTCTCTGAAGCGGTCTCTCTCTCTGAAGCTGTCTCTCTCTCTGAAGCTCTCTCTCTCTCTGAAGCTCTCTCTCTCTGAAGCTGTCTCTCTCTCTGAAGCTGTCTCTCTCTCTCTCTCTCTCTCTGAAGCTGTCTCTCTCTCTGAAGCTCTCTCTCTCTCTCTCTCTCTCTCTCTCTCTCTGAAGCTGTCTCTCTCTCTGAAGCTGTGTCTCTCTCTCTGAAGCTGTCTCTCTCTCTCTGAAGCTGTCTCTCTCTCTCTCTGAAGCTGTCTCTCTCTCTGAAGCTGTCTCTCTCTCTCTCTCTCTGAAGCTGTGTCTCTATCTGAAGCTGTCTCTCTCTCTCTAAAGCTGTCTCTCTCTCTGAAGCTGTCTCTCTCTCTGAAGCTGTCTCTCTCTCTGAAGCTGTCTCTCTCTCTCTGAAGCTGTCTCTCTCTCTGAAGCTGTCTCTCTCTCTCTCTCTCTCTCTGAAGCTCTCTCTCTCTCTGAAGCTGTCTCTCTCTCTCTCTCTCTCTCTGAAGCTCTCTCTCTCTCTCTGAAGCTCTCTCTCTCTCTGAAGCTGTCTCTCTCTCTGAAGCTGTCTCTCTCTCTGAAGCTGTCTCTCTCTCTCTCTCTCTCTCTCTCTGAAGCTGTCTCTCTCTCTGAAGCTCTCTCTCTCTCTCTCTCTCTCTCTCTGAAGCTGTCTCTTTCTCTGAAGCTGTCTCTCTCTCTCTCTGAAGCGGTCTCTCTCTCTCTGAAGCAGTCTCTCTCTCTCTCTCTGAAGCTGTCTCTTTCTCTGAAGCTGTCTCTCTCTCTCTCTGAAGCGGTCTCTCTCTCTCTGAAGCAGTCTCTCTCTCTCTCTCTGAAGCTGTCTCTTTCTCTGAAGCTGTCTCTCTCTCTCTCTGAAGCGGTCTCTCTCTCTCTGAAGCAGTCTCTCTCTCTCTCTCTGAAGCTGTCTCTCTCTCTCTGAAGCTGTCTCTCTCTCTGAAGCTGTCTCTCTCTCTCTCTGAAGCTGTCTCTCTCTCTGAAGCGGTGTCTCTCTCTCTCTCTCTCTGAAGCGGTGTCTCTCTCTCTCTCTCTCTCTGAAGCGGTGTCTCTCTCTCTCTCTCTCTCTCTCTCTGAAGCTGTCTCTCTTTCTGAAGCTGTGTCTCTGCGCCTGACGGAGGCTTCAGGAAACACTGAGAGGCTTTCCGACAGTAACCCAGCTGTTTGTGAGTCTGCAGATAAAGCCTTTGACAAAGAAAGCAATCGTCCTTCAGATACAAAGAGCCGATACGGTCAATATACAGACTTTGGTTTCACCGGCTGCTCCCTCTGTAAGCGATGGCTGTGATGGAGGAGTCAGAGATAATGGAAAATAAACCGGTTGGTGATACATGTGGAGCGAAAGCAACACAACTATCTTCCATCCTGCAGGAAATAAAAGGAGCTGCTTCAGGTGCATTGTCGGTTCTATTCACAGCTGAGAGTTCATTGACTTCAGAACAATAACATCCCATAATGAGCTGCCATGTCCGCAGCTTATATATATTTAGTTGACATTTAAATCTTTACATTATCCACCCGGTATCACGGCAAGACGTGAACATGTGACGATGTACCATGCTGGGAGACGTGAAGATGTCACGATGTCGTCCCTTCAAAGTGACAGCTACATGGTATTGTTAACCAGTGGAGAAATACCCGGAAATGCCAAGCAAATGCTCGCCGACGGTCGGTTGTTATTGTCCATATTAATATAATAATGATTTATTTTTTAATAGTCACACTCGATTACGCCGATGTTCTTGTTGCCCCAGCTGGTCGACACCTCTGTGAGCTGAAACAAAGGCTACATCAATGTATTACATCGATGTTAATCCGTGCGTGTGGCTCATAGGTGTGGATGTGGAATTAACGGACGTGACGTTGTGCGATTGAGTTGCCAGGCAACAACTTCGGTTCATGTTAATTTACAAACTTTTCAACTACAACCGTAGTTATATTTAAAAACATGTTAGAAGGCCTCACGAAATACTTTAATGCAAATTAAAATGTAAATGTGAAGGAATGTGTGTATAACAAAATACATCTGTGATAAACGAAACCGGAAACTGACGTGGGTAAGATCCTCAGCTTGGTGATTGGATGGTTTAGCCGCAATGCGGGCGGTGGTGGCGAAGTCGATAGGGACTTGGCAACTGGAAGGTCACCAGTTTTAGTCCCGGCAAGACCAAGTGCTACCGAGGTGTCGCTGAGCAAGGCACCGCTCCCCACACTGCTCCCCGGGCGCCGTTCAAAATGGCAGCACACTGCTCCTAACACTAGGATGGGTCAAATGCAGAGAAATAATTTCCCCACGAGGGATTAATAAAAGTCCATCCATAAAAAAAATGCATGCTGGGATTTGGTGTTTATGTGATGTCAAATCTGAAAACGTTTTTAAAAAATAAAATAATACTTTATTCCGAGTGTGCTTGCTTTTCTCTTCATCACATAACGGCATTGTAATACACGGTTCGGCTGCATTACATATTACAGATCTGCCGTAGTTCTGTATTTATAGAGCCCTGATGAGAAGACAAACATGAGGACTGCCGCCAAAACTGAATACGTGACGTGGATCATAAATATAAAAGCAATTAAACAACATCTTCCATTTCTCTTCACACAATACGTCTCCTTGCAGTATCAACACTAATCCGGCTGACTTTTATACTTGATCCAATTAGTAGATAGTCTGTGTTTACACCATAACGGTGCACAGCTGATGGAAAGGGACTTACTTAAGGGAACTACCTTTCCAACTCCTCGTGCAGTTGACTGTTACAGGTTCTGTTTTAAACTCACAATAAAGTGAATAGTCATATTATTATGTTGTATTAACTAGACCACTGGTTTTTTAACCTGCTCCTCCTAGTGGTTTGATGAAAACATTTAAATATTAAGAGTAGCCTACATAGAAAATAGGGGTCAATGATAGAAATATAGAATAGAAAATATCAAGAAGATACTGTAGTGATCTCTACAATAAAACAGTTTAGTGCAGGACGTCCAAAGATATTAACAGGAGGATGTGCAAAACAGACCAACTAATAAGGCTTTATTTAAACATTAAAGAATACTTTAAGTTAAGGTTGTGGTGATTGACATTATTCACCCACGGATCTATGGGTTGGGGTATTGTTCCACACGGACATTTTAGTGAACCGGACTTCCTGTTTCCGCCGGTCTTCGCTTCCCGGGCATGAAGTTGTTTACATGTGTTTTCAGATGCTAAATAAAAGCCTAGCTTGTACCTTTGACACCCCGCCTCCGACTCCCGTCTCTCGACACTACATTGGTGACCCCGACATAAGTCTCGTTGAAGGATCCGAGACTGAACCGAGCATGGCAAGTAACGCCTACCACGGGGCTACCACCAGGTACCGGTGCACCCCTCGGACGTCCCCAAAACTGCTGTAATTACGCCGTTTGGGCTTTTCGAGTTCCTGCGTATGCCGTTTGGACTTAAGAACGCAGCTCAGTCCTTTCAGCGGTGATGGATTCAACGCTCAGAGACATGCCATTTATATTCGTCTATTTAGACGACATCCTGGTCGCCAGCTCCTCCCCCGAAGAGCACCAGGCACATCTCCGGGTCCTTTTCGCGAGGCTCAACCAACACGGCCTGATTATCAACCCGGCAAAGTGTCAGTTCGGGTTGTCCTCCATCCATTTCCTCGGGCACCTCATCAGCAAGGATGGGGCCGCCCCCCTCCCGTCGAAAGTGGAGGCCGTGTCTGCCTTTCCACGACCGCCTACAGCTCGGGCACTCCGAGAGTTCCTCTGGATGGTGACGTTTTATCACCGGTTCATCCGCCGGGCGGCCCACACCATGAACCCACTGTACGAGGCCCTCAAGGACAAGTCCCCCAGCCAGGCCATAGACTGGATGGCTGACAGGGAGGTCGCTTTCAACGCCACCAAAGCCGCCCTGAGCAAAGCCGCCACGTTGGCTCACCCAGGGCCCCCATCGCTATCACCACCAACGCGTCTGACTACGCAGTGGGCACGGTGCATGAACAATGGGTCGACGGCGCCTGGCAACTGCTCGCCTTTTTCAGCCGCCAGTTGACTCCCAGAGAGCGCAAGTACAGCGCTTTCGACAGAGAACTCCTTGGTCTCTATTTGGCAGTTCGGCATTTCCGTTTCCTGCTGGAAGGCCGGGAGTTTACGGCGTTCGTGGATCACAAGTCACTGACCTTCTGCATGTCCAAGGTGGCCGAGCCGTGGTCCGCCCGACAGCAACGCCAACTTTCGTACAGCTCCGAGTACACCACGGACATACGACACATCGCTGGCAAGGCTAACGTGGTTGCGGACTGCCTCTCCAGAGCGGTCATCGGAGCTGTGCAGCTGGGCCTCGATTACCTCCGCATGAGCGCTGACCAGGCCTCTGACCACGGGGTCCAGACCCTCAAGGCCTCGGTCACGGGATTACGCCTGGAGGAGGCCACGGTCGCGAAGCTGTGGTGTAAGCCAGCCTCGACCGTAAGCCAACCTCGACCGCCAGTCTGCGGACTGGCGGCGACCTGTTTTTGAGGCGGTTCACAATCTTTCCCACCCCGGTAGGAAGCCGTCCGTGAAGTTGTTGTTGTAGAAGTTTGTGTGGCAGGGGCTTAAGAAGGACATGAGGTCCTGGTTCGACTCGTGCGTGGCCTGTCAACGGGCCAAAGTCCACCGTCATACTAGGGCCCCTTTTGAACTTTTTGCGGTTCCTGAGAGGAGGTTTGACCATGTCAATGTCGACCTCGTAGGTCCGCTTCCCCGCCTCAACGTCAGCTTCCGACGTCGCCGGCGCTTTCATGAGCACGTGGGTAGCGCGTTTCGGACCCCGTCTGACCTC
>CM070495.1:47118471-47149947 GCA_036324585.1 Champsocephalus esox
GCTATATTTGTATTTTTGACTTTTTGTTGTAATCATCCAGAATATTTTATAATATTTGGTTTATATTGTTGATATGTGATGTCATCATCTTCATTTTATTTGTAATTGTTAATTTTCTTTTACACTTTTTAAAGTATTTTAAGTATTGTGTTATAATGTCTGAAATTATTGATATCAATATAATAATTGATGTATAAATAAATAATCTACTTAAATACACATCCGAAAAGGGAAGAAGAAGTGTACGCCTATTTAACTCTCTGGAAAAGGTCTATCGAGAGATAGGCTGGGCAGAATTGACATGGCAACCCACCCGTGCAGTCAGAACATTTTGCTGCTGTGACCTGTGATATGAATTCTCCGGCCGTTGACTTGTAATAAACTGCCAGTGTTTGACATCAAAGCTCCAGCTCTCCTTTGCTGCAGAAGTTTCCCTTACAGAAATCAGTAGGTTTCGGTGTGCAACCCTCCGTGTCATAGTGTCTAAATTCACCTCTATAGGAAATGGAATATTAGCCACATGCTAAATGCTAACCGGAGATGAAGGATTTTCAGAATAAAAGCTTGACAACTGGTTGTGCGCGAGAACTTCTGGTTTTTCAGTATAAAACAGCATTTAAACTGACGGTATGTTTAAACTAAATGATGCCGTCAAAACATTGATTTTAATTTCTAACAGCGCGGTCTTTCACTCACAGCTGTGCAGGTGAGCAGGATAATGCTGCGTTCACACCGGACGCGATGCGATTACATGTAAAGTCAATGCAAAGACACGGACAGACGCGAATTTGCACCGACGGCGAGATTGAGGCGATTGGAGGGGGCCGCGAGAACCGCTCGAGTTCAATTTTTTCAAATCGACCGTCAAATTCGCGTGACGCTATCTTGCGGTAGCCAATCAGCGGTGAGGATCTCAGCCTGCCGTCACTGACTTTGAACCGGAAAACCAAAACATCATCCGTTAGCTGTTAGCCCTCAGAGCTCACAGCTCCTCATGTCTGTTCAGAAACTAGACAGAAGTTAAACCAGTACACACCACAGACTGCCTGTGTCATGGCGAATACAGTCGCTGGTTTATTTATGTCTGTAGGCCGTTGTTGTGAGTGTGGACGGTCGGAGCATATATAACGTTAGCTTAGCCTGATCGATCCGATCTCCATTCAGAAAACACGCATTCTAAAAGGTGTTTCTCTGCAGTCTGTCTGCAGACTTGTCAAAGCATTAATTCATGGTCTTTACTAACCGGTATCAGTGTTTTGTTACGTCGGCATCATTTTGAAACGTGTATTATAATTAAATCACGGTCAAATATGTTCATGTAGCTGTAGCTCCCGAGCCAGCGCGTCTTGTTTGAATGATGCGAGTAAACACAGCTGACAGCCGCGATGAAACTCGAGCGTTTAGAGCGATTAGAGCAGTTTTATGTCAGCCTGAGAAAAACAAAAGTCGGGCCCCCCCCAAAACAAATAGTCACGTAATGGGCCAAGTTAAGATTTATTAAAATACATCAATATGAACGTGAGCATTCCTTTGCTAGAACAGTGATAATAAAACAATGCTCCATAAGTCTGTGTGCTCAAAAACATAAATACATAATACAATTGTTCAATCCCTTTGCTAGAACAATAAGTTCGCCATTAAGGTGCCATTGAATTTTCTACTGCAACAATCCAAACACAAATACACAGTATATCAGCGACTGTTACAATGAAGGCTCGATCATTAGCTCACGGCATATAGGTGGAAGCAGACGTACTTGTACTGCAGCATATTATTTTTTAATCAAGATTTTTTCAAATTATGAATTTCTTCTTTCTTTCTTTTTTGTCATAACAATGTTTCCTCCTGGCTTCTGCGCCCCCCACTTTGAGAAACACTGGATTAGAGCGAAGCGAACAAATGTTTTTGTCATTTTTTGTCGCCAATTATTTTTCATAATTTCCCTTTTTTGTCATCAACTTTTACTTCTTCAGTTGACAACGTTTTTCTCCCTTTGTCAGCAAATGTTCTTTTGTTTGTCTGCAGCTCAAGTTTTTATCAACTTCACCAATAACCAGGGGTAAAATAGCACCGTTTAAAGTATTTGTACTGATCAGAGGGAACGCACTGTCCCACTGTTTGAATACATCCTTATTTCTCTGGCAAACTAAATGCTTAAAGGGGACCTATCATTCAAAATGCACTTCTGTACGTCTTTTATACGTGAATATGTGTCCCCGGTGTTCCAGGGAAGAAAATACAACCCTCTCTCTTTTCCTCCACACCCAAATCTCTAAAAAGGGGCTGCAACGGATCTGATACAGGCTGATCCAGATTTGAATTATTTTCTACGTCACAGAAGTGGTGCTCGGCCTATATGGACAACTCTCCACCTATCAGGGGAATGAGAGGTCTTTTCAGTTTCTACAACTCCTGAGTTCTCACTTACGGCCCGTCCACACTACGGCTTCGACAGCTTCAAAAACGGTTTCCAACGCGTCTGCCCATTCACTTTGAATGGGGTGACGTCACGTTGCCTCGCTTTTCGCCGAACTGAATTGTGGGTAGCATAGCGGTCCGTCTCCGGCGTCTCCAGCGTCAGAAGTTGAACATTGTAGCCAGCGCCAGCCAATCAAATCATATGCCAGTACAAGCTCTAGCCAATCAAACCGCTGCTTGTGTGTCAGCGGCGGGAGATTCATGTGATTGGTTGTTGGCCGAGCTTCAGACAGACTTTTTTTGAAGCTGTAGTGTGGACGGGCCGTTAGCAGTAAAATGGGGGAGGGGGATGCTTTCAGGGTTTGTTTAATTGCTTGCTATTTTTAATCCACTTTACTCCAATTGAAAAAAACACTTAAATGTCTCAGCAAGAACTTTAATTAGCTTGTTCCTTGTGAGTCATTACAAGTCAATGTAACCCTCTTCTGTAAAACTTCTCAAGTTAGGGACCTGATTTAGTTGCTTTTCCTTTCGCTGCCTTTTCCACAAACTGTATGTTGCTATCTGTCAACGGGTTGCACTCCATAGACATGTGGAAGCAAAGAAACATAATTAGAGGTTTTAATTATAAAGCCCTTTATACGGTAGCCACATCTGATCAGATAAACTGACATGTTCTGCATTACTCTCTGAGACCCACGGGGCCGTATTGAATCCCAAATATCCCGTTGTGTTCAAAGCGTCATAACTTCTCAGCTGTTTCAGCCAGAGACACGTCGTGTGTTTCCTCTCAAACCATACAAAATGGCTATAAACCATAAATGTTTGTGACGTAAAGAGTGTAAGAGTTACGTTTCTGAATCGGACACTCTGAGTGGATGCAGTCACGGCCAATCGGAGTCAGAGCCTGTCAGTTCCGTTGGTATGTGTACTGAAATGAGAGCCGGTATAATTCCACATGCGAAAACAAAATAAAAGTTGGAATACGCTATTTTAGTGTCTTAAAAGTAAACTGAGGTATGGCAATGGCGTTCACAACAGCTGAGGCTTTGGAGCTGATTTTTTCAAGGTGACGATGTCGATGAAAATGTAGACGAATCCGCTCAGCATGCCATGTGTGATTGTGGACATATACATGTGTAGTCTTCAAAATTGGCAGGACAAAAAATGACAATTCCTCGCAAAGAAACGCCCATTGACGCTGCCCAAAACAATGGGCACAACTAATGAACAGAGTACGTTATAATCTTCTAATCAGTTCTGATACAATGATAATACATGAGTGCCATTTTCTGTGTTGAATGTTCCTTTCAATGTTAGCAGTTATTTTTAATGAAATAAGTAAAGAATTCAAGCTCCGTTTTTTATTTATTTGTAATTTATGGGCAAATATATTATAGTATAAGTCTCTAATGAGTTACATAAATCATTAGCTGAGGTTGTGCTGATTTCTGGGATGTGTAAAACTTGATTAGACTGTAAAGAAATGACCATTTAAAAGGCAAAACACAAACATCTACAAAAACGGAAATGTCCTATGTGGATCTCAGAGGGTTAACACCGGAGCTAACATTCGTGGTTTTCATTGAAATACCTTAAAACATTTGTGGAAAGACTGCTATAACATTTGAGGCGGATACCCATGTTTCCCAGAGGAAAATAGTTCATTTAGAAAGAAGGACCCAGGAAAACTGAGGGCGCCTTTAATGGAAATATGTTCACTAGCCGAGCGTTTGATAACCACTCTCATGTCTAGCTGTAGCTGGTCGTTAGCTTAGCATAAAGGCAAACAAAGAGGGAAATGGTCAGCCCATCTTTGGTGGTTTTCATGCTGGTCTGTTTCTTGGCTTTTCATACTTTCTTCTGAGCGCCAGCCGGCCAGTGAAGCTCTTACTTCAGCACATTACCGTCTTTCCCAAGTGTCAAACGTCTGCTTTAAAGTGACGATAAGACCTCATGGTTCAAGAAAAAACTTTCTGTAGACACAACCAGGGTCTGAAGTCCAATCAGGACCAGTGGCGTTTTCTCCTGGTGGCCAAGGGAAGCCAGGCTTCCCCTGTTTTTTCGGATTGTAGTTTTAATATTAATAAATAAATAAAAACACTTCGTTTAGATTCGGAAATGTTTTGCTGTGTGTTGCTGCCGGCCCGTCTCTCCCCCATTCCCATTGAGTATTTTACAAAGAGTGAAACAGCGCCCCTCTAGATATTATGGTGAAACAGTAGATTGCACTCTCTGTTGCGAGAGGAGGCTAGCTGAAATTGGCTTCCCTTGGTGAAGAAAAATGGAGGGATTGACCAATCAGATGAGGCTCACGTGATGCCATGGCAAGGGAAGCCAGAGGCGGCTGGCTTCCCTTGCCTCACAATCCAATCAAATCGCATCAGCTTAGTGTTGCAGTGAGGCGTCCTAAAACCCGGAAGTAAGCTGCGCTCGGGTTCCCTCGACAGAAAGCAACGAGATTTCTCCAGAGGATTTAGGAAAATAGCTGGTAATAAGGTCAGTGGGAAACGAACCTGTTTGATAAATGCACGTTGTGTTCAGTCCGATAATATCCACATGTCTACCCTACTTTTATAATTTTCTAATCATAAATCTAATCGATAGAAGATAGATAGCGTCCCTGCACCACTCTCACCGCCGTTAGGAAGTAGCAAGCAGCTGAAGCAAGTGCAATTATGGAGGGTGGAGATTTGGAGTTTTTAATCAAAAATAATTGTACTAAACTTCCGCTACAGCAGCAACTAAAATACGATCTGATGACGGGCCGATGCCCAGACTGGAGCTGTGCACAGCGAGGAGCAAGGGAGCGAATCGGAGGTAAGACGTGAAAGGTCTCCTGATGTAGTTTGTGAATGAATGCTTAGAGGTTGGGATGAGAGTGCGCGCGGACCTGTCGGCTAGATAGCAGGCGTGTGTGAGTCCTGCATCTGTGTGATACACATGTGTGTAAAATGATACCGGGTGCTGTATCACTTACCTGGTTACGTTATCACATTGACCACCACACCCCCCCCGACCCAAAATAAAGGACGTGTTATTGGCTTCCCCTCATTTGTTCCCACGCCACGCTACTGGTCAGGACAGCATCATACCGATGCATCGTGTCTGTTAATCAGACTGAAGGAGGACGAGTATTGAAGTGGTGAGAGTGCATCACAGCCTGCTCTCTGCGGATCCTTCACATCGAGGATCTGCTCCAACGCGGCGTGTCCCGGCTCTTCCCTCTAACTTCTGAGGCACTTTAAATATGACAACACAGAGAGCTGCTTTCTGTCGTCACATGAACACTGACAGCCCCTCGCTGCCTGCCTCGTTCTGGCATCACTTCATCACACCGTCGGCCTCTGTGAAGCGTTGGGATTGTGTAAGACCTATTTTAGCAGGTCTCAACTTGTTCATTGTTAAACATACCTGACAACGTTTTGCTTCCTGCTCATTGTGGGGGGGCTTAATGTGGCACGTGTTGGTCCTGAGAGAATACTCGGTCATGTTGAAACAGGAGGCAGGAATATGTCACTCTCACTCCGCTGTTATAATGATATGTTCATACGACTGAGATGCCAACGTTTGGGTCAGTTTGGTCGTGTCACGTGTTTGTTGATACAACTGGACTTTCCTTTGGTGCATTGACATTTCTCACGCTGCACGATTACAGGAATGTCAATGCAAAGAGGTGGATAGTTGAGAATCTGCACCGGGAAAATACTGGAAGTTATACTGCTCGACTCAAATGAGAATGTGGTGTGACACACTCTTGCAAAAGCCAATCAGCAATGAGAATCCCTGCCGTATGCAACAGCACTACCGTGTTAGGGTTAGACAAATATCAGAGTTTGGGTAAAAAGAGATATGTCATCATGTGCTCAGCAGCTAAAGTGTAGTGGTGGGCACAAGAACGAATCAAAAATCCATTATTTGATATTTTCATCGGTGTATCCATGACTGTCAGCTGACTGTTTGGATCTCTCTGCTCACTTTATAACTTGTTTTCTCACATTGTTGTGGTTCAGAAATCTTTGTTCCTTTTGCTTTAAATTAAGTTAAGCTACTTTAAAACCTGTCCACGTATTTTCCTGCTGAACCCTCCACCTGTTGGGAAAGCACTGCAGCAGAACATAAAGACTTTGAGTCAGATGGATCACACTCAGCTGTACTTAAAGCAGCTCGTGTAGTCCCTGCCTCTGAAAGCCGCCCGTCAGCCCTAAAACAGAGGAGTAATCAGGAGAGGAAAGTGAGGATGCTCCTCTGGGAATGTGTCTCTCTGCAGCGTGGTGGAGGATCTCTGGTGAAACAGAGAGAGGATCACTACGCCTCGTCACGCTGCTCTCTAGAGTAAACCGGTTCGCTGTGAGGTCTATCTCAGAGCAGCTCTCAATCTTTATTATAATTATTTATATAGCACATAAAAAAATAAATAAAAGCTCTCTGTAAACCGGTACATATTGAGGTCTACAATAAACCGGTTCGTTGTGTGGTCTAGAGTAAACCGGTTCGTTGTGAGGTCTAGAGTAAACCGGTTCGTTGTGAAGTCTAGAGTAAACCGGTTCGTTGTGAGGTCTAGAGTAAACCGGTTCGTTGTGAGGTCTAGAGTAAACCGGTTTGTTGTGAGGTCTAGAGTAAACCGGTTTGTTGTGAGGTCTAGAGTAAACCGGTTCGTTGTGAGGTCTAGAGTAAACCGGTTCGTTGTGAGGTCTAGAGTAAACCGGTTCGATGTGAGGTCTACAGCAAACCGGTTCGTTGTGAGGTCTAGAGTAAACCGGTTCGATGTGAGGTCTAGAGTAAACCGGTTTGTTGTGTGGTCTACAGTAAACCGGTTCGTTGTGAGGTCTAGAGTAAACCGGTTCGATGTGAGGTCTAGAGTAAACCGGTTTGTTGTGAGGGCTAGAGTAAACCGGTTCGATGTGAGGTCTACAGTAAACCGGTTTGTTGTGAGGTCTAGAGTAAACCGGTTTGTTGTGATGTCTAGAGTAAACCGGTTCGTTGTGAGGTCTACAGTAAACAGGTTTGTTGTGTGGTCTACAGTAAACCGGTTCGTTGTGAGGTCTAGAGTAAACCGGTTCATTGTGTGGTCTACAGTAAACCGGTTTGTTGTGAGGTCTAGAGTAAACCAGTTCGTTGTGAGGTCTAGAGTAAACCGGTTCGTTGTGAAGTCTAGAGTAAACCGGTTCGTTGTGAGGTCTAGAGTAAACCGGTTCGTTGTGAGGTCTAGAGTAAACCGGTTTGTTGTGAGGTCTAGAGTAAACCGGTTTGTTGTGAGGTCTAGAGTAAACCGGTTCGTTGTGAGGTCTAGAGTAAACCGGTTCGTTGTGAGGTCTAGAGTAAACCGGTTCGATGTGAGGTCTACAGCAAACCGGTTCGTTGTGAGGTCTAGAGTAAACCGGTTCGATGTGAGGTCTAGAGTAAACAGGTTTGTTGTGTGGTCTACAGTAAACCGGTTCGTTGTGAGGTCTAGAGTAAACCGGTTCATTGTGTGGTCTACAGTAAACCGGTTTGTTGTGAGGTCTAGAGTAAACCAGTTCGTTGTGAGGTCTAGAGTAAACCGGTTCGTTGTGAGGTCTAGAGTAAACCGGTTTGTTGTGAGGTCTAGAGTAAACCGGTTTGTTGTGAGGTCTAGAGTAAACCGGTTCGTTGTGAGGTCTAGAGTAAACCGGTTCGTTGTGAGGTCTACAGTAAACAGGTCTGTTGTGTGGTCTATAGTAAACCGGTTCGTTGTGAGGTCTAGAGTAAACCGGTTCGTTGTGAGGTCTAGAGTAAACCGGTTCGATGTGAGGTCTAGAGTAAACCGGTTCGTTGTGAGGTCTAGAGTAAATCGGTTCGATGTGAGGTCTAGAGTAAACCGGTTCGTTGTGAGGTCTACAGTAAACCGGTTTGTTGTGTGGTCTAGAGTAAACCGGTTCGTTGTGAGGTCTACAGTAAACCGGTTTGTTGTGAGGTCTAGAGTAAACCGGTTTGTTGTGAGGTCTAGAGTAAACCGGTTCGTTGTGTGGTCTAGAGTAAACCGGTTCATCGTGAGGTCTACAGTAAACCGGTTCGTCGTGAGGTCTACAGTAAACCGGTTTGTTGTGAGGTCTAGAGTAAACCGGTTCGTTGTGAGGTCTACAGTAAACAGGTTTGTTGTGTGGTCTACAGTAAACCGGTTCGTTGTGAGGTCTAGAGTAAACCGGTTCATTGTGTGGTCTACAGTAAACCGGTTTGTTGTGAGGTCTAGAGTAAACCAGTTCGTTGTGAGGTCTAGAGTAAACCGGTTCGTTGTGAGGTCTAGAGTAAACCGGTTTGTTGTGAGGTCTAGAGTAAACCGGTTTGTTGTGAGGTCTAGAGTAAACCGGTTCGTTGTGAGGTCTAGAGTAAACCGGTTCGTTGTGAGGTCTACAGTAAACAGGTCTGTTGTGTGGTCTATAGTAAACCGGTTCGTTGTGAGGTCTAGAGTAAACCGGTTCGTTGTGAGGTCTAGAGTAAACCGGTTCGATGTGAGGTCTAGAGTAAACCGGTTCGTTGTGAGGTCTAGAGTAAATCGGTTCGATGTGAGGTCTAGAGTAAACCGGTTCGTTGTGAGGTCTACAGTAAACCGGTTTGTTGTGTGGTCTAGAGTAAACCGGTTCGTTGTGAGGTCTACAGTAAACCGGTTTGTTGTGAGGTCTAGAGTAAACCGGTTTGTTGTGAGGTCTAGAGTAAACCGGTTCGTTGTGTGGTCTAGAGTAAACCGGTTCATCGTGAGGTCTACAGTAAACCGGTTCGTCGTGAGGTCTACAGTAAACCGGTTCGTTGTGAGGTCTAGAGTAAACCGGTTCGTTGTGAGGTCTAGAGTAAACCGGTTTGTTGTGTGGTCTAGAGTAAACCGGTTCGTTGTGTGGTCTAGAGTAAACCGGTTCGTTGTGAGGTCTAGAGTAAACCGGTTCGATGTGAGGTCTAGAGTAAACCGGTTCGTTGTGAGGTCTAGAGTAAACCGGTTCGTTGTGAGGTCTAGAGTAAACCGGTTCGTTGTGAGATCTAGAGTAAATCGGTTCGATGTGAGGTCTAGAGTAAACCGGTTCGTTGTGAGGTCTAGAGTAAACCGGTTCGTTGTGAGGTCTAGAGTAAACCGGTTCGTCGTGAGGTCTAGAGTAAACCGGTTCGTTGTGAGGTCTACAGTAAACAGGTCTGTTGTGTGGTCTATAGTAAACCGGTTCGTTGTGAGGTCTAGAGTAAACCGGTTCGTTGTGAGGTCTAGAGTAAACCGGTTCGATGTGAGGTCTAGAGTAAACCGGTTCGTTGTGAGGTCTAGAGTAAATCGGTTCGATGTGAGGTCTAGAGTAAACCGGTTCGTTGTGAGGTCTACAGTAAACCGGTTTGTTGTGTGGTCTAGAGTAAACCGGTTCGTTGTGAGGTCTACAGTAAACCGGTTTGTTGTGAGGTCTAGAGTAAACCGGTTTGTTGTGAGGTCTAGAGTAAACCGGTTCGTTGTGTGGTCTAGAGTAAACCGGTTCATCGTGAGGTCTACAGTAAACCGGTTCGTCGTGAGGTCTACAGTAAACCGGTTTGTTGTGAGGTCTAGAGTAAACCGGTTCGTTGTGAGGTCTACAGTAAACAGGTTTGTTGTGTGGTCTACAGTAAACCGGTTCGTTGTGAGGTCTAGAGTAAACCGGTTCATTGTGTGGTCTACAGTAAACCGGTTTGTTGTGAGGTCTAGAGTAAACCAGTTCGTTGTGAGGTCTAGAGTAAACCGGTTCGTTGTGAGGTCTAGAGTAAACCGGTTTGTTGTGAGGTCTAGAGTAAACCGGTTTGTTGTGAGGTCTAGAGTAAACCGGTTCGTTGTGAGGTCTAGAGTAAACCGGTTCGTTGTGAGGTCTACAGTAAACAGTTCTGTTGTGTGGTCTATAGTAAACCGGTTCGTTGTGAGGTCTAGAGTAAACCGGTTCGTTGTGAGGTCTAGAGTAAACCGGTTCGATGTGAGGTCTAGAGTAAACCGGTTCGTTGTGAGGTCTAGAGTAAATCGGTTCGATGTGAGGTCTAGAGTAAACCGGTTCGTTGTGAGGTCTACAGTAAACCGGTTTGTTGTGTGGTCTAGAGTAAACCGGTTCGTTGTGAGGTCTACAGTAAACCGGTTTGTTGTGAGGTCTAGAGTAAACCGGTTTGTTGTGAGGTCTAGAGTAAACCGGTTCGTTGTGTGGTCTAGAGTAAACCGGTTCATCGTGAGGTCTACAGTAAACCGGTTCGTCGTGAGGTCTACAGTAAACCGGTTCGTTGTGAGGTCTAGAGTAAACCGGTTCGTTGTGAGGTCTAGAGTAAACCGGTTTGTTGTGTGGTCTAGAGTAAACCGGTTCGTTGTGTGGTCTAGAGTAAACCGGTTCGTTGTGAGGTCTAGAGTAAACCGGTTCGATGTGAGGTCTAGAGTAAACCGGTTCGTTGTGAGGTCTAGAGTAAACCGGTTCGTTGTGAGGTCTAGAGTAAACCGGTTCGTTGTGAGATCTAGAGTAAATCGGTTCGATGTGAGGTCTAGAGTAAACCGGTTCGTTGTGAGGTCTAGAGTAAACCGGTTCGTTGTGAGGTCTAGAGTAAACCGGTTCGTCGTGAGGTCTACAGTAAACCGGTTCATTGTGAGGTCTAGAGTAAACCGGTTCGATGTGAGGTCTAGAGTAAACCGGTTCGTTGTGTGGTCTAGAGTAAACCGGTTCGTTGTGAGGTCTAGAGTAAACCGGTTCGTTGTGAGATCTAGAGTAAACCGGTTCGATGTGAGGTCTAGAGTAAACCGGTTCGTTGTGAGGTCTAGAGTAAACCGGTTCGTTGTGAGGTCTAGAGTAAACAGGTCTGTAGTGTGGTCTATAGTAAACCGGTTCGTTGTGAGGTCTAGAGTAAACCGGTTCGTTGTGAGGTCTAGAGTAAACCGGTTCGATGTGAGGTCTAGAGTAAACCGGTTCGTTGTGAGGTCTAGAGTAAATCGGTTCGATGTGAGGTCTAGAGTAAACCGGTTCGTTGTGAGGTCTACAGTAAACCGGTTTGTTGTGTGGTCTAGAGTAAACCGGTTCGTTGTGAGGTCTACAGTAAACCGGTTTGTTGTGAGGTCTAGAGTAAACCGGTTTGTTGTGAGGTCTAGAGTAAACCGGTTCGTTGTGTGGTCTAGAGTAAACCGGTTCATCGTGAGGTCTACAGTAAACCGGTTCGTCGTGAGGTCTACAGTAAACCGGTTCGTTGTGAGGTCTAGAGTAAACCGGTTCGTTGTGAGGTCTAGAGTAAACCGGTTCGATGTGAGGTCTAGAGTAAACCGGTTCGTTGTGTGGTCTAGAGTAAACCGGTGAAGGGACGTGTGCGTGTGAAGGGATGTGTGTGTGTGTGTGTGTGTGAAGGGACGTGTGCGCGTGTGTGTGTGCGTGTGAAGGGACGTGTGCGTGTGAAGGGATGTGCGTGTGTGTGTGCGTGTGTGTGTGTGCGTGTGAAGAGATGTGTGAAGGGATGTGTGCGTGTGTGTGCGTGTGAAGGGATGTGTGCGTGTGTGTGTGCGTGTGAAGGGACGTGTGTGTGTGTGCGTGTTTGCGTGTGAAGGGACGTGTGTGTGTGTGTGTGTGTGTGTGTGTGCGTGTGTGCGTGTGTGTGTGCGTGCGTGTGAAGGGACGCGTGTGTGCGTGCGTGTGAAGGGATGTGTGTGCGTGTGTGTGAAGGGACGTGCGTGTACGTGTGTGCGTGCGTGTGAAGGGACGTGTGTGTGTGCGTGTAAAGGGACGTGTGCGTGTGAAGGGACGTGTGCGTGCGTGTGAAGGGATGTGTGCGTGTGAAGGGATGTGTGCGTGTGAAGGGACGTGTGTGTGTGTGCGTGTGTGTGCGTGCGTGTGAAGGGACGTGTGTGCGTGTGTACGTGCGTGTGAAAACCTGTGAAATAATTGCACTAAACGGGGTTCTTTGTAGTACTTCCATTTACTGACCACGGGGGCGCTGCACAACTACGTAGCATCGATTAAAGCAAACAGAAGAAGACGACATGTTTCAACAAACCTCCGCAGCCCGGACTTGAACCGGAGCAGAGGAGGAGAGATGAGGTATCTAGAGACCTGAGTCCAGAGGAGGGATGAGGTATCTAGAGACCTGAGTCCAGAGGAGAGATGAGGTATCTAGAGACCTGAGTCCAGAAGAGAGATGAGGTATCTAGAGACCTGAGTCCAGAGGAGAGATGAGGTATCTAGAGACCTGAGTCCAGAAGAGAGATGAGGTATCTAGAGACCTGAGTCCAGAAGAGAGATGAGGTATCTAGAGACCTGAGTCCAGAGGAGAGATGAGGTATCTAGAGACCTGAGTCCAGAGGAGAGATGAGGTATCTAGAGATCTGAGTCCAGAGGAGAGATGAGGTATCTAGAGACCTGAGTCCAGAGGGGAGATGAGGTATCTAGAGATCTGAGTCCAGAGGAGGAGAGATGAGGTATCTAGAGACCTGAGTCCAGAGGGGAGATGAGGTATCTAGAGATCTGAGTCCAGAGGAGGAGAGATGAGGTATCTAGAGATCTGAGTCCAGAGGAGGAGAGGTGAGGTATCTAGAGACCTGAGTCCAGAGGAGAGATGAGGTATCTAGAGACCTGAGTCCAGAAGAGAGATGAGGTATCTAGAGACCTGAGTCCAGAGGAGAGATGAGGTATCTAGAGACCTGAGTCCAGAGGAGAGATGAGGTATCTAGAGACATGAGTCCAGAGGAGAGATGAGGTATCTAGAGACCTGAGTCCAGAGAAGAGATGAGGTATCTAGAGATCTGAGTCCAGAGGAGGAGAGATGAGGTATCTAGAGATCTGAGACCAGGTGAGAGATGAGGTATCTAGAGATCTGAGTCCAGAGGAGAGATGAGGTATCTAGAGAACTGAGTCCAGAGGAGGAGAGATGAGGTATCTAGAGATCTGAGACCAGAGGAGAGATGAGGTATCTAGAGATCTGAGTCCAGAGGAGAGATGAGGTATCTAGAGATCTGAGTCCAGAGGAGAGATGAGGTATCTAGAGACATGAGTCCAGAGGAGGAGAGATGAGGTATCTAGAGACCTGAGTCCAGAGGAGAGATGAGGTATCTAGAGACCTGAGTCCAGAGGAGGAGAGATGAGGTATCTAGAGATCTGAGACCAGAGGAGAGATGAGGTATCTAGAGATCTGAGTCCTGAGGAGAGATGAGGTATCTAGAGACATGAGTCCAGAGGAGGAGAGATGAGGTATCTAGAGACCTGAGTCCAGAGAAGAGATGAGGTATCTAGAGATCTGAGTCCAGAGGAGATATGAGGTATCTAGAGACCTGAGTCCAGAGGAGAGATGAGGTATCTAGAGATCTGAGACCAGAGGAGAGATGAGGTATCTAGAGAACTGAGTCCAGAGGAGGAGAGATGAGGTATCTAGAGACCTGAGTCCAGAGGAGAGATGAGGTATCTAGAGACCTGAGTCCAGAGGAGGAGAGATGAGGTATCTAGAGATCTGTGTCCAGAGGAGAGATTAGGTATCTAGAGAACTGAGTCCAGAGGAGGAGAAATGAGGTATCTAGAGATCTGAGACCAGAGGAGAGATGAGGTATCTAGAGACCTGAGTCCAGAGGAGGAGAGATGAGGTATTTAGAGATCTGAGACCAGAGGACAGATGAGGTATCTAGAGATCTGAGTCCAGAGGAGAGATGAGGTATCTAGAGATCTGAGTCCAGAGGAGAGATGAGGTATCTAGAGACATGAGTCCAGAGGAGGAGAGATGAGGTATCTAGAGACCTGAGTCCAAAGGACAGATGAGATATCTAGAGACCTGAGTCCAGATGAGGTATCTAGAGATCTGAGTCCAGAGGAGAGATGAGGTATCTAGAGACCTGAGTCCAGAGGAGAGATGAGGTATCTAGAGGAGGATTGATGAGGTGTCTAGAGACCTGAGTCCAGAGGAGAGATGAGGTATCTATATATCTGAGTCCAGAGGAGAGATGAGGTATCTAGAGACCTGAGTCCAAAGGACAGATGAGATATCTAGAGACCTGAGTCCAGATGAGGTATCTAGAGATCTGAGTCCAGAGGAGAGATGAGGTATCTAGAGACCTGAGTCCAGAGGAGAGATGAGGTATCTAGAGGAGGATTGATGAGGTGTCTAGAGACCTGAGTCCAGAGGAGAGATGAGGTATCTATATATCTGAGTCCAGAGGAGAGATGAGGTATCTAGAGACCTGAGTCCAGAGGAGAGATGAGGTATCTAGAGACATGAGTCCAGAGGAGAGATGAGGTATCTAGAGACCTGAGTCCAGAGGAGGAGAGATGAGGTATCTAGAGACCTGAGTCCAGAGGAGAGATGAGGTATCTAGAGACATGAGTCCAGAGGAGAGATGAGGTATCTAGAGACATGAGTCCAGAGGAGAGATGAAGTATCTAGAGACCTGAGTCCAGAGAAGAGATGAGGTATCTAGAGATCTGAGTCCAGAGGAGATATGAGGTATCTAGAGACCTGAGTCCAGAGGAGAGATGAGGTATCTAGAGATCTGAGACCAGAGGAGAGATGAGGTATCTAGAGAACTGAGTCCAGAGGAGGAGAGATGAGGTATCTAGAGACCTGAGTCCAGAGGAGAGATGAGGTATCTAGAGACCTGAGTCCAGAGGAGATATGAGGTATCTAGAGACCTGAGTCCAGAGGAGGAGAGATGAGGTATCTAAAGATCTGAGACCAGATGAGAGATGAGGTATCTAGAGATCTGAGTCCAGAGGAGAGATGAGTTATCTAGAGAACTGAGTCCAGAGGAGGAGAAATGAGGTATCTAGAGATCTGAGACCAGAGGAGAGATGAGGTATCTAGAGACCTGAGTCCAGAGGAGGAGAGATGAGGTATCTAGAGATCTGAGACCAGAGGACAGATTAGGTATCTTGAGATCTGAGTCCAGAGGAGAGATGAGGTATCTAGAGATCTTAGTCCAGAGGAGAGATGAGGTATCTAGAGACATGAGTCCAGAGGAGGAGAGATGAGGTATCTAGAGATCTGAGTCCAGAGGAGAGATGAGGTATCTAGAGACCTGAGTCCAGAGGAGTGATGAGGTATCTAGAGACATGAGTCCAGAGGAGAGATGAGGTATCTAGAGACCTGAGTCCAGAGAAGAGATGAGGTATCTAGAGACCTGAGTCCAGAGGAGAGATGAGGTATCTAGAGATCTGAGTCCAGAGGAGAGATGAGGTATCTAGAGACCTGAGTCCAGAGGAGAGATGAGGTATCTAGAGACCTGAGTCCAGAGGAGGAGAGATGAGATATCTAGAGATCTGAGACCAGAGGAGAGATGAGGTATCTAGAGACCTGAGTCCAGAGGAGGAGAGATGAGGTATCTAGAGATCTGAGACCAGAGGAGAGATGAGGTATCTAGAGACCTGAGTCCAGAGGAGGAGAATTGAGGTATCTAGAGATCTGAGACCAGAGGAGGAGAGATGAGGTATCTAGAGATCTGAGTCCAGAGGAGAGATGATGTATCTAGAGACCTGAGTCCAGAGGGGAGATGAGGTATCTAGAGACCTGAGTCCAGAAGAGAGATGAGGTATCTAGAGACCTGAGTCCAGAGGAGAGATGAGGTATCTAGAGACCTGAGTCCAGAGGAGAGATGAGGTATCTAGAGACCTAAGTCCAGAGGAGAGATGAGGTATCTAGATACCTGAGTCCAGAGGATAGATGAGGTATCTATAGATCTGAGTCCAGAGGAGAGATGAGGTATCTAGAGATCTGAGTCCAGAGGAGAGATGAGGTATCTAGAGACCTGAGTCCAGAGGAGAGATGAGGTATCTAGAGATCTGAGTCCAGAGGAGGAGAGATGAGGTATCTAGAGACCTGAGTCCAGAGGAGAGATGAGGTATCTAGAGATCTGAGTCCAGAGGAGAGGTGAGGTATCTAGATATCTGAGTCCAGAGCAGATATGAGGTATCTAGAGACCTGAGTCCAGAGGAGAGATGAGGTATCTAGAGACATGAGTCCAGAGGAGAGATGAGGTATCTAGAGACCTGAGTCCAGAGAAGAGATGAGGTATCTAGAGATCTGAGTCCAGAGGAGATATGAGGTATCTAGAGACCTGAGTCCAGAGGAGAGATGAGGTATCTATAGATCTGAGTCCAGAGGAGATATGAGGTATCTAGAGACCTGAGTCCAGAGGAGAGATGAGGTATCTATAGATCTGAGACCAGAGGAGAGATGAGGTATCTAGAGAACTGAGTCCAGAGGAGGAGAGATGAGGTATCTAGAGACCTGAGTCCAGAGGAGAGATGAGGTATCTAGAGATCTGAGACCAGAGGAGAGATTAGGTATCTAGAGACCTGAGTCCAGAGGAGGAGAGATGAGGTATCTAGAGATCTGAGACCAGAGGAGAGATGAGGTATCTAGAGACCCGAGTCCAGAGGAGGAGAATTGAGGTATCTAGAGATCTGAGACTAGAGGAGGAGAGATGAGGTATCTAGAGATCTGAGTCCAGAGGAGAGATGGGGTATCTAGAGACCTGAGTCCAGAGGGGAGATGAGGTATCTAGAGACCTGAGTCCAGAAGAGAGATGAGGTATCTAGAGACCTGAGTCCAGAGGAGAGATGAGGTATCTAGAGACCTGAGTCCAGAGGAGAGATGAGGTATCTAGAGATCTGAGTCCAGAGGAGAGATGAGGTATCTGTAGATCTGAGTCCAGAGGAGAGATGAGGTATCTAGAGATCTGAGTCCAGAGGAGAGATGAGGTATCTAGAGACCTGAGTCCAGAGGAGAGATGAGGTATCTAGAGATCTGAGTCCAGAGGAGGAGAGATGAGGTATCTAGAGACCTGAGTCCAGAGGAGAGATTAGGTATCTAGAGATCTGAGTCCAGAGGAGGAGAGATGAGGTATCTAGAGACCTGAGTCCAGAGGAGAGATGAGGTATCTAGAGACCTGAGTCCAGAGGAGAGATGAAGTATCTAGAGACCTGAGTCCAGAGGAGGAGAGATGGGGTATCTAGAGATCTGAGACCAGATGAGAGATGAGGTATCTAGAGATCTGAGTCCAGAGGAGAGATGAGGTATCTAGAGAACTGAGTCCAGAGGAGGAGAAATTAGGTATCTAGAGATCTGAGACCAGAGGAGAGATGAGGTATCTAGAGACCTGAGTCCAGAGGAGGAGAGATGAGGTATCTAGAGATCTGAGACCAGAGGAGAGATGAGGTATCTAGAGATCTGAGTCCAGAGGAGAGATGAGGTATCTAGAGATCTGAGTCCAGAGGAGAGATGAGGTATCTAGAGACATGAGTCCAGAGGAGGAGAGATGAGGTATCTAGAGACCTGAGTCCAGAGAAGAGATGAGGTATCTAGAGACCTGAGTCCAGAGGAGGAGAATTGAGGTATCTAGAGATCTGAGACCAGAGGAGGAGAGATGAGGTATCTAGAGATCTGAGTCCAGAGGAGAGATGAGGTATCTAGAGACCTGAGTCCAGAGGGGAGATGAGGTATCTAGAGACCTGAGTCCAGAAGAGAGATGAGGTATCTAGAGACCTGAGTCCAGAGGATAGATGAGGTATCTAGAGACCTGAGTCCAGGGGAGAGATGAGGTATCTAGAGACCTAAGTCCAGAGGAGAGATGAGGTATCTAGAGACCTGAGTCCAGAGGATAGATGAGGTATCTATAGATCTGAGTCCAGAGGAGAGATGAGGTATCTAGAGATCTGAGTCCAGAGGAGAGATGAGGTATCTAGAGACCTGAGTCCAGAGGAGAGATGAGGTATCTAGAGATCTGAGTCCAGAGGAGGAGAGATGAGGTATCTAGAGACCTGAGTCCAGAGGAGAGATGAGGTATCTAGAGATCTGAGTCCAGAGGAGAGATGAGGTATCTAGATATCTGAGTCCAGAGCAGAGATGAGGTATCTAGAGACCTGAGTCCAGAGGAGAGATGAGGTATCTAGATATCTGAGTCCAGAGCAGAGATGAGGTATCTAGAGACCTGAGTCCAGAGGAGGAGAATTGAGGTATCTAGAGATCTGAGACCAGAGGAGGAGAGATGAGGTATCTAGAGATCTGAGTCCAGAGGAGAGATGAGGTATCTAGAGACCTGAGTCTAGAGGGGAGATGAGGTATCTAGAGACCTGAGTCCAGAAGAGAGATGAGGTATCTAGAGACCTGAGTCCAGAGGAGAGATGAGGTATCTAGAGACCTGAGTCCAGAGGAGAGATGAGGTATCTAGAGACCTAAGTCCAGAGGAGAGATGAGGTATCTAGAGACCTGAGTCCAGAGGAGAGATGAAGTATCTAGAGACCTGAGTCCAGAGGAGAGATGAGGTATCTAGAGATCTGAGTCCAGAGGAGAGATGATGTATCTAGAGACCTGAGTCCAAAGGAGAGATGAGGTATCTAGAGACCTGAGTCCAGGTGAGGTATATAGAGACCTGAGTCCAGAGGAGAGATGAGGTATCTAGAGATCTGAGTCCAGAGGATAGATTAGGTATCTAGAGACCTGAGTCCAGAGGAGAGATGAGGTATCTAGAGACCTGAGTCCAGAGGAGAGATGAGGTATCTAGAGACCTGAGTCCAGAGGAGGAGAGATGAGGTATCTAGAGACCTGAGTCCAGATGAGAGATGAGGTATCTAGAGACCTGAGTCCAGAGGAGGAGAGATGAGGTATCTAGAGATCTGAGACCAGAGGAGAGATGAGGTATCTAGAGACCTGAGTCCAGAGGAGAGATGAGGTATCTAGAGACCTGAGTCCAGAGGAGAGATGAGGTATCTAGAGACCTGAGTCCAGAAGAGAGATGAGGTATCTAGAGACCTGAGTCCAGAGGACAGATGAGGTATCTGGAGACCTGAGTCCAGAGGAGAGATGAGGTAACTAGAGACCTGAGTCCAGAGGAGAGATGAGGTAGCTATAGACCTGAGTCCAGAGGAGAGATGATGTATCTAGAGACCTGAGTCCAAAGGACAGATGAGATATCTAGAGACCTGAGTCCAGATGAGGTATCTAGAGATCTGAGTCCAGAGGAGAGATGAGGTATCTAGAGACCTGAGTCCAGAGGAGAGATGAGGTATCTAGAGGAGGATTGATGAGGTGTCTAGAGACCTGAGTCCAGGTGAGATATGAGGTATCTAGAGACCTGAGTCCAGAGGAGGAGAGATGAGGTATCTAGAGATCTGAGACCAGAGGAGAGATGAGGTATCTAGAGACCTGAGTCCAGAGGAGAGATGAGGTATCTAGAGACCTGAGTCCAGAGGAGAGATGAGGTATCTAGAGACCTGAGTCCAGAAGAGAGATGAGGTATCTAGAGACATGAGTCCAGAGGAGAGATGATGTATCTAGAGACCTGAGTCCAGAGCAGAGATGAGGTATCTAGAGACCTGAGTCCAGAGGAGGAGAGATGAGGTACCTAGAGATCTGAGACCAGAGGAGAGATGAGGTATCTAGAGACCTGAGTCCAGAGGACAGATGAGGTATCTGGAGACCTGAGTCCAGAGGAGAGATGAGGTAACTAGAGACCTGAGTCCAGAGGAGAGATGAGGTAGCTATAGACCTGAGTCCAGAGGAGAGATGATGTATCTAGAGACCTGAGTCCAAAGGACAGATGAGATATCTAGAGACCTGAGTCCAGATGAGGTATCTAGAGATCTGAGTCCAGAGGAGAGATGAGGTATCTAGAGACCTGAGTCCAGAGGAGAGATGAGGTATCTAGAGACCTGAGTCCAGAGGAGGAGAGATGAGGTATCTAGAGACCTGAGTCCAGATGAGAGATGAGGTATCTAGAGACCTGAGTTTAGAGGAGGAGAGATGAGGTATCTAGAGATATGAGACCAGAGGAGAGATGAGGTATCTAGAGACCTGAGTCCAGATGAGGTATCTAGACACCTGAGTCCAGAGGAGAGATGAGGTATCTAGAGACCTGAGTCCAGAGGAGAGATGAGGTATCTAGAGACCTGAGTCCAGAGGAGAGATGAGGTATCTAGAGATCTGAGTCCAGAGGAGGATTGATGAGGTATCTAGAGACCTGAGTCCAGGTGAGATATGAGGTATCTAGAGACCTGAGTCCAGAGGAGGAGAGATGAGGTATCTAGAGATCTGAGACCAGAGGAGAGATGAGGTATCTAGAGACCTGAGTCCAGAGGAGAGATGAGGTATCTAGAGACCTGAGTCCAGAGGAGAGATGAGGTATCTAGAGACCTGAGTCCAGAAGAGAGATGAGGTATCTAGAGACATGAGTCCAGAGGAGAGATGAGGTATCTAGAGACCTGAGTCCAGAGCAGAGATGAGGTATCTAGATACCTGAGTCCAGATGAGGTATCTAGAGATCTGAGTCCAGAGGAGAGATGAGGTATCTAGAGACCTGAGTCCAGAGGAGAGATGAGGTATCTAGAGACCTGAGTCCAGAGGAGGAGAAATGAGGTATCTAGAGATCTGAGACCAGAGGAGAGATGAGGTATCTAGAGACCTGAGTCCAGAGGAGAGATGAGGTATCTGGAGACCTGAGTCCAGAGGAGAGATGAGGTATCTAGAGACCTGAGTCCAGAGGAGAGATGAGGTAGCTATAGACCTGAGTCCAGAGGAGATATGAGGTATCTAGAGACCTGAGTCCAGAGGAGAGATGAGGTATCTAGATACCTGAGTCCAGATGAGGTATCTAGAGACCTGAGTCCAGGGGAGAGATGAGGTATCTAGAGATCTGAGTCCAGAGGAGAGATGAGGTATCTAGAGAACTGAGTCCAGAGGAGAGATGAAGTATCTAGAGACCTGAGTCCAGAGGAGGAGAGATGAGGTATCTAGAGACCTGAGTCCAGATGATAGATGAGGTATCCAGAGACCTGAGTCCAGAGGAGGAGAGATGAGGTATCTAGAGATCTGAGACCAGAGGAGAGATGAGGTATCTGGAGACCTGAGTCCAGAGAAGAGATGAGGTATCTAGAGACCTGAGTCCAGAGGAGAGATGATGTATCTAGAGACCTGAGTCCAAAGGAGAGATGAGGTATCTAGAGACCTGACTCCAGATGAGGTATCTAGAGACCTGAGTCCAGAGGAGAGATGAGGTATCTAGAGACCTGAGTCCAGAGGAGAGATGATGTATCTAGAGACCTGAGTCCAAAGGAGAGATGAGGTATCTGGAGACCTGAGTCCAGAGGAGGAGAGATGAGGTATCTAGAGACCTGAGTCCAGATGAGAGATGAGGTATCTAGAGACCTGAGTCCAGAGGAGGAGAGATGAGGTATCTAGAGATCTGAGACCAGAGGAGAGATGAGGTATCTAGAGACCTGAGTCCAGAGGAGAGATGAGGTATCTGGAGACCTGTGTCCAGAGGAGAGATGAGGTATCTAGAGACCTGAGTCAAGAGGAGAGATGAGGTAGCTATAGACCTGAGTCCAGAGGAGATATGAGGTATCTAGAGACCTGAGTCCAGAGGAGAGATGATGTATCTAGATACCTGAGTCCAGAGGAGAGATGAGGTAGCTATAGACCTGAGTCCAGAGGAGAGATGAGGTATCTAGAGACCTGAGTCCAGAGGAGAGATGAGGTATCTAGAGATCTGAGTCCAGAGGAGAGATGATGTATCTAGAGACCTGAGTCCAAAGGAGAGATGAGGTATCTAGAGACCTGAGTCCAGGTGAGGTATATAGAGACCTGAGTCCAGAGGAGAGATGAGGTATCTAGAGATCTGAGTCCAGAGGATAGATTAGGTATCTAGAGAGCTGAGTCCAGAGGAGAGATGAGGTATCTAGAGACCTGAGTCCAGAGGAGAGATGAGGTATCTAGAGACCTGAGTCCAGAGGAGGAGAGATGAGGTATCTAGAGACCTGAGTCCAGATGAGAGATGAGGTATCTAGAGACCTGAGTCCAGAGGAGGAGAGATGAGGTATCTAGAGATCTGAGACCAGAGGAGAGATGAGGTATCTAGAGACCTGAGTCCAGAGGAGAGATGAGGTATCTAGAGACCTGAGTCCAGAGGAGAGATGAGGTATCTAGAGACCTGAGTCCAGAAGACAGATGAGGTATCTAGAGACCTGAGTCCAGAGGAGGAGAGATGAGGTATCTAGAGATCTGAGACCAGAGGAGAGATGAGGTATCTAGAGACCTGAGTCCAGAGGACAGATGAGGTATCTGGAGACCTGAGTCCAGAGGAGAGATGAGGTAACTAGAGACCTGAGTCCAGAGGAGAGATGAGGTAGCTATAGACCTGAGTCCAGAGGAGAGATGATGTATCTAGAGACCTGAGTCCAAAGGACAGATGAGATATCTAGAGACCTGAGTCCAGATGAGGTATCTAGAGATCTGAGTCCAGAGGAGAGATGAGGTATCTAGAGACCTGAGTCCAGAGGAGAGATGAGGTATCTAGAGGAGGATTGATGAGGTGTCTAGAGACCTGAGTCCAGGTGAGATATGAGGTATCTAGAGACCTGAGTCCAGAGGAGGAGAGATGAGGTATCTAGAGATCTGAGACCAGAGGAGAGATGAGGTATCTAGAGACCTGAGTCCAGAGGAGAGATGAGGTATCTAGAGACCTGAGTCCAGAGGAGAGATGAGGTATCTAGAGACCTGAGTCCAGAAGAGAGATGAGGTATCTAGAGACATGAGTCCAGAGGAGAGATGATGTATCTAGAGACCTGAGTCCAGAGCAGAGATGAGGTATCTAGAGACCTGAGTCCAGAGGAGGAGAGATGAGGTACCTAGAGATCTGAGACCAGAGGAGAGATGAGGTATCTAGAGACCTGAGTCCAGAGGACAGATGAGGTATCTGGAGACCTGAGTCCAGAGGAGAGATGAGGTAACTAGAGACCTGAGTCCAGAGGAGAGATGAGGTAGCTATAGACCTGAGTCCAGAGGAGAGATGATGTATCTAGAGACCTGAGTCCAAAGGACAGATGAGATATCTAGAGACCTGAGTCCAGATGAGGTATCTAGAGATCTGAGTCCAGAGGAGAGATGAGGTATCTAGAGACCTGAGTCCAGAGGAGAGATGAGGTATCTAGAGACCTGAGTCCAGAGGAGGAGAGATGAGGTATCTAGAGACCTGAGTCCAGATGAGAGATGAGGTATCTAGAGACCTGAGTTTAGAGGAGGAGAGATGAGGTATCTAGAGATATGAGACCAGAGGAGAGATGAGGTATCTAGAGACCTGAGTCCAGATGAGGTATCTAGACACCTGAGTCCAGAGGAGAGATGAGGTATCTAGAGACCTGAGTCCAGAGGAGAGATGAGGTATCTAGAGACCTGAGTCCAGAGGAGAGATGAGGTATCTAGAGATCTGAGTCCAGAGGAGGATTGATGAGGTATCTAGAGACCTGAGTCCAGGTGAGATATGAGGTATCTAGAGACCTGAGTCCAGAGGAGGAGAGATGAGGTATCTAGAGATCTGAGACCAGAGGAGAGATGAGGTATCTAGAGACCTGAGTCCAGAGGAGAGATGAGGTATCTAGAGACCTGAGTCCAGAGGAGAGATGAGGTATCTAGAGACCTGAGTCCAGAAGAGAGATGAGGTATCTAGAGACATGAGTCCAGAGGAGAGATGAGGTATCTAGAGACCTGAGTCCAGAGCAGAGATGAGGTATCTAGATACCTGAGTCCAGATGAGGTATCTAGAGATCTGAGTCCAGAGGAGAGATGAGGTATCTAGAGACCTGAGTCCAGAGGAGAGATGAGGTATCTAGAGACCTGAGTCCAGAGGAGGAGAAATGAGGTATCTAGAGATCTGAGACCAGAGGAGAGATGAGGTATCTAGAGACCTGAGTCCAGGTGAGGTATCTAGAGACCTGAGTCCAGAGGAGAGATGAGGTATCTAGAGACCTGAGTCCAGAGGAGAGATGAGGTATCTAGAGACCTGAGTTCAGAGGAGAGATGAGGTATCTAGAGATCTGAGTCCAGATGAGAGATGAGGTATCTAGAGACCTGAGTCCAGAGGAGAGATGAGGTATCTAGAGACCTGAGTCCAGATGAGAGATGAGGTATCTAGAGACCTGAGTCCAGAGGAGAGATGAGGTATCTAGAGACCTGAGTCCAGAGGAGAGATGAGGTATCTCGAGACCTGAGTCCAGAGGAGGAGAGATGAGGTATCTAGAGACCTGAGTCCAGATGAGAGATGAGGTATCTAGAGACCTGATTCCAGAGGAGGAGAGATGAGGTATCTAGAGATCTGAGACCAGAGGAGAGATGAGGTATCTAGAGACCTGAGTCCAGAGGAGAGATGAGGTATCTAGAGACCTGAGTCCAGAGGAGAGATGAGGTATCTAGAGACCTGAGTCCAGAAGAGAGATGAGGTATCTAGAGACATGAGTCCAGAGGAGAGATGAGGTATCTAGAGACCTGAGTCCAGAGCAGAGATGAGGTATCTAGAGACCTGAGTCCAGAGGAGAGATGAGGTATCTAGAGATCTGATTCTAGAGGAGAGATGAGGTATCTAGAGACCTGAGTCCAGAGGAGAGAGGAGGTATCTAGAGACCTGAGTCCAGAGGAGAGATGAGGTATCTAGAGACCTGAGTCCAAAGGAGAGATGAGGTATCTAGAGACCTGACTCCAGATGAGGTATCTAGAGACCTGAGTCCAGAGGAGAGATGAGGTATCTAGAGACCTGAGTCCAGAGGAGAGATGAGGTATCTAGAGACCTGAGTCCAGAGGAGAGATGAGGTATCTAGAGACCTGAGTCCAGAAGAGAGATGAGGTATCTAGAGACATGAGTCCAGAGGAGAGATGAGGTATCTAGAGACCTGAGTCCAGAGCAGAGATGAGGTATCTAGAGACCTGAGTCCAGAGGAGAGATGAGGTATCTAGAGATCTGAGTCTAGAGGATAGATGAGGTATCTAGAGACCTGAGTCCAGAGGAGAGAGGAGGTATCTAGAGACCTGAGTCCAGAGGAGAGATGAGGTATCTAGAGACCTGAGTCCAGAGGAGAGATGAGGTATCTGGAGATCTGAGTCCAGAGGAGAGATGATGTATCTAGAGACCTGAGTCCAAAGGAGAGATGAGGTATCTAGAGACCTGAGTCCAGATGAGGTATCTAGAGACCTGAGTCCAGGGGAGAGATGAGGTATCTAGAGATCTGAGTCCAGAGGAGAGATGAGGTATCTAGAGACCTGAGTCCAGAGGAGAGATGAGGTATCTAGAGACCTGAGTCCAGAGGAGAGATGAGGTATCTAGAGACCTGAGTCCAGAGGAGAGATGAAGTATCTAGAGACCTGAGTCCAGAGGAGGAGAGATGAGGTATCTAGAGACCTGAGTCCAGAGGAGAGATGAGGTATCTAGAGACCTGAGTCCAGGGGAGAGATGAGGTATCTAGAGATCTGAGACCAGATGAGAGATGAGGTATCTAGAGACCTGAGTCCAGAGGAGAGATGAGGTATCTAGAGACCTGAGTCCAGAGGAGAGATGAAGTATCTAGAGACCTGAGTCCAGAGGAGGAGAGATGAGGTATCTAGAGACCTGAGTCCAGATGATAGATGAGGTATCCAGAGACCTGAGTCCAGATGAGGAGAGATGAGGTATCTAGAGACCTGAGTCCAGAGGAGAGATGAGGTATCTAGAGACCTGAGTCCAGAGGAGAGATGAGGTATCTAGAGACCTGAGTCCAGAAGAGAGATGAGGTATCTAGAGACATGAGTCCAGAGGAGAGATGAGGTATCTAGAGACCTGAGTCCAGAGCAGAGATGAGGTATCTAGAGACCTGAGTCCAGAGGAGAGATGAGGTATCTAGAGATCTGAGTCTAGAGGAGAGATGAGGTATCTAGAGACCTGAGTCCAGAGGAGAGAGGAGGTATCTAGAGACCTGAGTCCAGAGGAGAGATGAGGTATCTAGAGACCTGAGTCCAGAGGAGAGATGAGGTATCTGGAGATCTGAGTCCAGAGGAGAGATGATGTATCTAGAGACCTGAGTCCAAAGGAGAGATGAGGTATCTAGAGACCTGAGTCCAGATGAGGTATCTAGAGACCTGAGTCCAGGGGAGAGATGAGGTATCTAGAGATCTGAGTCCAGAGGAGAGATGAGGTATCTAGAGACCTGAGTCCAGAGGAGAGATGAGGTATCTAGAGACCTGAGTCCAGAGGAGAGATGAGGTATCTAGAGACCTGAGTCCAGAGGAGAGATGAGGTATCTAGAGACCTGAGTCCAGAGGAGAGATGAGGTATCTAGAGACCTGAGTCCAGAGGAGAGATGAAGTATCTAGAGACCTGAGTCCAGAGGAGGAGAGATGAGGTATCTAGAGACCTGAGTCCATAGGAGAGATGAGGTATCTAGAGACCTGAGTCCAGGGGAGAGATGAGGTATCTAGAGATCTGAGACCAGATGAGAGATGAAGTATCTAGAGACCTGAGTCCAGAGGAGAGATGAGGTATCTAGAGACCTGAGTCCAGAGGAGAGATGAAGTATCTAGAGACCTGAGTCCAGAGGAGGAGAGATGAGGTATCTAGAGACCTGAGTCCAGATGATAGATGAGGTATCCAGAGACCTGAGTCCAGATGAGGAGAGATGAGGTATCTAGAGATCTGAGACCAGAGGAGAGATGAGGTATCTGGAGACCTGAGTCCAGAGAAGAGATGAGGTATCTAGAGACCTGAGTCCAGAGGAGAGATGATGTATCTAGAGACCTGAGTCCAAAGGAGAAATGAGGTATCTAGAGACCTGACTCCAGATGAGGTATCTAGAGACCTGAGTCCAGAGGAGAGATGAGGTATCTAGAGACCTGAGTCCAGAGGAGAGATGATGTATCTAGAGACCTGAGTCCAAAGGAGAGATGAGGTATCTAGAGACCTGAGTCCAGAGGAGAGATGAGGTATCTAGAGACCTGAGTCCAGAGGAGGAGAGATGAGGTATCTAGAGACCTGAGACCAGAGGAGAGATGAGGTATCTAGAGACCTGAGTCCAGAGGAGAGATGAGGTATCTAGAGACCTGAGTCCAGAGGAGGAGAGATGAGGTATCTAGAGACCTGAGTCCAGATGAGAGATGAGGTATCTAGAGAGCTGAGTCCAGAGGAGGAGAGATGAGGTATCTAGAGATCTGAGACCAGAGGAGAGATGAGGTATCTAGAGACCTGAGTCCAGAGGAGAGATGAGGTATCTAGAGACCTGAGTCCAGAGGAGAGATGAGGTATCTAGATTCCTGAGTCCAGATGATAGATGAGGTATCCAGAGACCTGAGTCCAGGTGAGGAGAGATGAGGTATCTAGAGATCTGAGACCAGAGGAGAGATGAGGTATCTGGAGACCTGAGTCCAGAGAAGAGATGAGGTATCTAGAGACCTGAGTCCAGAGGAGAGATGATGTATCTAGAGACCTGAGTCCAAAGGAGAGATGAGGTATCTAGAGACCTGAGAGAGAGAGAGAGAGAGAGAGGCAGAGAGAGCGAGAGAGAGAGACAGAGACAGAGAGAGACAGGCAGAAAGAGAGAGAGAGACAGGCAGAGAGAGAGAGAAAGAGAGAGAGAGAGAGAGAGAGAGAGAGAGAGAGAGAGACAGGCAGAAAGAGAGAGAGAGACAGGCAGAGAGAGAGAGAAAGAGAGAGAGAGAGAGAGAGAGAGAGAGAGAGAGAGAGAGAGAGAGAGAGAGAGAGAGTGAGAGAGAGAGAGAGAGAGATGAACAGGAAGAAGACAGCGAGACTGAAGAAGATGGAAGAGAGGCTGCAGGTTATGGAAAGGAGAGACATGTAGAGTGAATGTTGACAATGTGTTGTGATCATGTTAGCCTCTTCTGCACGTCCAGATCATTAAGAGTAACAAAACTGATTCTTATGTATTACACTTTCAAAGATAGTGTGACCCCCCACAGGACTTAAAAAGCACCTAAGTAGATCATGAAAATCCCAAACATGCTAGGGGGGTATCCCCCGAACCCCCCTAGCATGTTTGGACCTCGGTATTTAGGACATCCTGGATACGGCCCTGGGCCTGAGTAATCAAACCCTGATCCTTCTCTCCTGATGTTTCTCCTCTCTCTGTCTCTTCAGAGTCCCTTCAACTGTCTGTTGGGATAACACAGTTTAAACTCATCGTAAGGACAGAAAGTGCATCGTTTAGGGCTGTATGAGATAATCGTAAGCATCGGGAATGTGTGTGTCTGAGATCTGGCAATGACGATGTTTGTAAAAATAAACACATCTTCCTGCGATCAACGATGGCCGTTATCCTAAAGAAAGAAGACACATCAGTTTGAAAAAGTGTCTTCATTCATCCCTCTCTTGCATATGTCGGCCCTCAGCAAATGCTAAAAGTATAATGGAGATTGAGCTTGTCTTATATTGTACTTCTTCAATATATATGTAAACAGATATTACACACGAGTATTCATGTGTCAATGAGAAAACTTTTCAACTCAGTCAATTAAAACATTTTCTAACAAATCTAAGTTAATAAAAACAAGCTAATAACGTATCATAGAAATCTGAGTCTTCTGTTGTATGGAATGAGCTGCAAACAGAATAAATTAAACCCGCTGGAGCACTGGGATTACATCACATTTAGCTGACGCTTTTATCCAAAGCGACTTACAATAAGTACATTCGACCAACAAGATACAAACTTGAAGAAAACAGAATCATAAAGTACATCAGGTTTCATAGAGCCAAACATTTCATGTGCTACTCAGCTGGCTTTAGAGGAGCCAGTCCTTTGTTAGTATATAAGTGCTTTGTTAGTAGTTCTATCCTGGAGGTGGAGTCGAGAGGGATGAGCTTCAGTCTGGAAGGTGTGTGAGCTTTCTGCTGTCCTGATGCCAATGGGAGCTCATTCCACCATCTTGGAGCCAGGATAGCAAACCCACGTGTTTCTGCTGATGGGAACTTGGGTCCCCCTCGCAGTGCGGGTGCAGCGAGTCGTTTGGCTGATGCAGAGTGGAGTGCACGTGCTGGGGTGCACGGTTTAACCATGTCCTGGATGTAGGAAGGGCCAGATCCATTCGCAGCATGGTACGCAAGTACCGGTGTCTTGAAGTGGATTCTAGCAGTTACCGGAAGCCAGTGGAAGGAGCGGAGGAGCGGAGTGGTGTGGGAGCATTCAGGAAGGTTGAAGACCAGACGAGCCGCTGCATTCTGGATGAGAGAGGTCGGAGGGCACATGCAGGCAGACCAGCCAGGAGGGAGCTGCAGTAGTCTAGGCGTGAGGTGACGAGAGCCTGGACCAGAACCTGCGTGGCTTTCTGGGTCAGCTGGGGACTGCTGTAGAGCGTGTATCTGCAGCAGCGGGTTGGAGCAGCGATGTTTGCAGTGAAGGACAGGTTGTTATCTAGGGTCACGCCCAGAGTCCTTGCAGTCTGAGTCGGGGAAACAACAGAGGGGCCGATGTTGATAGTCAGGTCGAGAGAGGGACAGTCTTTCCCCGGAAGGAAAAGCAGTTCAGTTTTGTCAAGGTTGAGCTTGAGGTGGTGAGCGGACATCCACTGAGAGATGTCAGCTAGACGAGCAGAGATGCGTGCGACGACCTGGGTCTCTGAGCGGGGAAAGGACAGAATTAATTGGGTGTCGTCAGCGTAGCAGTGGTATGAAAAACCATGCGGGCTAATGACTGATCCGAGCGAGTTTGTGTACAGGGAGAAGAGGAGGGGACCAAGGACAGAGCCCTGAGGGACCCCTATAGTTAATTGACAAGGGTCGGACTCGGACCCTCTCCAAGTTACCCTGTAGGTACGGTCTTTGAGGTATGAGGTGAGGAGGGAAAGTGCAGAGCCTGAAACTCCAAGTTCTTGGAGTTGGGATGTATTTATTAATACAAATGTCTTCATATTCAACTATCAAGCATAATTTACGTACATTTCATGGATTTTGCTAACTTATAACTTAATTTATGAGGCAATAAACCTCTCCTCTAGTGAGTACTACAAACTGATATACACCTGAACATCAGCAGGAGAGGACTCTTTAAAGTAGAGACACTACATACTGATATACACCTGAACATCAGCAGGAGAGGACTCTTTAAAGTAGAGACACTACATACTGATATACACCTGAACATCAGCAGGAGAGGACTCTTTAAAGTAGAGACACTACATACTGATATACACCTGAACATCAGCAGGAGAGGACTCTTTCAAGTAGAGACACTACATACTGATATACACCTGAACATCAGCAGGAGAGGACTCTTTAAGGTAGAGACACTACATACTGATATACAAATGAACACCAGCAGGAGAGGACTCTTTAAAGTAGAGACACTACATACTGATATACACCTGAACACCAGCAGGAGAGGACTCTTTAAAGTAGAGACACTATATACTGATATTCACCTGAACATCAGAAGGAGAGGACTCTTTAAAGTAGAGACACTACATACTGATATACACCTGACCATCAGCAGGAGAGGACTCTTTAAAGTAGAGACACTACATACTGATATACACCTGACCATCAGCAGGAGAGGACTCTTTAAAGTAGAGAAACTACATACTGATATACACCTGAACATCAGCAGGAGAGGACTCTTTAAAGTACAGACACTACATACTGATATAAACCTGAACATCAGAAGGAGAGGACTCTTTAAAGTAGAGACACTACATACTGATATACACCTGACCATCAGCAGGAGAGGACTCTTTAAAGTAGAGACACTACATACTGATATACACCTGACCATCAGCAGGAGAGGACTCTTTAAAGTAGAGAAACTACATACTGATATACACCTGAACATCAGCAGGAGAGGACTCTTTAAAGTAGGTTTATGCAACCATGTTTATTTATTTCCAGCTTATATCAGATGTTTGCATTCACACGGCGCACATTGACGGATGCTTTATCTGTGTGTATGAAGAGAGCAATGAAGTAAAAACTGATCCATAAAGAAGTGTGATCAGCACAGACGCAGGTGTGCAAACACGTTATAGGCGAGCACACACACTTAGGCACCCTTGCATACAGAGATCCATGCTCTGCAGGAACATAGAGGCAAATACAGCTATTCAAACACTGTGCACACTGAGAGCAAACGTGACAAAACCAGTGTGTTTATCGTCTTCCACATCTGAGGATCAGAGGATCGGAGCGCTGCATGGATGTGTGAAACTAGAGGAGACAACACAATTAATCCTGCTAGCAAACACACAGAATACTGGACTCACAGCAGCAGACAGACGTGAATATGGGACATTAAAGGTGGGACTCAACGCGATGGTTCAGAGCCTGCTTTTTTCTTTTTGCTTTGTTACAAAGACAGAAGCACTCACATGGTACGG
>CM070495.1:47150047-47292547 GCA_036324585.1 Champsocephalus esox
GACAGTTTCAGGACTAAAACCCACCAGACTCAGAGACAGTCACAGACTAAAACCACCAGACTCAGAGACAGTTTCAGGACTAAAACCACCAGACTCAGAGACAGTTTTCAGGACTAAAGCCACCAGACTCAGAGACAGTTTCAGGACTAAAACCTACCAGACTCAGAGACAGTCAGGACTAAAACCACCAGACTCAGAGACAGTTCAGGACTAAACCACCAGACTCAGAGACAGTTTCAGGACTAAACCACCAGACTCAGAGACATTTTAGGACTAAAACCACCAGACTCAGAGACAGTTTCAGGACTAAAACCTACCAGACTCAGAGACAGTTTCAGGACTAAAACCTCCAGACTCAGGGACAGTATCAGACTAAACCACAACTAGGACGTAGACTCTCCAGACTCAGAGACAGTTTCAGGACTAAAACCACCAGACTCAGAGACAGTTTAAGGACTAAAACCTCCAGACTCAGAGACAGTTTCAGACTAAAACCACCAGACTCAGAGACGTTTCAGGACTAAAACCACCAGACTCAGGGACAGTTTCAGGACTAAAACCACCAGACTCAGAGACATTTCAGGACTAAAACCACCAGACTCAGAGACAGTTTCAGGAATAAACCACCAGACTCAGAGACAGTTTCAGGACTAAACCACCAGACTCAGAGACAGTTTCAGGACTAAAACCTCCAGACTCAGAGACAGTTTCAGACTAAAACCACCATACTCAGGGACAGTATCAGGACTAAAACCACCAGACTCAGAGACAGTTTCAGGACTAAAACCACCAGACTCAGGGACAGTATCAGGACTAAACCACCAGACTCAGAGACAGTTTCAGGACTAAAACCCTCCAACTCAGAGACAGTTTCAGGACTAAAACACCAGACTCAGAGACAGTTTCAGGACTAAAACCTCCAGACTCAGGACAGTTTCAGGACTAAAACCTCCAGACTCAGGGACAGTATCAGGACTAAAACCACCAGACTCAGAGACAGCTTTCAGACTAAACCCACCAGACTCAGAGACAGTTTCAGGACTAAAACCACCAGACTCAGAGACAGTTTAAGGACTAAAACCTCCAGACTCAGAGACGTTTCAGGACTAAAACACCAGACTCAGAGACAGTTTCAGGACTAAAACCACCAGACTCAGGGACAGTTTCAGGACTAAAACCCACCAGACTCAGAGACAGTTTTCAGGACTAAACCACCAGACTCAGAGACAGTTTCAGGACTAAAACCACCAGACTCAGAGACAGTTTCAGGACTAAAACCACCAGACTCAGAGACAGTTTCAGGACTAAAACCACCAGACTCAGAGACAGTTTCAGGACTAAAACCACCAGACTCAGGACAGTTTCAGGACTAAAACCTCCAGACTCAGAGACAGTTTCAGGAATAAACCACCAGACTCAGGGACAGTATCAGGACTAAAACCACCAGACTCAGAGACAGTTTTCAGGACTAAAACCTCCAACTCAGAGACAGTTTCAGACTAAAACCACCAGACTCAGGACAGTTTCAGGACTAAACCACCAGACTCAGGACAGTTTCAGGACTAAAACCACCAGACTCAGAGACAGTTTCAGGACTAAAACCACCAGACTCAGAGACAGTTTTCAGGACTAAAACCACCAGACTCAGAGACAGTTCAGGACTAAAACCACCAGACTCAGAGACAGCATCATGACTAAATCCACCAGACTCAGAGACAGTTTCAGGACTAAACCACCAGACTCAGAGACAGTTTAAGGACTAAAACCTCCAGACTCAGAACAGTTTCAGGACTAAAACCACCAGACTCAGAGACAGTTTCAGGACTAAAACCCACCAGACTCAGAGACGTTTCATGACTAAACCACCAGACTCAGAGACAGTTTCAGGACTAAAACCACCAGACTCAGAGACAGTTTAGGACTAAAACCACCAGACTCAGAGACAGTTTCAGGACTAAAACCTCCAGACTCAGGGACAGTTTCAGGACTAAAACCCCAGACTCAGAGACAGTATCAGGACTAAAACCACCAGACTCAGAGACAGATTTCAGGACTAAACCACCAGACTCAGAGACAGTTTCAGGACTAAAACCACCAGACTCAGAGACAGTTTCAGGACTAAACCTCCATACTCAGAGACAGTTTCAGGACTAAAACCACCAGACTCAGAGACAGTTTCAGGACTAAAACCTCCAGACTCAGGGACAGTATCAGGACTAAAACCACCAGACTCAGAGACAGTTTCAGGACTAAAACCACCAGACTCAGAGACAGTTTCAGGACTAAAACCACCAGACTCAGAGACAGTTTCAGGACTAAAACCCCAACTCAGAGACAGTTTCAGACTAAAACCACCAGACTCAGAGACAGTTTCAGGACTAAAACCACCAGACTCAGGGACAGCATCAGGACTAAAACCACCAGACTCAGAGACAGTTTCAGGACTAAAACCACCAGACTCAGAGACAGTTTCAGGACTAAAACCACCAGACTCAGGACAGTTTCAGGACTAAAACCACCAGACTCAGAGACAGTTTCAGGACTAAAACCCCAGACTCAGAGACAGTTTCAGGACTAAAACCACCAGACTCAGGGACAGTATCAGGACTAAAACCACCAGACTCAGAGACAGTTTCAGGACTAAAACCACCAGACTCAGAGACAGTTTCAGGACTAAACCACCAGACTCAGAGACAGTTTAGGACTAAAACCACCAGACTCAGAGACAGTTTCAGGACTAAAACCACCAGACTCAGAGACAGTTTCAGGACTAAAACCTCCAGACTCAGAGACAGTTTCAGGACTAAAACCACCAGACTCAGAGACAGTTTCAGGACTAAAACCACCAGACTCAGAGACAGTTTCAGGACTAAAACCACCAGACTCAGAGACAGTTTCAGGACTAAAACCTCCAGACTCAGAGACAGTTTCAGGACTAAAACCACCAGACTCAGGACAGTTTCAGGACTAAAACCCCAGACTCAGAGACAGTTTCAGGACTAAAACCACCAGACTCAGAGACAGTTTCAGGACTAAAACCACCAGACTCAGAGACAGTTTCAGGACTAAACCACCAGACTCAGAGACAGTTTCAGGACTAAAACCACCAGACTCAGAGACAGTTTCAGGACTAAAACCTCCAGACTCAGAGACAGTTTCAGGACTAAAACCACCAGACTCAGGGACAGTATCAGGACTAAAACCACCAGACTCAGAGACAGTTTCAGGACTAAAACCACCAGACTCAGAGACAGTTTCAGGACTAAAACCACCAGACTCAGAGACAGTTTAAGGACTAAAACCTCCATACTCAGAGACAGTTTCAGGACTAAAACCACCAGACTCAGAGACAGTTTCAGGACTAAAACCTCCAGACTCAGGGACAGTTTCAGGACTAAAACCACCAGACTCAGGGACAGTTTCAGGACTAAAACCACCAGACTCAGAGACAGTTTCAGGACTAAAACCACCAGACTCAGAGACAGTTTCAGGACTAAAACCACCAGACTCAGAGACAGTTTCAGGACTAAAACCACCAGACTCAGAGACAGTTTCAGGACTAAAACCACCAGACTCAGAGACAGTTTCAGGACTAAAACCTCCAGACTCAGGGACAGTTTCAGGACTAAAACCACCAGACTCAGAGACAGTTTCAGGACTAAAACCGACTCAGAGACGCATCACCAGACGAGCAGTTTTCAGGACTAAAACCACCAGACTCAGAGACAGTTTCAGGACTAAAACCTCCAGACTCAGAGACAGTTTCAGGACTAAAACCTCCAGACTCAGGACAGTTTCAGGACTAAAACCTCCAGACTCAGGGACAGTATCAGGACTAAACCACCAGACTCAGAGACAGTTTCAGGACTAAACCACCAGACTCAGAGACAGTTTCAGGACTAAACCACCAGACTCAGGACAGTTTCAGGACTAAAACACCACTCAGAGACAGTTTCAGGACTAAAACCACCAGACTCAGAGACAGTTTCAGGACTAAAACCACCAGACTCAGGACAGTTTCAGGACTAAAACCACCAGACTCAGAGACAGTTTCAGGACTAAAACCACCAGACTCAGAGACAGTTTCAGGACTAAAACCTCCAGACTCAGAGACAGTTTCAGGACTAAAACCACCAGACTCAGAGACAGTTTCAGGACTAAAACCACCAGACTCAGAGACAGTTTCAGGACTAAAACCACCAGACTCAGAGACAGTTTCAGGACTAAAACCCCAGACTCAGAGACAGTTTCAGGACTAAAACCACCAGACTCAGGGACAGTTTCAGGACTAAAACCACCAGACTCAGAGACAGTTTCAGGACTAAAACCACCAGACTCAGAGACAGTTTCAGGACTAAAACCACCAGACTCAGAGACAGTTTCAGGACTAAAACCACCAGACTCAGAGACAGTTTCAGGACTAAAACCCCAGACTCAGGACAGTTTCAGGACTAAACCCCGACTCAGGACATTCAGGACTAAAACCACCAGACTCAGAGACAGTTTCAGGACTAAAACCTCCAGACTCAGAGACAGTTTCAGGACTAAAACACCAGACTCAGAGACAGTTTCAGGACTAAACCACCAGACTCAGAGACAGTTTCAGGACTAAAACCACCAGACTCAGAGACAGTTTCAGGACTAAAACCTCCAGACTCAGGGACAGTTTCAGGACTAAAACCACCAGACTCAGAGACAGTTTCAGGACTAAAACCACCAGACTCAGAGACAGTTTCAGGACTAAAACCACCAGACTCAGAGACAGTTTCAGGACTAAAACCACCAGACTCAGAGACAGTTTCAGGACTAAAACCTCCAGACTCAGAGACAGTTTCAGGACTAAAACCACCAGACTCAGAGACAGTTTCAGGACTAAAACCACCAGACTCAGAGACAGTTTCAGGACTAAAACCACCAGACTCAGAGACAGTTTCAGGACTAAAACCACTCAGACTCAGACTAAACCCCAGACTGGGACAGTTTCAGGACTAAAACCACCAGACTCAGAGACAGTTTCAGGACTAAAACCACCAGACTCAGAGACAGTTTCAGGACTAAAACCACCAGACTCAGAGACAGTTTCAGGACTAAAACCACCAGACTCAGAGACAGTTTCAGGACTAAAACCACCAGACTCAGAGACAGTTTCAGGACTAAAACCACCAGACTCAGAGACAGTTTCAGGACTAAAACCACCAGACTCAGAGACAGTTTCAGGACTAAAACCACCAGACTCAGAGACAGTTTCAGGACTAAAACCACCAGACTCAGAGACAGTTCAGGACTAAAACCACCAGACTCAGAGACAGTTTCAGGACTAAAACCACCAGACTCAGAGACAGTTTCAGGACTAAAACCACCAGACTCAGAGACAGTTTCAGGACTAAAACCACCAGACTCAGAGACAGTTTCAGGACTAAAACCACCAGACTCAGAGACAGTTTCAGGACTAAAACCACCAGACTCAGGGACAGTTTCAGGACTAAAACCACCAGACTCAGAGACAGTTTCAGGACTAAAACCACCAGACTCAGAGACAGTTTCAGGACTAAAACCACCAGACTCAGAGACAGTTTCAGGACTAAAACCACCAGACTCAGAGACAGTTTCAGGACTAAAACCTCAGACTCAGAGACAGTTTCAGGACTAAAACCACCAGACTCAGAGACAGTTTCAGGACTAAAACCACCAGACTCAGAGACAGTTTCAGGACTAAACCACCAGACTCAGAGACAGTTTCAGGACTAAAACCACCAGACTCAGAGACAGTTTCAGGACTAAAACCACCAGACTCAGAGACAGTTTCAGGACTAAAACCACCAGACTCAGAGACAGTTTCAGGACTAAAACCACCAGACTCAGAGACAGTTTCAGGACTAAAACCACCAGACTCAGAGACAGTTTCAGGACTAAAACCACCAGACTCAGGACAGTTTCAGGACTAAAACCTCCAGACTCAGGGACAGTTTCAGGACTAAAACCACCAGACTCAGAGACAGTTTCAGGACTAAAACCACCAGACTCAGAGACAGTTTCAGGACTAAAACCCACCAGACTCAGAGACAGTTTCAGGACTAAAACCACCAGACTCAGAGACAGTTTCAGGACTAAAACCACCAGACTCAGAGACAGTTTCAGGACTAAAAACCACCAGACTCAGAGACAGTTTCAGGACTAAAACCACCAGACTCAGAGACAGTTTCAGGACTAAAACCACCAGACTCAGAGACAGTTTCAGGACTAAACCACCAGACTCAGAGACAGTTTCAGGACTAAAACCACCAGACTCAGAGACAGTTTAAGGACTAAAACCTCCAGACTCAGAGACAGTTTCAGGCACCCCAGACTAGACAGTTTCAGGACTAAAAACCAGACTCAGGGACAGTTTCAGGACTAAAACACCAGACTCAGGACAGTTCAGGACTAAAACCACCAGACTCAGAGACAGTTTCAGGACTAAAACCACCAGACTCAGAGACAGTTTCAGGACTAAAACCACCAGACTCAGAGACAGTTTCAGGACTAAAACCACCAGACTCAGAGACAGTTTCAGGACTAAAACCACCAGACTCAGAGACAGTTTCAGGACTAAAACCACCAGACTCAGAGACAGTTTCAGGACTAAAACCTCCAGACTCAGAGACAGTTTCAGGACTAAAACCACCAGACTCAGAGACAGTTTCAGGACTAAAACCCCAACTCAGGACGTTTCAGGACTAAAACCACCAGTAGGGACAGTTTCAGGACTAAACCACCAGACTCAGAGACAGTTTCAGACTAAAACCACCAGACTCAGAGACAGTTTCAGGACTAAACCACCAGACTCAGAGACAGTTTCAGGACTAAAACCACCAGACTCAGAGACAGTTTCAGGACTAAAACCTCCAGACTCAGAGACAGTTTCAGGACTAAAACCACCAGACTCAGAGACAGTTTCAGGACTAAAACCACCAGACTCAGAGACAGTTCAGGACTAAAACCACCAGACTCAGAGACAGTTTCAGGACTAAAACCACCAGACTCAGAGACAGTTTCAGGACTAAAACCACCAGACTCAGAGACAGTTTCAGGACTAAACCACCAGACTCAGAGACAGTTTCAGGACTAAAACCACCAGACTCAGAGACAGTTTCAGGACTAAAACCACCAGACTCAGAGACAGTTTCAGATAAAGACCAGACTCAGAGACAGTTTCAGGACTAAACCACCAGACTCAGAGACAGTTTCAGGACTAAAACCACCAGACTCAGAGACAGTTTCAGGACTAAAACCACCAGACTCAGAGACAGTTTCAGGACTAAAACCACCAGACTCAGAGACAGTTTCAGGACTAAAACCACCAGACTCAGAGACAGTTTCAGGACTAAACCTCCAGACTCAGAGACAGTTTCAGGACTAAAACCACCAGACTCAGAGACAGTTTCAGGACTAAAACCACCAGACTCAGAGACAGTTTCAGGACTAAAACCACCAGACTCAGGACAGTTTCAGGACTAAAACCACCAGACTCAGAGACAGTTTCAGGACTAAAACCACCAGACTCAGAGACAGTTTCAGGACTAAAACCACCAGACTCAGAGACAGTTTCAGGACTAAAACCACCAGACTCAGAGACAGTTTCAGGACTAAACCACCAGACTCAGAGACAGTTTCAGGACTAAAACCCCAGACTCAGAGACAGTTTCAGGACTAAAACCTCAGACATCAGAGACAGTTTCAGGACTAAAACCAACTCAGACATCAGGATAAACACAGAGACAGGATAAAACTCAGTTCAGGACTAAAACACAACTCAAAGACAGTCAGACATCACCGATGACAGTTTCAGGACTAAAACACACCAGGACTAAAAACCACAGACAGACATTCAGGACTAAAACCACCAGACTCAGAGACAGTTTCAGGGACTAAAACCACCAACTCAGAGACGTTCAGATAAAGACCAGACTCAGACAGTTTCAGGACAAAACCACCAGACTCAGACAGACAGTTTAGACTAAAACCACCTACTCAGAGGACAGTTTCAGGACTAAAACCACCAGACTCAGAGGACAGTTTCAGGACTAAAACCACCAGACTCAGGGACAGTTTCAGGACTAAAACCACCAGACTCAGAGACAGTTTCAGGACTAAACCACCAGACTCAGGGACAGTTTCAGGACTAAAACCACCAGACTCAGAGACAGTTTCAGGACTAAAACCACCAGACTCAGAGACAGTTTCAGGACTAAAACCACCAGACTCAGAGGACAGTTTCAGGACTAAAACCTCCAGACTCAGAGACAGTTTCAGGACTAAAACCTCCAGACTCAGAGACAGTTTCAGGACTAAAACCACCAGACTCAGAGACAGTTTCAGGACTAAAACCACCAGACTCAGAGACAGTTTCAGGACTAAAACCACCAGACTCAGAGACAGTTCAGGACTAAAACCACCAGACTCAGAGACAGTTTCAGGACTAAAACCACCAGACTCAGAGACAGTTTCAGGACTAAAACCACCAGACTCAGAGACAGTTTCAGGACTAAAACCACCAGACTCAGAGACAGTTTCAGGACTAAAACCACCAGACTCAGAGACAGTTTCAGGACTAAAACCACCAGACTCAGAGACAGTTTCAGGACTAAAACCACCAGACTCAGAGACAGTTTCAGGACTAAAACCACCAGACTCAGAGACAGTTTCAGGACTAAAACCACCAGACTCAGAGACAGTTTCAGGACTAAAACCACCAGACTCAGAGACAGTTTCAGGACTAAAACCACCAGACTCAGAGACAGTTTCAGGACTAAAACCACCAGACTCAGAGACAGTTTCAGGACTAAAACCACCAGACTCAGAGACAGTTTCAGGACTAAAACCACCAGACTCAGAGACAGTTTCAGGACTAAAACCACCAGACTCAGAGACAGTTTCAGGACTAAAACCACCAGACTCAGAGACAGTTTCAGGACTAAAACCACCAGACTCAGAGACAGTTTCAGGACTAAACCACCAGACTCAGAGACAGTTTCAGGACTAAAACCCACCAGACTCAGAGACAGTTTCAGGACTAAAACCACCAGACTCAGAGACAGTTTCAGGACTAAAACCACCAGACTCAGAGACAGTTTCAGGACTAAAACCACCAGACTCAGAGACAGTTTCAGGACTAAAACCACCAGACTCAGAGACAGTTTCAGGACTAAAACCACCAGACTCAGAGACAGTTTCAGGACTAAAACCACCAGACTCAGAGACAGTTTCAGACTAAAACCACCAGACTCAGAGACAGTTTCAGGACTAAAACCACCAGACTCAGAGACAGTTTCAGGACTAAAACCACCAGACTCAGAGACAGTTTCAGGACTAAAACCACCAGACTCAGAGACAGTTTCAGGACTAAAACCACCAGACTCAGAGACAGTTTCAGGACTAAAACCACCAGACTCAGAGACAGTTTCAGGACTAAAACCACCAGACTCAGGGACAGTTTCAGGACTAAAACCACCAGACTCAGAGACAGTTTCAGGACTAAAACCTCCAGACTCAGAGACAGTTTCAGGACTAAAACCACCAGACTCAGAGACAGTTTCAGGACTAAAACCACCAGACTCAGAGACAGTTTCAGGACTAAAACCCACCAGACTCAGAGACAGTTTCAGGACTAAAACCACCAGACTCAGAGACAGTTTCAGGACTAAAACCACCAGACTCAGAGACAGTTTCAGGACTAAAACCACCAGACTCAGAGACAGTTTCAGGACTAAAACCACCAGACTCAGAGACAGTTTCAGGACTAAAACCACCAGACTCAGAGACAGTTTCAGGACTAAAACCACCAGACTCAGAGACAGTTTCAGGACTAAAACCACCAGACTCAGAGACAGTTTCAGGACTAAAACCACCAGACTCAGAGACAGTTTCAGGACTAAAACCACCAGACTCAGGGACAGTTTCAGGACTAAAACCACCAGACTCAGAGACAGTTTCAGGACTAAAACCACCAGACTCAGAGACAGTTTCAGGACTAAAACCACCAGACTCAGAGACAGTTTCAGGACTAAAACCACCAGACTCAGAGACAGTTTCAGGACTAAAACCACCAGACTCAGAGACAGTTTCAGGACTAAAACCACCAGACTCAGAGACAGTTTCAGGACTAAAACCACCAGACTCAGAGACAGTTTCAGGACTAAAACCACCAGACTCAGAGACAGTTTCAGGACTAAAACCACCAGACTCAGAGACAGTTTCAGGACTAAAACCATCAGACAGTTTCAGATAAAACACCAGACTCAGAGACAGTTTCAGGACTAAAACCACCAGACTCAGAGACAGTTTCAGGACTAAAACCACCAGACTCAGAGACAGTTTCAGGACTAAAACCACCAGACTCAGAGACAGTTTCAGGACTAAAACCACCAGACTCAGAGACAGTTCAGGACTAAAACCACCAGACTCAGAGACAGTTTCAGGACTAAAACCACCAGACTCAGAGACAGTTTCAGGACTAAAACCACCAGACTCAGAGACAGTTTCAGGACTAAAACCCAACCAGGACGTTTCAGGACTAAAACCACCAGACTCAGAGACAGTTTCAGGACTAAAACCACCAGACTCAGAGACAGTTTCAGGACTAAAACCACCAGACTCAGAGACAGTTTCAGGACTAAAACCACCAGACTCAGGGACAGTTTCAGGACTAAAACCACCAGACTCAGAGACAGTTTCAGGACTAAAACCACCAGACTCAGAGACAGTTTCAGGACTAAAACCACCAGACTCAGAGACAGTTTCAGGACTAAAACCACCAGACTCAGAGACAGTTTCAGGACTAAAACCACCAGACTCAGAGACAGTTTCAGGACTAAAACCACCAGACTCAGAGACAGTTTCAGGACTAAAACCACCAGACTCAGAGACAGTTTCAGGACTAAAACCACCAGACTCAGAGACAGTTCAGGACTAAAACCACCAGACTCAGAGACAGTTTCAGGACTAAAACCACCAGACTCAGGACAGTTTCAGGACTAAAACCCCAGACTCAGGGACAGTTTCAGGACTAAAACCACCAGACTCAGAGACAGTTTCAGGACTAAAACCACCAGACTCAGAGACAGTTTCAGGACTAAAACCACCAGACTCAGAGACAGTTTCAGGACTAAAACCACCAGACTCAGAGACAGTTTCAGGACTAAAACCACCAGACTCAGAGACAGTTTCAGGACTAAAACCACCAGACTCAGAGACAGTTTCAGGACTAAAACCACCAGACTCAGAGACAGTTTCAGGACTAAAACCACCAGACTCAGAGACAGTTTCAGGACTAAAACCACCAGACTCAGAGACAGTTTCAGGACTAAAACCACCAGACTCAGGGACAGTTTCAGACTAAAACCACCAGACTCAGAGACAGTTTCAGGACTAAAACCACCAGACTCAGAGACAGTTTCAGGACTAAAACCACCAGACTCAGAGACAGTTTCAGGACTAAAACCACCAGACTCAGAGACAGTTTCAGGACTAAAACCACCAGACTCAGAGACAGTTTCAGGACTAAAACCACCAGACTCAGAGACAGTTTCAGGACTAAAACCACCAGACTCAGAGACAGTTTCAGGACTAAAACCACCAGACTCAGAGACAGTTTCAGGACTAAAACCACCAGACTCAGAGACAGTTTCAGGACTAAAACCACCAGACTCAGAGACAGTTTCAGGACTAAAACCACCAGACTCAGAGACAGTTTCAGGACTAAAACCACCAGACTCAGAGACAGTTTCAGGACTAAAACCACCAGACTCAGAGACAGTTTCAGGACTAAAACCACCAGACTCAGAGACAGTTTCAGGACTAAAACCACCAGACTCAGAGACAGTTTCAGGACTAAACCACCAGACTCAGAGACAGTTTCAGGACTAAAACCACCAGACTCAGGGACAGTTTCAGGACTAAAACACCAGACTCAGGGACAGTTTCAGGACTAAAACCACCAGACTCAGAGACAGTTTCAGGACTAAAACCACCAGACTCAGAGACAGTTTCAGGACTAAACCCCCGACTCAGGACGTTTAGGACTAAAACCACCAGACTCAGAGACAGTTTCAGGACTAAAACCTCCAGACTCAGAGACAGTTTCAGGACTAAAACCACCAGACTCAGAGACAGTTTCAGGACTAAAACCACCAGACTCAGAGACAGTTTCAGGACTAAAACCACCAGACTCAGAGACAGTTTCAGGACTAAAACCACCAGACTCAGAGACAGTTTCAGGACTAAAACCACCAGACTCAGAGACAGTTTCAGGACTAAAACCACCAGACTCAGAGACAGTTTCAGGACTAAAACCACCAGACTCAGAGACAGTTTCAGGACTAAAACCACCAGACTCAGAGACAGTTTCAGGACTAAAACCACCAGACTCAGAGACAGTTTCAGGACTAAAACCACCAGACTCAGAGACAGTTTCAGGACTAAAACCACCAGACTCAGAGACAGTTTCAGGACTAAAACCACCAGACTCAGAGACAGTTTCAGGACTAAAACCACCAGACTCAGAGACAGTTTCAGGACTAAAACCACCAGACTCAGAGACAGTTTCAGGACTAAAACCACCAGACTCAGAGACAGTTTCAGGACTAAAACCACCAGACTCAGAGACAGTTTCAGGACTAAAACCACCAGACTCAGAGACAGTTTCAGGACTAAAACCACCAGACTCAGAGACAGTTTCAGGACTAAAACCACCAGACTCAGAGACAGTTTCAGGACTAAAACCACCAGACTCAGAGACAGTTTCAGGACTAAAACCACCAGACTCAGAGACAGTTTCAGGACTAAAACCACCAGACTCAGAGACAGTTTCAGGACTAAAACCACCAGACTCAGAGACAGTTTCAGGACTAAAACCACCAGACTCAGAGACAGTTTCAGGACTAAAACCACCAGACTCAGAGACAGTTTCAGGACTAAAACCACCAGACTCAGAGACAGTTTCAGGACTAAAACCACCAGACTCAGAGACAGTTTCAGGACTAAAACCACCAGACTCAGAGACAGTTTCAGGACTAAAACCACCAGACTCAGGGACAGTTTCAGGACTAAAACCACCAGACTCAGAGACAGTTTCAGGACTAAAACCACCAGACTCAGAGACAGTTTCAGGACTAAAACCACCAGACTCAGAGACAGTTTCAGGACTAAAACCACCAGACTCAGAGACAGTTTCAGGACTAAAACCACCAGACTCAGAGACAGTTTCAGGACTAAAACCACCAGACTCAGAGACAGTTTCAGGACTAAAACCACCAGACTCAGAGACAGTTTCAGGACTAAAACCACCAGACTCAGAGACAGTTTCAGGACTAAAACCCCAGACTCAGGGACAGTTTCAGGACTAAAACCACCAGATCAGAGACAGTTTCAGGACTAAAACCACCAGACTCAGAGACAGTTTCAGGACTAAAACCACCAGACTCAGAGACAGTTTCAGGACTAAAACCACCAGACTCAGAGACAGTTTCAGGACTAAAACCACCAGACTCAGAGACAGTTTCAGGACTAAAACCACCAGACTCAGAGACAGTTTCAGGACTAAAACCACCAGACTCAGAGACAGTTTCAGGACTAAAACCACCAGACTCAGAGACAGTTTCAGGACTAAAACCACCAGACTCAGAGACAGTTTCAGGACTAAAACCACCAGACTCAGAGACAGTTTCAGGACTAAAACCACCAGACTCAGAGACAGTTTCAGGACTAAACCACCAGACTCAGAGACAGTTTCAGGACTAAAACCACCAGACTCAGAGACAGTTTCAGGACTAAAACCCCAGACTCAGAGACAGTTTCAGGACTAAAACCACCAGACTCAGGGACAGTTTCAGGACTAAAACCACCAGACTCAGAGACAGTTTCAGGACTAAAACCACCAGACTCAGAGACAGTTTCAGGACTAAAACCACCAGACTCAGAGACAGTTTCAGGACTAAAACCACCAGACTCAGAGACAGTTTCAGGACTAAAACCACCAGACTCAGAGACAGTTTCAGGACTAAAACCACCAGACTCAGAGACAGTTTCAGGACTAAAACCACCAGACTCAGAGACAGTTTCAGGACTAAAACACCAGACTCAGGACTAAAACCCCAGACTCAGGACAGTTTCAGGACTAAAACCACCAGACTCAGAGACAGTTTCAGGACTAAAACCACCAGACTCAGAGACAGTTTCAGGACTAAAACCACCAGACTCAGAGACAGTTTCAGGACTAAAACCACCAGACTCAGAGACAGTTTCAGGACTAAAACCACCAGACTCAGAGACAGTTTCAGGACTAAAACCACCAGACTCAGAGACAGTTTCAGGACTAAAACCACCAGACTCAGGGACAGTATCAGGACTAAAACCACCAGACTCAGAGACAGTTTCAGGACTAAAACCACCAGACTCAGAGACAGTTTCAGGACTAAAACCACCAGACTCAGAGACAGTTTCAGGACTAAAACCACCAGACTCAGAGACAGTTTCAGGACTAAAACCACCAGACTCAGAGACAGTTTCAGGACTAAAACCACCAGACTCAGAGACAGTTTCAGGACTAAAACCCCAGACTCAGGGACAGTTTCAGGACTAAAACCACCAGACTCAGAGACAGTTTCAGGACTAAAACCACCAGACTCAGAGACAGTTTCAGGACTAAAACCTCCAGACTCAGAGACAGTTTCAGGACTAAAACCACCAGACTCAGAGACAGTTTCAGGACTAAAACCACCAGACTCAGGGACAGTTTCAGGACTAAAACCACCAGACTCAGAGACAGTTTCAGGACTAAAACCACCAGACTCAGAGACAGTTTCAGGACTAAAACCACCAGACTCAGAGACAGTATCAGGACTAAAACCACCAGACTCAGAGACAGTTTCAGGACTAAAACCACCAGACTCAGAGACAGTTTCAGGACTAAAACCTCCAGACTCAGAGACAGTTTCAGGACTAAAACCACCAGACTCAGAGACAGTTTCAGGACTAAAACCACCAGACTCAGAGACAGTTTCAGGACTAAAACCACCAGACTCAGAGACAGTTTCAGGACTAAAACCACCAGACTCAGAGACAGTTTCAGGACTAAAACCACCAGACTCAGGACAGTTTCAGGACTAAAACCACCAGACTCAGAGACAGTTTCAGGACTAAAACCACCAGACTCAGAGACAGTTTCAGGACTAAAACCACCAGACTCAGGGACAGTTTCAGGACTAAAACCACCAGACTCAGAGACAGTTTCAGGACTAAAACCCCAGACTCAGAGACAGTTTCAGGACTAAAACCACCAGACTCAGAGACAGTTTCAGGACTAAAACCCCAGACTCAGGGACAGTTTCAGGACTAAAACCACCAGACTCAGAGACAGTTTCAGGACTAAAACCACCAGACTCAGAGACAGTTTCAGGACTAAAACCACCAGACTCAGAGACAGTTTCAGGACTAAAACCACCAGACTCAGAGACAGTTTCAGGACTAAAACCACCAGACTCAGAGACAGTTTCAGGACTAAAACCACCAGACTCAGAGACAGTTTCAGGACTAAAACCACCAGACTCAGAGACAGTTTCAGGACTAAAACCACCAGACTCAGAGACAGTTTCAGGACTAAAACCACCAGACTCAGAGACAGTTTCAGGACTAAAACCACCAGACTCAGAGACAGTTTCAGGACTAAAACCACCAGACTCAGAGACAGTTTCAGGACTAAAACCACCAGACTCAGAGACAGTTTCAGGACTAAAACCACCAGACTCAGAGACAGTTTCAGGACTAAAACCACCAGACTCAGAGACAGTTTCAGGACTAAAACCACCAGACTCAGAGACAGTTTCAGGACTAAAACCACCAGACTCAGAGACAGTTTCAGGACTAAAACCACCAGACTCAGAGACAGTTTCAGGACTAAAACCACCAGACTCAGAGACAGTTTCAGGACTAAAACCACCAGACTCAGAGACAGTTTCAGGACTAAAACCACCAGACTCAGAGACAGTTTCAGGACTAAAACCACCAGACTCAGAGACAGTTTCAGGACTAAAACCACCAGACTCAGAGACAGTTTCAGGACTAAAACCACCAGACTCAGAGACAGTTTCAGGACTAAAACCACCAGACTCAGAGACAGTTTCAGGACTAAAACCACCAGACTCAGAGACAGTTTCAGGACTAAAACCACCAGACTCAGAGACAGTTTCAGGACTAAAACCACCAGACTCAGAGACAGTTTCAGGACTAAAACCACCAGACTCAGAGACAGTTTCAGGACTAAAACCACCAGACTCAGAGACAGTTTCAGGACTAAAACCACCAGACTCAGAGACAGTTTCAGGACTAAAACCACCAGACTCAGAGACAGTTTCAGGACTAAAACCACCAGACTCAGAGACAGTTTCAGGACTAAAACCACCAGACTCAGGGACAGTATCAGGACTAAAACCACCAGACTCAGAGACAGTTTCAGGACTAAAACCACCAGACTCAGAGACAGTTTCAGGACTAAAACCACCAGACTCAGAGACAGTTTCAGGACTAAAACCACCAGACTCAGAGACAGTTTCAGGACTAAAACCACCAGACTCAGAGACAGTTTCAGGACTAAAACCACCAGACTCAGAGACAGTTTCAGGACTAAAACCACCAGACTCAGAGACAGTTTCAGGACTAAAACCACCAGACTCAGAGACAGTTTCAGGACTAAAACCACCAGACTCAGAGACAGTTTCAGGACTAAAACCACCAGACTCAGAGACAGTTTCAGGACTAAAACCACCAGACTCAGGGACAGTTTCAGGACTAAAACCACCAGACTCAGAGACAGTTTCAGGACTAAAACCACCAGACTCAGGGACAGTTTCAGGACTAAAACCACCAGACTCAGGGACAGTTTCAGGACTAAAACCTCAGACTCAGAGACAGTTTCAGGACTAAAACCACCAGACTCAGAGACAGTTTCAGGACTAAAACCACCAGACTCAGAGACAGTTTCAGGACTAAAACCACCAGACTCAGAGACAGTTTCAGGACTAAAACCACCAGACTCAGGGACAGTTTCAGGACTAAAACCACCAGACTCAGAGACAGTTTCAGGACTAAAACCACCAGACTCAGAGACAGTTTCAGGACTAAAACCACCAGACTCAGAGACAGTTTCAGGACTAAAACCACCAGACTCAGAGACAGTTTCAGGACTAAAACCACCAGACTCAGAGACAGTTTCAGGACTAAAACCACCAGACTCAGGGACAGTATCAGGACTAAAACCACCAGACTCAGAGACAGTTTCAGGACTAAAACCACCAGACTCAGAGACAGTTTCAGGACTAAAACCACCAGACTCAGAGACAGTTTCAGGACTAAAACCACCAGACTCAGGGACAGTTTCAGGACTAAAACCACCAGACTCAGAGACAGTTTCAGGACTAAAACCACCAGACTCAGAGACAGTTTCAGGACTAAAACCACCAGACTCAGAGACAGTTTCAGGACTAAAACCACCAGACTCAGAGACAGTTTCAGGACTAAAACCACCAGACTCAGAGACAGTTTCAGGACTAAAACCACCAGACTCAGAGACAGTTTCAGGACTAAAACCACCAGACTCAGGGACAGTTTCAGGACTAAAACCACCAGACTCAGAGACAGTTTCAGGACTAAAACCACCAGACTCAGAGACAGTTTCAGGACTAAAACCACCAGACTCAGAGACAGTTTCAGGACTAAAACCACCAGACTCAGAGACAGTTTCAGGACTAAAACCACCAGACTCAGAGACAGTTTCAGGACTAAAACCACCAGACTCAGAGACAGTTTCAGGACTAAAACCTCCAGACTCAGAGACAGTTTCAGGACTAAAACCACCAGACTCAGAGACAGTTTCAGGACTAAAACCACCAGACTCAGAGACAGTTTCAGGACTAAAACCACCAGACTCAGAGACAGTTTCAGGACTAAAACCACCAGACTCAGAGACAGTTTCAGGACTAAAACCACCAGACTCAGAGACAGTTTCAGGACTAAAACCACCAGACTCAGAGACAGTTTCAGGACTAAAACCACCAGACTCAGAGACAGTTTCAGGACTAAAACCACCAGACTCAGAGACAGTTTCAGGACTAAAACCACCAGACTCAGGGACAGTTTCAGGACTAAAACCACCAGACTCAGAGACAGTTTCAGGACTAAAACCACCAGACTCAGAGACAGTTTCAGGACTAAAACCCCAGACTCAGGACAGTTTCAGACTAAAACCACCAGACTCAGAGACAGTTTCAGGACTAAAACCACCAGACTCAGAGACAGTTTCAGGACTAAAACCACCAGACTCAGAGACAGTTTCAGGACTAAAACCACCAGACTCAGGGACAGTATCAGGACTAAAACCACCAGACTCAGAGACAGTTTCAGGACTAAAACCACCAGACTCAGAGACAGTTTCAGGACTAAAACCACCAGACTCAGAGACAGTTTCAGGACTAAAACCACCAGACTCAGAGACAGTTTCAGGACTAAAACCACCAGACTCAGAGACAGTTTCAGGACTAAAACCACCAGACTCAGGGACAGTTTCAGGACTAAAACCACCAGACTCAGAGACAGTTTCAGGACTAAAACCACCAGACTCAGAGACAGTTTCAGGACTAAAACCTCCAGACTCAGAGACAGTTTCAGGACTAAAACCACCAGACTCAGAGACAGTATCAGGACTAAAACCACCAGACTCAGAGACAGTTTCAGGACTAAAACCTCCAGACTCAGAGACAGTTTCAGGACTAAAACCACCAGACTCAGAGACAGTATCAGGACTAAAACCACCAGACTCAGGGACAGTTTCAGGACTAAAACCACCAGACTCAGAGACAGTTTCAGGACTAAAACCACCAGACTCAGAGACAGTTCAGGACTAAAACCTCCAGACTCAGGGACAGTTTCAGGACTAAAACCACCAGACTCAGAGACAGTTTCAGGACTAAAACCACCAGACTCAGGGACAGTTTCAGGACTAAAACCACCAGACTCAGGGACAGTTTCAGGACTAAAACCTCCAGACTCAGAGACAGTTTCAGGACTAAAACCACCAGACTCAGGGACAGTTTCAGGACTAAAACCACCAGACTCAGAGACAGTTTCAGGACTAAAACCACCAGACTCAGAGACAGTTTCAGGACTAAAACCACCAGACTCAGAGACAGTTTCAGGACTAAAACCACCAGACTCAGAGACAGTTTCAGGACTAAAACCCACCAGACTCAGAGACAGTTTCAGGACTAAAACCTCCAGACTCAGAGACAGTATCAGGACTAAAACCACCAGACTCAGAGACAGTTTCAGGACTAAAACCACCAGACTCAGAGACAGTTTCAGGACTAAACCACCAGACTCAGAGACAGTTTCAGGACTAAAACCTCCAGACTCAGAGACAGTTTCAGGACTAAAACCACCAGACTCAGAGACAGTATCAGGACTAAAACCACCAGACTCAGAGACAGTTTCAGGACTAAAACCACCAGACTCAGAGACAGTTTCAGGACTAAAACCACCAGACTCAGAGACAGTTTCAGGACTAAAACCACCAGACTCAGAGACAGTTTCAGGACTAAAACCACCAGACTCAGAGACAGTTTCAGGACTAAAACCACCAGACTCAGAGACAGTTTCAGGACTAAAACCACCAGACTCAGAGACAGTTTCAGGACTAAAACCACCAGACTCAGAGACAGTTTCAGGACTAAAACCACCAGACTCAGAGACAGTTTCAGGACTAAAACCACCAGACTCAGAGACAGTTTCAGGACTAAAACCACCAGACTCAGAGACAGTTTCAGGACTAAAACCACCAGACTCAGAGACAGTTTCAGGACTAAAACCACCAGACTCAGAGACAGTTTCAGGACTAAAACCACCAGACTCAGAGACAGTTTCAGGACTAAAACCCCATACTCAGAGACAGTTTCAGGACTAAAACCACCAGACTCAGAGACAGTTTCAGGACTAAAACCCTCCAGACTCAGGGACAGTATCAGGACTAAAACCACCAGACTCAGAGACAGTTTCAGGACTAAAACCACCAGACTCAGAGACAGTTTCAGGACTAAAACCACCAGACTCAGAGACAGTTTCAGGACTAAAACCACCAGACTCAGGGACAGTTTCAGGACTAAACCCACCAGACTCAGAGACAGTTCAGGACTAAAACCACCAGACTCAGAGACAGTTTCAGGACTAAAACCACCAGACTCAGAGACAGTTTCAGGACTAAAACCACCAGACTCAGAGACAGTTTCAGGACTAAACCACCAGACTCAGAGACAGTTTCAGGACTAAAACCACCAGACTCAGAGACAGTTTCAGGACTAAAACCACCAGACTCAGAGACAGTTTCAGGACTAAAACCACCAGACTCAGAGACAGTTTCAGGACTAAAACCTCCAGACTCAGGGACAGTTTCAGGACTAAAACCACCAGACTCAGAGACAGTTTCAGGACTAAAACCACCAGACTCAGAGACAGTTTTCAGGACTAAAACCTCCAGACTCAGAGACAGTATCAGGACTAAAACCACCAGACTCAGAGACAGTTTCAGGACTAAAACCCACCAGACTCAGAGACAGTTTCAGGACTAAAACCTCCAGACTCAGAGACAGTATCAGGACTAAAACCACCAGACTCAGAGACAGTATCAGGACTAAAACCACCAGACTCAGGGACAGTATCAGGACTAAAACCTCCAGACTCAGAGACAGTTTCAGGACTAAAACCACCAGACTCAGTGACAGTATCAGGACTAAAACCACCAGACTCAGGGACAGTATCAGGACTAAAACCACCAGACTCAGAGACAGTTTCAGGACTAAAACCACCAGACTCAGAGACAGCTTTCAGGACTAAAACCTCCAGACTCAGGGACAGTTTCAGGACTAAAACCACCAGACTCAGAGACAGTTTCAGGACTAAAACCCACCAGACTCAGAGACAGTTTCAGGACTAAAACCTCCAGACTCAGAGACAGTTTCAGGACTAAAACCACCAGACTCAGAGACAGTTTCAGGACTAAAACCACCAGACTCAGGGACAGTATCAGGACTAAAACCACCAGACTCAGAGACAGTTTCAGGACTAAAACCTCCAGACTCAGAGACAGTTTCAGGACTAAAACCACCAGACTCAGAGACAGTTTCAGGACTAAAACCACCAGACTCAGAGACAGTTTCAGGACTAAAACCACCAGACTCAGAGACAGCTTCAGGACTAAAACCTCCAGACTCAGGGACAGTTTCAGGACTAAAACCACCAGACTCAGAGACAGTTTCAGGACTAAAACCACCAGACTCAGGGACAGCATCAGGACTAAAACCACCAGACTCAGGACAGTTTCAGGACTAAAACCTCCAGACTCAGGGACAGTTTCAGGACTAAAACCACCAGACTCAGAGACAGTTTCAGGACTAAAACCACCAGACTCAGAGACAGTTTCAGGACTAAAACCACCAGACTCAGAGACAGTTTCAGGACTAAAACCCACCAGACTCAGAGACAGTTTCAGGACTAAAACCTCCAGACTCAGAGACAGTTTCAGGACTAAAACCACCAGACTCAGGGACAGCATCAGGACTAAAACCACCAGACTCAGAGACAGTTTCAGGACTAAAACCACCAGACTCAGAGACAGTTTCAGGACTAAAACCACCAGACTCAGAGACAGTTTCAGGACTAAAACCCACCAGACTCAGAGACAGTTTCAGGACTAAAACCACCAGACTCAGAGACAGTTTCAGGACTAAAACCACCAGACTCAGGGACAGTTTCAGGACTAAAACCACCAGACTCAGGGACAGTTTCAGGACTAAAACCACCAGACTCAGAGACAGTTTCAGGACTAAAACCACCAGACTCAGAGACAGTTTCAGGACTAAAACCACCAGACTCAGAGACAGTTTCAGGACTAAAACCACCAGACTCAGAGACAGTTTCAGGACTAAAACCACCAGACTCAGAGACAGTTTCAGGACTAAAACCACCAGACTCAGAGACAGTTTCAGGACTAAAACCACCAGACTCAGAGACAGTTTAAGGACTAAAACCTCCATACTCAGAGACAGTTTCAGGACTAAAACCACCAGACTCAGAGACAGTTTCAGGACTAAAACCCTCCAGACTCAGGGACAGTATCAGGACTAAAACCACCAGACTCAGAGACAGTTTCAGGACTAAACCCACCAGACTCAGAGACAGTTTCAGGACTAAAACCACCAGACTCAGAGACAGTTTCAGGACTAAAACCACCAGACTCAGAGACAGTTTCAGGACTAAAACCACCAGACTCAGAGACAGTTTCAGGACTAAAACCACCAGACTCAGAGACAGTATCAGGACTAAAACCACCAGACTCAGGGACAGTATCAGGACTAAAACCACCAGACTCAGAGACAGTTTCAGGACTAAAACCACCAGACTCAGAGACAGTATCAGGACTAAAACCTCCAGACTCAGGGACAGTTTCAGGACTAAAACCACCAGACTCAGAGACAGTTTCAGGACTAAAACCCACCAGACTCAGAGACAGTTTCAGGACTAAAACCTCCAGACTCAGAGACAGTTTCAGGACTAAAACCACCAGACTCAGGGACAGCTTCAGGACTAAAACCACCAGACTCAGAGACAGTTTCAGGACTAAAACCACCAGACTCAGAGACAGTTTCAGACTAAAACCACCAGACTCAGAGACAGTTTCAGGACTAAACCCACCAGACTCAGAGACAGTTTCAGGACTAAAACCTCCAGACTCAGAGACAGTATCAGGACTAAAACCACCAGACTCAGAGACAGTATCAGGACTAAAACCACCAGACTCAGGGACAGTATCAGGACTAAAACCACCAGACTCAGAGACAGTTTCAGGACTAAAACCACCAGACTCAGTGACAGTATCAGGACTAAAACCACCAGACTCAGGGACAGTATCAGGACTAAAACCACCAGACTCAGAGACAGTTTCAGGACTAAAACCACCAGACTCAGAGACAGCATCAGGACTAAAACCTCCAGACTCAGGGACAGTTTCAGGACTAAAACCACCAGACTCAGAGACAGTTTCAGGACTAAAACCCACCAGACTCAGAGACAGTTTCAGGACTAAAACCTCCAGACTCAGAGACAGTTTCAGGACTAAAACCACCAGACTCAGAGACAGTATCAGGACTAAAACCACCAGACTCAGGGACAGTTTCAGGACTAAAACCACCAGACTCAGAGACAGTTTCAGGACTAAAACCACCAGACTCAGAGACAGTATCAGGACTAAAACCACCAGACTCAGAGACAGTATCAGGACTAAAACCACCAGACTCAGAGACAGTTTCAGGACTAAAACCACCAGACTCAGAGACAGCTTCAGGACTAAAACCTCCAGACTCAGAGACAGTTTCAGGACTAAAACCACCAGACTCAGAGACAGTTTTCAGGACTAAAACCACCAGACTCAGGGACAGCATCAGGACTAAAACCACCAGACTCGAGACAGTTTCAGGACTAAAACCTCCAGACTCAGAGACAGTTTCAGGACTAAAACCACCAGACTCAGGGACAGCATCAGGACTAAAACCACCAGACTCAGAGACAGTTTCAGGACTAAAACCACCAGACTCAGAGACAGTTTCAGGACTAAAACCACCAGACTCAGAGACAGTTTCAGGACTAAAACCACCAGACTCAGAGACAGTTTCAGGACTAAAACCACCAGACTCAGGGACAGTATCAGGACTAAAACCACCAGACTCAGAGACAGTTTCAGGACTAAAACCACCAGACTCAGAGACAGTTTCAGGACTAAAACCACCAGACTCAGAGACAGTTTCAGGACTAAACCACCAGACTCAGAGACAGTTTCAGGACTAAAACCACCAGACTCAGAGACAGTTTCAGGACTAAAACCACCAGACTCAGGGACAGTTTTCAGGACTAAAACACCAGACCAGGGACAGTTTCAGGACTAAAACCACCAGACTCAGAGACAGTTTCAGGACTAAAACCACCAGACTCAGAGACAGTTTCAGGACTAAAACCACCAGACTCAGAGACAGTTTCAGGACTAAAACCACCAGACTCAGAGACAGTTTCAGGACTAAAACCACCAGACTCAGAGACAGTTTCAGGACTAAAACCACCAGACTCAGAGACAGTTTCAGGACTAAAACCACCAGACTCAGAGACAGTTTCAGGACTAAAACCTCCATACTCAGAGACAGTTTCAGGACTAAAACCACCAGACTCAGAGACAGTTTCAGGACTAAAACCTCCAGACTCAGGGACAGTATCAGGACTAAAACCACCAGACTCAGAGACAGTTTCAGGACTAAAACCCACCAGACTCAGAGACAGTTCAGGACTAAAACCACCAGACTCAGAGACAGTTTCAGGACTAAAACCACCAGACTCAGAGACAGTTTCAGGACTAAAACCACCAGACTCAGAGACAGTTTCAGGACTAAAACCACCAGACTCAGGACAGTATCAGGACTAAAACCACCAGACTCAGGGACAGTATCAGGACTAAAACCACCAGACTCAGAGACAGTTTCAGGACTAAAACCACCAGACTCAGAGACAGCATCAGGACTAAAACCTCCAGACTCAGGGACAGTTTCAGACTAAAACCACCAGACTCAGAGACAGTTTCAGGACTAAAACCCACCAGACTCAGAGACAGTTTCAGGACTAAAACCACCAGACTCAGAGACAGTTTCAGGACTAAAACCACCAGACTCAGGGACAGTATCAGGACTAAAACCACCAGACTCAGAGACAGTTTCAGGACTAAAACCACCAGACTCAGAGACAGTTTCAGGACTAAAGCCACCAGACTCAGAGACAGCTTCAGGACTAAAACCCACCAGACTCAGAGACAGTTTCAGGACTAAAACCTCCAGACTCAGAGACAGTTTTCAGGACTAAAACCACCAGACTCAGGGACAGTATCAGGACTAAAACCACCAGACTCAGAGACAGTTTCAGGACTAAAACCACCAGACTCAGAGACAGTTTCAGGACTAAAACCTCCAGACTCAGAGACAGTTTCAGGACTAAAACCACCAGACTCAGGGACAGTATCAGGACTAAAACCTCCAGACTCAGAGACAGTTTCAGGACTAAAACCACCAGACTCAGAGACAGTTTCAGGACTAAAACCACCAGACTCAGGGACAGTATCAGGACTAAAACCACCAGACTCAGAGACAGTTTCAGGACTAAAACCACCAGACTCAGAGACAGTATCAGGACTAAAACCTCCAGACTCAGGGACAGTTTCAGGACTAAAACCACCAGACTCAGAGACAGTTTCAGGACTAAAACCACCAGACTCAGGGACAGTTTCAGGACTAAAACCACCAGACTCAGGACAGTTTCAGGACTAAAACCACCAGACTCAGGGACAGTTTCAGGACTAAAACCACCAGACTCAGGGACAGTATCAGGACTAAAACCACCAGACTCAGAGACAGTTTCAGGACTAAAACCACCAGACTCAGAGACAGTTTCAGGACTAAAACCTCCAGACTCAGAGACAGTTTCAGGACTAAAACCACCAGACTCAGAGACAGCATCAGGACTAAAACCTCCAGACTCAGGACAGTTTCAGGACTAAAACCACCAGACTCAGAGACAGTTTCAGGACTAAAACCACCAGACTCAGGGACAGTATCAGGACTAAAACCACCAGACTCAGAGACAGTTTCAGGACTAAAACCTCCAGACTCAGGACAGTTTCAGGACTAAAACCACCAGACTCAGAGACAGTTTCAGGACTAAAACCACCAGACTCAGAGACAGTTTCAGGACTAAAACCACCAGACTCAGAGACAGTTTCAGGACTAAAACCACCAGACTCAGAGACAGTTTCAGGACTAAAACCTCCAGACTCAGAGACAGTTTCAGGACTAAAACCACCAGACTCAGAGACAGTTTCAGGACTAAACCCCAGACTCAGGGACAGTATCAGGACTAAAACCACCAGACTCAGAGACAGTTTCAGGACTAAAACCACCAGACTCAGAGACAGTTTCAGGACTAAAACCACCAGACTCAGAGACAGTTTCAGGACTAAAACCACCAGACTCAGAGACAGTTTCAGGACTAAAACCACCAGACTCAGAGACAGTTTCAGGACTAAAACCACCAGACTCAGGACAGTTTCAGGACTAAAACCACCAGACTCAGGGACAGTATCAGGACTAAAACCACCAGACTCAGAGACAGTTTCAGGACTAAAACCACCAGACTCAGAGACAGTTTCAGGACTAAAACCTCCAGACTCAGGGACAGTTTCAGACTAAAACCACCAGACTCAGAGACAGTTTCAGGACTAAAACCACCAGACTCAGAGACAGTTTCAGGACTAAAACCACCAGACTCAGAGACAGTTTCAGGACTAAAACCACCAGACTCAGAGACAGTTTCAGGACTAAAACCACCAGACTCAGAGACAGTTTCAGGACTAAAACCACCAGACTCAGAGACAGTTTCAGGACTAAAACCACCAGACTCAGAGACAGTTTCAGGACTAAAACCACCAGACTCAGAGACAGTTTCAGGACTAAAACCACCAGACTCAGAGACAGTTTCAGGACTAAAACCTCCAGACTCAGAGACAGTTTCAGGACTAAAACCACCAGACTCAGAGACAGTTTCAGGACTAAAACCCACCAGACTCAGAGACAGTTTCAGGACTAAAACCTCCAGACTCAGAGACAGTTTCAGGACTAAAACCACCAGACTCAGAGACAGTATCAGGACTAAAACCACCAGACTCAGGGACAGTATCAGGACTAAAACCTCCAGACTCAGGACAGTTTCAGGACTAAAACCACCAGACTCAGGGACAGTATCAGGACTAAAACCACCAGACTCAGAGACAGTTTCAGGACTAAAACCACCAGACTCAGAGACAGTTTCAGGACTAAAACCTCCAGACTCAGGGACAGTTTCAGGACTAAAACCACCAGACTCAGAGACAGTTTCAGGACTAAAACCACCAGACTCAGAGACAGCATCAGGACTAAAACCACCAGACTCAGAGACAGTTTCAGGACTAAAACCACCAGACTCAGAGACAGTTTCAGGACTAAAACCACCAGACTCAGAGACAGCATCAGGACTAAAACCACCAGACTCGGGACAGTTTCAGGACTAAAACCTCCAGACTCAGGGACAGTTTCAGGACTAAAACCACCAGACTCAGGGACAGCATCAGGACTAAAACCACCAGACTCAGAGACAGTTTCAGGACTAAAACCACCAGACTCAGAGACAGTTTCAGGACTAAAACCTCCAGACTCAGAGACAGTTTCAGGACTAAAACCTCCAGACTCAGGGACAGTATCAGGACTAAAACCACCAGACTCAGAGACAGTTTCAGGACTAAAACCACCAGACTCAGAGACAGTTTCAGGACTAAAACCAGACTCAGAGACAGTTTCAGGACTAAAACCACCAGACTCAGAGACAGTATCAGGACTAAAACCACCAGACTCAGAGACAGTTTCAGGACTAAAACCACCAGACTCAGAGACAGCATCAGGACTAAAACCTCCAGACTCAGGGACAGTTTCAGGACTAAAACCACCAGACTCAGAGACAGTTTCAGGACTAAAACCACCAGACTCAGAGACAGTATCAGGACTAAAACCACCAGACTCAGAGACAGTTTCAGGACTAAAACCACCAGACTCAGAGACAGTTTCAGGACTAAAACCACCAGACTCAGAGACAGTTTCAGGACTAAAACCACCAGACTCAGGGACAGTTTCAGGACTAAAACCACCAGACTCAGAGACAGTTTCAGGACTAAAACCACCAGACTCAGAGACAGTTTCAGGACTAAAACCACCAGACTCAGAGACAGCTTTCAGGACTAAAACCACCAGACTCAGAGACAGTTTCAGGACTAAAACCACCAGACTCAGAGACAGTTTCAGGACTAAAACCACCAGACTCAGAGACAGTTTCAGGACTAAAACCACCAGACTCAGAGACAGTTTCAGGACTAAAACCACCAGACTCAGAGACAGTTTCAGGACTAAAACCACCAGACTCAGAGACAGTTTCAGGACTAAAACCTCCAGACTCAGAGACAGTTTCAGGACTAAAACCACCAGACTCAGGGACAGTTTCAGGACTAAAACCCCAGACTCAGAGACAGTTTCAGGACTAAAACCACCAGACTCAGGGACAGTTTCAGGACTAAAACCACCAGACTCAGGGACAGTATCAGGACTAAAACCACCAGACTCAGAGACAGTTTCAGGACTAAAACCACCAGACTCAGAGACAGTTTCAGGACTAAAACCTCCAGACTCAGAGACAGTTTCAGACTAAAACCACCAGACTCAGAGACAGCTCAGGACTAAAACCTCCAGACTCAGGACAGTTTCAGGACTAAAACCACCAGACTCAGAGACAGTTTCAGGACTAAACCCACCAGACTCAGAGACAGTTTCAGGACTAAAACCTCCAGACTCAGAGACAGTTTCAGGACTAAAACCACCATACTCAGGGACAGTATCAGACTAAAACCTCCAGACTCAGAGACAGTTTCAGGACTAAAACCACCAGACTCAGGGACAGTTTCAGGACTAAAACCACCAGACTCAGGGACAGTATCAGGACTAAAACAACCAGACTCAGAGACAGTTTCAGGACTAAAACCACCAGACTCAGAGACAGTTTAAGGACTAAAACCTCCAGACTCAGAGACAGTTTCAGGACTAAAACCACCAGACTCAGAGACAGCATCAGGACTAAAACCTCCAGACTCAGGGACAGTTTCAGGACTAAAACCACCAGACTCAGAGACAGTTTCAGGACTAAATCCACCAGACTCAGAGACAGTTTCAGGACTAAAACCACCAGACTCAGAGACAGTTTCAGGGACTAAAACCCACCAGACTCAGAGACAGTTTCAGGACTAAAACCTCCAGACTCAGAGACAGTTTCAGGACTAAAACCACCAGACTCAGGGACAGTATCAGCACTAAAACCTCCAGACTCAGAGACAGTTTCAGGACTAAAACCACCAGACTCAGGGACAGTATCAGGACTAAAACCACCAGACTCAGGGACAGTATCAGGACTAAAACCACCAGACTCAGAGACAGTTTCAGGACTAAAACCACCAGACTCAGAGACAGTTTCAGGACTAAAACCTCCAGACTCAGAGACAGTTTCAGGACTAAAACCACCAGACTCAGAGACAGCTCAGGACTAAAACCTCCAGACTCAGGGACAGTTTCAGGACTAAAACCACCAGACTCAGAGACAGTTTCAGGACTAAATCCACCAGACTCAGAGACAGTTTCAGGACTAAACCACCAGACTCAGAGACAGTTTCAGGACTAAAACCACCAGACTCAGAGACAGTATCAGGACTAAAACCATCAGACTCAGAGACAGTTTCAGGACTAAAACCACCATACTCAGAGACAGTTTCAGGACTAAAACCACCAGACTCAGAGACAGTTTCAGGACTAAAACCTCCAGACTCAGGGACAGTTTCAGGACTAAAACCACCAGACTCAGGGACAGTTTCAGGACTAAAACCACCAGACTCAGAGACAGTTTCAGGACTAAAACCTCCAGACTCAGGGACAGTTTCAGGACTAAAACCACCAGACTCAGGGACAGTTTCAGGACTAAAACCACCAGACTCAGAGACAGTTTCAGGACTAAAACCACCAGACTCAGAGACAGTTTCAGGACTAAAACCACCAGACTCAGGGACAGTTTCAGGACTAAAACCACCAGACTCAGAGACAGTTTCAGGACTAAAACCATCAGGGACTCAGACTAAAACCACTCAGAGACAGTTTCAGGACTAAAACCACCAGACTCAGAGACAGTTTCAGGACTAAAGCCACCAGACTCAGAGACAGTTTCAGGACTAAAACCACCAGACTCAGAGACAGTTTCAGGACTAAAACCACCATACTCAGGGACAGTATCAGCACTAAAACCTCCAGACTCAGAGACAGTTTCAGGAATAAAACCACCAGACTCAGGGACAGTATCAGGACTAAAACCACCAGACTCAGGGACAGTATCAGGACTAAAACAACCAGACTCAGAGACAGTTTCAGGACTAAAACCACCAGACTCAGAGACAGTTTAAGGACTAAAACCTCCAGACTCAGAGACAGTTTCAGGACTAAAACCACCAGACTCAGAGACAGCATCAGGACTAAAACCTCCAGACTCAGGGACAGTTTCAGGACTAAAACCACCAGACTCAGAGACAGTTTCAGGACTAAATCCACCAGACTCAGAGACAGTTTCAGGACTAAAACCACCAGACTCAGAGACAGTTTCAGGACTAAAACCCACCAGACTCAGAGACAGTTTCAGGACTAAAACCTCCAGACTCAGAGACAGTTTCAGGACTAAAACCACCATACTCAGGGACAGTATCAGCACTAAAACCTCCAGACTCAGAGACAGTTTCAGGACTAAAACCACCAGACTCAGGGACAGTATCAGGACTAAAACCACCAGACTCAGGGACAGTTTCAGGACTAAAACCACCAGACTCAGAGACAGTTTCAGGACTAAAACCACCAGACTCAGAGACAGTTTCAGGACTAAAACCTCCAGACTCAGAGACAGTTTCAGGACTAAAACCACCAGACTCAGAGACAGCTTAAGGACTAAAACCTCCAGACTCAGGGACAGTTTCAGGACTAAAACCACCAGACTCAGAGACAGTTTCAGGACTAAATCCACCAGACTCAGAGACAGTTTCAGGACTAAATCCACCAGACTCAGAGACAGTTTCAGGTCTAAAACCACCAGACTCAGAGACATCAGGACTAAATCCACCAGACTCAGAGACAGTTTCAGGACTAAAACCACCATACTCTGAGACAGTTTCAGGACTAAAACCACCAGACTCAGAGACAGTTTCAGGACTAAAACCTCCAGACTCAGGGACAGTTTCAGGACTAAAACCACCAGACTCAGGGACAGTTTCAGGACTAAAACCACCAGACTCAGAGACAGTTTCAGGACTAAAACCACCAGACTCAGGGACAGTTTCAGGACTAAAACCACCAGACTCAGGGACAGCATCAGGACTAAAACCCTCAGGGACGTTTCAGACTAAAACCTCAGGGACAGCATCAGGACTAAAATCACCAGACTCAGGGACAGTTTCAGGACTAAAACCTCCAGACTCAGAGACAGTTTAAGGACTAAAACCACCAGACTCAGAGACAGTTTAAGGACTAAAACCACCAGACTCAGGGACAGTTTCATCCCACAGGCCATAAGACTGTTCCATCAAGAACATCCATACACATTCATCTGTTTGTCATCTTACTATTGACTTGTTTATCTAAATAGTTATCACCGTAATAATACAATTAATGTACATTATTTAATGTGACATTCTGTTCTTGTATATATCATATTCTATAGATTATTGTACTATTTATTATTTGTGTTTTTGTATTTTATTATATATGTTGCATTGTTGGAGGAGCTCAGGTCAGAATCATTTCATTGCCATTTCTACACTGTAGCTGCTGAGCATAGAACCTTTGAATCTTTGAAAAGAAAACAGCTATACAACGACCATCCAGCATATTTACTTCTTGCTGAAACTGTGTTTATAATAATTAACGTAAGTCTCCACCTGCAGACCCTCTCTGATCAGGAGGTAATGAAGAGTCTCCGTGTTCCTCAACAACCCCCTCGGAGCTAACGCTGATGATGAGCTCCTCAGCTGTAGAGCACCATTCAGTCCCTGCAGGTAGCACGCTAATTAGCCACTCATGCTCACGACTGCCGCTAACGAAAGCAGAGAGAACGCTAGCTCCGGTTGAGGAGAGGCGACAGGAGGAAGACACCACCCTGGGTCTGTTTTAAAGCAGTGTCGTATCAGAGCTCCATGTTCACATTCAACATGCCGCCAATTCTACCTTTTCGCTACAAAGTGGGCAGGGCCGTCGTACGTTGGTAAGCTGTGATAGGACAATTTTGGGGGAGGGAGGGGCTTAGCAATCATTCATTGACATGGACAGAGAATGGCTTACAGTAAAAACACTGACGCAGCCATGACTCATACACACATCTCAGTCTTACTATACTCACACACACACACACACACGCGCACACACACACACACGCACACACTCCCTGTCCCTAGCAGTCTCCTTGAAGGACAGAAATAAAAAAGAAATGCAATTAAAGTGCCAGGGGGGCTGAGTGTGGTGGAATCACATCCATTCATTACTGCCACAGTCTGATAATAGCCCGAGAGAGAGAGAGAGGGAGGGAGAGAGAGAGAGAGGGAGAGAGAGAGAGAAGAGAGAGAGAGATAGAAATTAAGAGGCAGAGCCATAACAGGGATAATAGAGCCTTCAATTGTGATGATAATAGAGATATAATTATAGCAGAGTGTGTTTGTGAGAGGGAACAAAGATAGGGAGGATCGAGGTTAGAGAGAATTGTCCAATTCAATTCAATAGCTTTATTAGCATGACCATAGTTACGTATCGTGGACGGGTGGCACAGTGGTCTGTGCATGTGATCTTCAGATCAAGGGGGGTGCTGGGGAATTCCGGTTCGAAACCCGCTCCTGCCGCCTCTGCGTCAGGCCGTTGTGTCCTTGGGCAAGACACAAGACACACCCGGACTTGCTCCTGTGGGTATTGTCCACAGTACATGTATGATATCAATGTGTACTTGTAAAAGCGTCTCGATGACCTTGAGGCGTGAAGATGGACGGTGTGGCGCAGTGCGCTGTGCAATGATCATCAGATCAAGGGGTGAAACCCACCGCTGCTGCGTCTGTAAAGCTGTTGTGTCCTTGGGCAAGACACTTCACCTGAACTTGCTCCTGTGGGTATTGTCCACAGTGACCATTGCATGTATATACAAAATATGTATATGTTTATTGTATCATAAAGCTCTGTGTACAGTAGTTGCAACATCTATACAAGGCTGTGGCTCAGTGGAGAATTGGCTGGACTTTGAATCAGAGGGTAGCAAGTTCGAGTCCCACTGCAGTCAGCATGTCGTTGTGTCCCTGAGACACATCACCCCAAAGTGCTCCTGTGGGGATTGTCCACAGTATTGAATATGTAAGTCACTTTGGACTTTGGCTGGACTTTGAATCAGAGGGTAGCAAGTTCGAGTCCCACTGCAGTCAGCATGTCGTTGTGTCCCTGAGACACATCACCCCAAAGTGCTCCTGTGGGGATTGTCCACAGTATTGAATATGTAAGTCACTTTGGATACAAGCGTCTAACAAGTGACATGTCATGTAATGTAAGAATACATACATATAAACACACTTTGACACATATAACAATTTGAACATAAGGAAGACATTTTTTTTACTAGGAACACAGATAATAATATATAATAATAACACAGATAATTGCTCTCCTGTAGAGTGTTCTATAGGTGTTAATGCATGTCAATGGTCTGCAGAGGCTTAAATCCCTGCCCTCTTTTGAACATTAAAGCCATTACAAACATGTCACGGTAGAGGTTGTTGTGATTCTGTCATTACTCTCCCTTCAGTGTCACCACTTCCTGCCCTTGATTGACCCCCACCTGTGTAACCATCCCTAAAGTCTCACCTGTGCCCATTACCATCCCTCTCCCAGTGTATTTAGTGTTCACATTCCCCTCAAGTTCGTCTTTGTACCTTCAAGCTTTCCAGCTGTATTTTCCCTGAGTTTAGCTTCCACGTGTTCCTGACACAGCTTTGGTTCCTGCCTTATCCTTGTCTGTTCTGGTTGCTGCCATGATTCACCTACCGTGTACATTACATTACAATTAGGGCCGGGACTTTAACGCGTTAATTAAGATTAATTAATTACACAAAAATGAACGCGTTAAAAAAATGAACGCATTTTAATCGCACTTTAATCGCACTTATTTTTGCACAGCGGAACGTTTCTCAGGCGTACCGATTATACTGGAGCACCAACTTCAGCATGAGACTTCAAACAACAACAAACCACGGTGAACAATAGTCAAACATGAACGAACAGGCTGATGAGACCGCTTTGGTCGGCCCCGTGGATGGGACATTTTGTTTTAAAAAACGGACGGATGGAAGCGTCGATCGGGCAATCTGTTATGCCAGTATCATGCAGCTCGCGGATCTAGTAATGAGTGACCCGACAGTAAAACTAAACATATCTATAACTAGTGTAGGTAGTTTGAGAGGTCATTAAAATAGCTACGTGTGATATTCTAACCTGAAGTGTGTGTTTTGTTCTGCTCACCGCTGCATGTGGTGCAGAGCTGCGTCTCGACTCGTCCGCAGCAGCTGATCTCTCTCTCCCGTCAGATTAGACTTCACTCGCGTGTTCACTACCTACTTATTAAAAGACAACTACACAATAAGTGTCGCTATGCAACTGGAAGAGGCCACAAAGTATAGCGCAGCATTATGCATTTGTTTACATGCCCACCGGAACCCCGAGGCATTACCAACAGATCAACGCACAATCAACCCATCCAGGACATATCTTTCTCCACATCAAGTGTTAGACATTAGAGTTGACTCTTCTTGTCTGTCACATAAGTGGCGCAACTGAAGTGGCATTGCTCTAAAGGGAAATTATTTTGACCGAAGATATTTAGATTTGCCGGCTAACGGGAACTCTGACGTGTGCTTCGCGGATGCGCTCGGCTCCTCTCGACTGCTGCTCGGGTCTGCTTGGTCAGCTTCCGGATGAGGAGGCATTCGTTCGACCAACTTACAGTAGTTAACATTACAAACATTTTTTGACATTTCATCCGCGTGCATTTTTCAGGGCAATCTCTATTGGGCTCACGGCCATCTGCAAATTAGCTTAGATGGCCCACAGGGCCCAAATCCTTAATGTCATGCACTTGGACTGTAGACCACTTGGATTAAAATCCATGTGAAAATTGCTTCTCACTGTTCTCAGGTCAAATATGTATATTTGATTAAAAATGCGATTAATTTCGATTAATTAATTACAAAGCCTCTAATTAATTAGATTAATTGTTTTAATCGAGTCCCGGCTCTAGATACAATACATTACAATAAGTGCAAAACCCATAAAGAATCAAACTCAAAACAACAACAAGGAAAGTGCAGACATATTCACTTCAAGCAGGATCATACCATAATAAGAGCTAGTGGATTAAGGCCTACATTAACAAGTGTATTTGTGTTTGTTTATTTACTTAATTGCCAAGATACAGTGGAAATAGATGTGTTTTCAGTTTGTGTCAGAAGATATGCAGAGTTTCTGCTGTCCTGATGCCAATGGGGAGCTCATTGCACCAATCAGGAGTCAGGATAGCAAACCGAACCTTTTCTAAGTCAGGACCTTTCTTTGAAACTCAAACCTCTGTCCCTGAGTCGTGCTGTTCAGTCCTCTAGCTGTGTTCACTCAGTCGTCACTGATAGGGTGTTTTTGATAAACGAGCATCACAAAATTTAAGCCAACAAGATTAGTGTTGAACACCGACAGGGAATCAGTAACCTGAGTATCGATACACTAATCTGCTCACAACACACACACACACAAACACACACACACACACACACACACACACACACACACACACACACACAGAAAACTAGACTCCTGGCACTAGGATGGGTTAAATGCAGAGAACACACGTCACTGTGTGTGCTCTGCATGTGTGACCAATAAAGAGGGTTTGATTACTCCCAATAATTATTTATATTTAACAGGCTTCATATCTGTGTGTCCTAGGGATGTTAAGATTCACCGATTCGCATCGTTGCACTGGCATAAAGGTTGAAGATGTGAGTGCACTGGTTGAAAGAGTGCACACCGGCTACAGTTTGGGTTGAACTCGCGATGCATCGATTGCAGCGTATTTGCATCGGTAAAAAAACGATTAATTCATATACAATCCCCTCATCTAATCAGCACTCAGCAGAGACGACCTGTGAGCTCTGCTTTGCACTACGGAGGCCGAGAGTCTCAGTTATCAACACACACGGAGTCGAGGAGAAAGAGAAACACTACGGAGGCCGAGAGTCTCAGTTATCAACACACACAGAGTCGTGGAGAAAGAGAAACCCTACAGAGGCTGAGAGTCTCAGTTATCAACACACGTGGAGTCGAGGAGAAAGAGAAACCCTACGGAGGCTGAGAGTCTCAGTTATCAACACACATGAAGTCGAGGAGAAAGAGAAACCCTACGGAGGCCCAGAGTCTCAGTTATCAACACTCAGGAGTCGATTAGAAAGAGAAACCCTACGGAGGCCGAGAGTCTCAGTTATCAACACTCAGGAGTCGAGGAGAAAGAGAAACCCTACGGAGGCTGAGAGTCTCAGTTATCAACACACGTGGAGTCGAGGAGAAAGAGAAACACTACGGAGGCCGAGAGTCTCAGTTATCAACACACATGAAGTCGAGGAGAAAGAGAAACCCTACGGAGGCTGAGAGTCTCAGTTATCAACACACACGGAGTCGAGGAGAAAGAGAAACCCTACGGAGGCCGACAGTCTCAGTTATCAACACTCAGGAGTCGAGGAGAAAGAGAAACACAGCGCACCCAAAAATACCTACAAATCAAACGTTTGGAAACACTTCGGATTTTACAAGAAAGACGGTCAGCTTGAAACATGGCTCTCAAATTGTAAACGATGCCGAGCCGCTTTAAAGTACACAAGTAGTACGAGGAACTTAGCGACGCCCATAAAGAGGCGACATGGGGTCTGCGGCTGAAAAGAGAAACCTGGAAGTTAGATAGCGTGAAATCACTCAGAGGCGTTCTGTCAGAGAGGGGTTTAGCTTACAGCAGCCTGTGACGGCCAATCACAGCTCAATGTCTTCCTCACTGTCAGCAGTTATGAAAGAGCTGTTTGTGAAAGAGGTTATTTTCTTTATTGTTCCAATAGAAACCAGTGCTTTCTGCTCTCTGGTGAGTCGGCCTCTGAGTGTTCAGCACGTCAGGCAGCAGCTGTTTGGGCGTGGCTCTATGGCAGCTGTGATCAGCACATTGTTATCCTGAACCATGCACCCTTACATGGTTTAGCTGAGAGGTGTTCTCACATTGAACTCTGGAGAGTTTCAGGTAAATAGAAACAGCATGATGGGATGTGCAGCACGAGCAGAGAGAACCAAATATGTAAAGCACTTTTTTGTTAATGTATGATTTGCTGCATATGAGGAATAAAACAAAAATCCTCTGTCGTACCAAATTGAAGTATCATTATTTTGCATCGTGTTGAATCGCATCGTATCAAACTGTATCGCAACAGGGCTGAATCGTATCGCATCGCCTGGTGCTTCAAAGGTATCGTTAATGTATCGTATCGTTGGCAACGTATCGAGATGCACATCGCATTGGCCTCAGTGATGGAGATGCACATCCCTAGTGTGTACGCATCCAAGAGGGACTTGACCTCTGACCTAAACTGATTATAGTCCGTGTTCAACATCACATAATTAAGGTCATTATATTCAACACACTCTCACTCCCTAAGCGTCCAATAGCGACGTTTGGTCAGTGTCCGTGGCGTCCAATTGTGACGCTCCTAGGCTCCTTCAGCATCATAAAGGGATGCAAAGAGCTTTCAACTGATTGCAATGTATTCCCATCTGCGTCGGGATTTGACGCTCATGGAAACACGGCATTCGTTTATGTCGGCTGCCCTTAAAGGCAATGTGAGCGTCCATTCCCGTTGGATAACGGAGAATTGTACACCCGGAAGTAAGTATTCCTCTTACTGTGGATTGATGTTACAGTGATATCTGCACTACTCATCGTCTAAAAAAACACCACATTGTCCTTGTTAATTACACAACATTGATTGGTTTAAATTGTGTGCAATGCTTTTGTATTTTTCCCCTTCGATTCGGAGAAACAAATATTTTATCGGAGTAAAGGATGGCAGAAGACACTACACTACCCAGAATCCCCAGCTATTGTTTGGACTACACCATGTGCTCTGTTTGACAAACCCCGTTTTTTTCACCATTCATTCCGATGGCTGGCGTCTATGTCACGTGACACATGACAGGATCAGGGGAGCACAGGTTCAAACCCCACTGCAGTCACCATGTCGTTGTGTCCCTGGGCAAGACATGCACTTCACCCCAAATTGCTCCCGTGGGGATTGCTCACAGTATTGAGTATGTAAGTCGCTTTGGATAAAAGCCTCTAACAAGTAACATGATCTTCAAATTTCTCCCTGCAGGAAAAGAAAACATGGCCGAACTTCGTTTTGTTCTCGGTGGAAAATGCCTATTTTAAAGTTAGTTTGGCCATTAAAATGCGTTTTGATGTCATTTGATGCGAGAAATATGAGTTGTTATTTCAGATTATGTGTGCAGTGGATGTACATGATCTTTAGTTTGCTAGTTATTATGAAGATTACTTCAGGAAATCGCGTCCAACGTTTTCATTGTTACCAAGGTGGTTGCTAGGGACGCTGCTATCGATATTATTTCTGTTATGTTGTGTAACTGTATTTATAGAGCCCTGATGAGAAGACCTCTAGACAAACATGAGGAACACAGTATCAACACTAATTCGGCTCACTTTTATATTTGATCCAATTGGTAGATAGGCTGTATTTACACCATAAAGGTGCACATCTGATATAAAGGGACACCTGGTGGTTAAAGCATGTTATTGAATTTAATTATTTGTATTATTAGATATTAATACGATCCCTATAAAGTATATTCATTACTCGTTATTCTCTACTAATAATTAATTAAAGACTGTATATAATGACTATTTTGCACATCCCCTTCAAGATTTCAAGATGTTCTCAATCAATCAATCAATCAATGTTTATTTATTTAGCCCAATATCACAAATGTTACATTTGTCTCAGTGGTCTTCACAGTGTGTACAGAATATCAGTATGACAATACGACACCCTCTGTCCTCAGACCCTCACATCGTACAAGGAAAAACTTCCAAAGAAAACCCAGTTTAAAGGGAAAAATGGGAGAAAAACCTGAGAAAACCTCAGGGAGAGCAACAGAGGAGGGATCCCTCTCCCAGGACGGACAGACGTGCAATAGATGCCGTGTGTAAATTGTTCTAAGGTTTATTGACATATCATATAGGCCTACACAACTGTGGTGTAGTTATGCATTGAATGAAAAACTTGGGTTGCAGGTTCCTCAATAGTGCATTACAAGACATCTTTCAATATGTGTGCATACCTCCAGCAATGTTAACTATGTTGAAGCACTTATTTTAACTGATATTATACATAATGTATTATGCTCTTATAAGATGGTAAATAAATAAAGAACACAGAATTGTTGAATATAAAGCACAGAATTTGTGTGATTATACTAAATGATTTTCAAATAAACACCACTGCATATTTAACTGTTACACATGCTGATGAAACCATTTCAAGTGCTGTTCGAGAATGGCTTAACCCTCGGAGCACACTCTCCAATCACAGAGCTTGAGGACTATCACGGGGTTTGTCAAACAGAGCACATGGTGTAGTCCAAACGATAGCTGGGGATTCTGGGTAGTGTAGTGTCTTCTGCCATCGTTTACTCAGAACAAATATGTTTCTCCGAATCGAAGGGGAAAAATACAAAAGCATTGCACACAATTTAAACCAATCAATGTTGTGTAATCAACAAGGATAACTGGTGTTAGTAGATGAGTAGTGCAGATATCACTGTAAAATCAATCGACAGTAAGAGGAATACTTACTTCCGGGTGTACAATTCTCCGTTATCCAATGGGAATGGACGCTCACATTGCCTTTAAGGGCAGCCGGCATAAACGAATGCCGTGCTTCCATGAGCGTCAGATGGGAATACATTGCAATCAGATGAAAGCTATTTGCGTCCCTTTATGACGCTGAAGGAGCCTAGGAGCGTCACAATTGGACGCCACGGACACTGACCAAACGTCGCTATTGGACGCTTAGGGAGTGAGAGTGTGTTGTTATATTTGATTAAGGAACATGGGCGCAGTTTGTTGTTTTATTTATAATTAGCTGTACCTCACAGTGTGTCAGACTCAGAATCAGCATTTTAGTAACAGGCTGAAATAGATATGTTTTTTATATATCTGAAACCTCTAATATTTGCCTACAAATAGTTTAATAGGAGACCTTTAAAGAAGGGTTTAGCTAAAGTAAAAACATGCTTTTACATTGTTCTGTTTGTCTTGTTACTTTGGTTCCTTTCTATAAAGGTGTATCTCGAATCTGCAGCGTAGATGTTCACACATAATCATTCATTAGCGTACTCTCTTCAGTTGAAAATACCTCTCAAGCTCTTCAGGTCTGAGCTCTGTGTAACTTCAGGTGAGTTTACAGCTAGTTACAGAGGTCTGTTTAAGCGTGTGTGATATGTTACATTACACATCGTTTAGCTGACGCTTTTATCCAAAGAGACTTACAGTAAGTTAAAAAAAAATAAAGAATCAAACTCCAAACAACAAGGAAAGTTCGGATATCTTCTCTTTAATCAACATCATACCATAGTAAGAGCTGGTGAATCAGATTCAAGGCCTACATTAACTCAACAAATGCTTCGGGTGGTTTTTTCAGAAATAACTTAAGTACCAAGGTTTGGTCGAAATCGATGCGTTTTCAGTTTGCGACGGAAGATATGCAGAGTTCCTGCTGCCCTGGAAGTACTAATATGTCGTAAAAATACTTCAGTACTGTACTTGAGGAAATGTACTTTCAAACACTGATTTAAGGAAATATAAAACAGTGAATTTGCTAAGAATCAAAGTGAAAACATGAGGTAATTATTTTAGATACTTTTCATTGGTGTTATTCTTGCCCGGTTCATATCACTTAGATATTTTGAAGATCAGGAGGATATATATGAAGCTCAGCGCAAGTTCAACCAGGAAGACCTTCCTTACTCATTCATTCACTATTTCCATGTTACTACTCTCTCTCTCCTCTCAATAAGTGATCGGGGGCGTCACTCCCCAGCTTAATCACTTTGCTCTATTCTCACAAGCCTATCATAGCGCTCCGCTAAACCTTTTAAATCTGCTCTCACCTCTGACAGCTGTCATTCCAGGTGAATCGGCGCAACCCTCCTCCACCCCTCTTCACCTCCCGTCCCTCTGAATCCACGGTCAAGCTAAGCCCCTCCTCTTCAGACCGACCCCAGCTATCCATTCAGCACCACCAGGGTCTAGACCCGGAGGGTTTCATCGGATCGGTTCTCCCCTCCCGAATGATACTCCTGCACAACGGGGCCTAATCGCCAAAACTCCTTTACATTCATTTGTGTATTCCTGGCAATAAATATGTATTCTTACATCAAAACTGTCTTTCCTGATTGAAATATTATCAGTGTGTGAGGCGAGTTCAATGGTTTAATGAAGGGATGAGACGGTGGTATTAATATCTGTGTGTGTGTTTGTTAACGACTCGTCTCCAGACTGCCGTCCTCATTCCTCTCACCCCCATCTCTGATCTGAGACACGAACATGAATGAAACAGAGGTAATAAAGAAGAGGGTAAATGTAGTAATGGTGTGCGAATAACGGAAGTACCACAACATTTTAAGATGCATTTCACTGATAGCATGGTTGTTATTCTCCCCCTAGTGAACCTCTGACTCTGTGACAGCTCTGTGTCTACAGACGTCACCATGATAAATGCTGCAGCACAGTATTACACATTAAAGGTAGAATGGAGAAACCAGCTTGAGTGCACTAGAATCTAAAAGTACGCAGCCGAAACAAATCTGCCCCTTCCTTCAGACTTCCTCACAGAGCCCCTCCTCCAACACACACGAACGCGCACACGACCAATGAGAGCACGAGATAAGTCTGTGCACAGATGTTTTATGGATTTGTTGTCAAAGCACTTCAGATATTCATTGCTATCGGGAAGTTAAGAGCATTCCATGGAATATGACAACAAGTGTATCTCCAGCCGGTTTCTCAAGCATACCTACTCCACCTTTAATGTGTGCATATGTCAATGTGTCTGTTTATTTACCTCTCCCTGAGCTGTAGTGTATATTAAAATGTGTAGTGACAGATACTGAGGATTCAACATTTACCCTCTGTCTGGTGGATGGGGAGCGATGTTCAAATATACATTTTGTGGTACAATATTAACATCCATCATCTGGATCCCGATCCTGTCGCTGTGGTCCACAAAATCCAATTTTCTTTCACTCTGATGTTCATATTTTAAGCTGATTCTCAAACGGAAGACTGTCTGAACTTTGCTCGATGCTCCGATGAGAGAAGGTTATACGATTCCAGAAGAGCTGCAAGAAATGTCAACGTTTATCCCTTCAGAACGTAGCATGTCGAGGTTTCTATACGTCTGTCTGCAGGAGAGATGTTATACACATCCTGTACTCAAGTAGAAGTACAGATACTCGTGTTTAAAATACTCTGGTGAAAGTAGAAGTACTCACTAAACTTCTTTCCTCAAGTGAAAGTAAAGAGGCTTTGAAGTGTCCTTCAGTAGAAAGTACCCATAGCTAGCAGCTGTTTTAAAGAGTACCTGACCTCCCTTTATATCAATAGAACAATAAAGTCATTGTTAGCTAATGAATGTTTCCATGCTGACCAACGGCAACATGACAACGTTTCCATTGGTCCCTCTTCTTGAGAGAAGACCAGGAAGTGATGGATACACGGATCGTGTTCCAACCAATAGGCACGCAGTGACTCTAAAGAATAATGATCACACACCGACACACATTCAGACTAAAGGAACCAGCTGTTTGGAAAATGAGAGAAGTAGAAAGTACAGGTATTTGAGTTCAACATGAGAGAAGTAGAAAGTACAGGTATTTGAGTTCAACATGTAAGAAGTAGAAAGTACAGGTATTTGAGTTCAACATGAGAGAAGTAGAAAGTACAGGTATTTGAGTTCAACATGTCAGAAGTAGAAAGTACAGGTATTTGAGTTCAACATGTAAGAAGTAGAAAGTACAGGTATTTGAGTTCAACATGTGAGAAGTAGAAAGTACAGGTATTTGAGTTCAACATGAGAGAAGTAGAAAGTACAAGTATTTGAGTTCAACATGTCAGAAGTAGAAAGCACAGGTATTTGAGTTCAAATGTGAGAAGTAGAAAGTACAGGTATTTGAGTTCAACATGTCAGAAGTAGAAAGTACAGGTATTTGAGTTCAACATGTCAGAAGTAGAAAGTACAGGTATTTGAGTTCAACATGTGAGAAGTAGAAAGTACAGGTATTTGAGTTCAACATGTGAGAAGTAGAAAGTACAAGTATTTGAGTTCAACATGAGAGAAGTAGAAAGTACAGGTATTTGAGTTCAACATGTGAGAAGTAGAAAGTACAGGTATTTGAGTTCAACATGTGAGAAGTAGAATGTACAGGTATTTGAGTTCAACATGAGAGAAGTAGAAAGTACAAGTATTTGAGTTCAACATGAGAGAAGTAGAAAGTACAGGTATTTGAGTTCAACATGTAAGAAGTAGAAAGTACAGGTATTTGAGTTCAACATGTAAGAAGTAGAAAGTACAGGTATTTGAGTTCAACATGTGAGAAGTAGAAAGTACAGGTATTTGAGTTCAACATGTAATAAGTAGAAAGTACAGGTATTTGAGTTCAACATGTAAGAAGTAGGAAGTACATGTATTTGGGTTCAACATGTAAGAAGTAGGAAGTACAGGTATTTGGGTTCAACATGTAAGAAGTAGAAAGTACAGGTATTTGGGTTCAACATGTAATAAGTAGAAAGTAAAGGTATTTGTGTTCAACATGTGAGAAGTAGAAAGTACAGGTATTTGAGTTCAACATGTAAGAAGTAGAAAGTACAGGTATTTGGGTTCAACATGTAAGAAGTAGAAAGTACAGGTATTTGAGTTCAACATGTAAGAAGTATAAAGTACAGGTATTTGAGTTCAACATGTAAGAAGTATAAAGTAAAGGTATTTGAGTTCAACATGTAAGAAGTATAAAGTACAGGTATTTGAGTTCAACATGTAAGAAGTATAAAGTACAGGTATTTGAGTTCAACATGTGAGTAGTAGAAAGTACAGGTATTTGAGTTCAACATGAGAGAAGTAGAAAGTACAGGTATTTGAGTTCAACATGAGAGAAGTAGAAAGTACAGGTATTTGAGTTCAACATGTAAGAAGTAGAAAGCACAGGTATTTGTATTTAACATGTGAGAAGTAGAAAGTACAGGTATTTGGGTTCAACATGTAAGAAGTAGAAAGTACAGGTATTTGAGTTCAACATGTAAGAAGTAGAAAATACAGGTATTTGGGTTCAACATGTAAGAAGTAGAAAGTACAGGTATTTGGGTTCAACATGTAATAAGTAGAAAGTACAGGTATTTGGGTTCAACATGTAAGAAGTAGAAAGTACAGGTATTTGAGTTCAACATGTGAGAAGTAGAAAGTACAGGTATTTGGGTTCAACATGTAAGAAGTAGAAAGTAGAAAGTGGTCAGAAAGATAAGTAGTGGAGTAAAGTACCGATACCAGAAACATGCACTTAAGTACAGTAACAAATTATTTGTACTCCACTACTTCCCACCTCTGGTCTGCAGGAGAGAAGTACATTGAGGAGGAGTAAAGTAGTATTTTAGGATGCAAGTGGAGGGGCGTCATATTGTCTTGCCGATACAATGGGCACTTGTAAATGTCTATAACTATGTATCCTGTAAATATAATATATGATGTCCTTTATTGTTTCATGTTTCATGTGGAACCTATATGCTGCAGGTCTCCCTTGAAAAAGAGATCTATGATCTCAAGGACCAATCTGGTTAAATAAAGGTTTGAAATGAAATGAAATGTATGCAGCTGGTTGATGGGTAGCAAAGAGGAAAGGATTTAAGGTGTTGTCCTGAAATGAGACGACACTTGAACGATCAGGGAAGAAATGTTAATGCATTTCAGAGCGAAAAGCATTTTGAGTGTTATTGAAGCTGAATCATTATTTATTTGTATCTGAGTTAATCTTTAATGCGGCATCGTGTTTTCTTTCTGTAAAATCTTCACAATAATGACCATGAGTGGCTGCCGGGTTAATGTTAGGGAGTGAAAAGAACAATGTTCACCTCTGAAATAAACAGAGATATTTAGGTGGTATTATACGGGCGTGAGTATCTGAATGTGAACAACACATGCTGTTTGCCTGCAGCACAGTATACAAGCCTCTATAGGAGGGTGTGTGTGTGTGTGTGCGTGTGTGTGTGTCTCTCTGTGTGTGTGTGTGCGTGTGTGTGTGTGTGTGTGTCTGTGTGTTTGTGTGTGTGCGTGAGTGTGTGTGTCTCTGTGTGTGTGTGTGTGTGTGTGTGTATGTGTGTGTGTGTGTTTGTGTGAGTGTGTGTGGGTGTGTGTGTGTGTGTGTGCGTGCGTGCGTGCGTGCGTGTGTGTACGTGTGTGTGTATGTGTGTATGTGTGTGTGTGTGTGTGTGTGTGTAAGTGTGTGTGTGTGTGTGCGTGTGTTTACGTGTGTGTACGTGTGTGTGAGTGTGTGTGTGTGTGTGTGTGTGTGTGTGTGTGTGTGTGTGTGTGTGTGTGCGTGTGTGAGCTGGCACACCTCTCCTGAGAACAGCAACTGTTGCTAAGCTACCACAGAAGTCAGGAGATGGTGCAGTGTGTCTGAAGTCAGTGGAATACAAATCAAAATCATTTGAACTGCAGACTGCCCAGATCTGCAGGGGGGGTGCGTCCCAACAGGGGGGTGCGTCTCAACGGGGGGGGCGTCCCAATGGGGGGGGGTGTCTCAACAGTGTGAGGGGGATTTTATTACACAAGAAGTTAAAGGTGAGGTAATTTTGGAGAAACCAGCTTGAGTGCGCTAGAATTTGAAAATACACAGCCGTAAAAAATCTGCCACTTTCTCACAGAGCCACTCCTCCAACACACACGATTGACCAATGAGGGCACGAGATAAGTTTGTGCCCTGAGTGAGAGCGTACGTTTGGACTGACAGTTTGATCAACCAATCACATATTGATTTGTAGCCAATGGGCGTGTTCTTTCAGAGCTCCCCTCGGTTCCAGGTGCTCTAGAGGCCCGCTTGTTAACTGGAGAGAGAGAGACAGAGGATCTAGAATGCGACAGGTGGAGAGGAAGTTGTTGCGGAATTGTTGTGAGTACCGTTTTCAACACGACAATAAATGGTGTGTTTAACAATATAAGTCACGGTGTTGATAAAGACTTCATGGCTAAACGTGCCGTTAAACAGCGTTTGAGCTGTTGGGGAAAGTAATATCTGCAGAATGCGTCAAATGCGTCAGATCTCATGTTTATATATTAATTAGGGCTGTTCATCAAATAAGTTAATTACTCACACATTTCCATTTCACAATACTCTCATCAACATGGGAGCTCCATCCTGACACTAAACACTGAAAACACACACTCACACACACACACACACACACACACACACACACACACACACACACAGTTTCAGTGTGTGGCTACATGCACTTCTTGCAGAGATGCTGCTTCTCTGGACATCTTCAAGTCATCACTAAAACTCACCTGTTCACCATAACCTTTGACCCCTAACCCATCACAGTCCCACTGCTATGTATTGCATGTTTACTTTATCATTTGCCCCTCTTGTTTTTTTGTTTTGTTTTGTTCACCATGTAAAGCGGCCTTGGGTCCCTATTCAAATGTAATCTATTATTATTATTACCTCGCTAACCCACAGGCCGTCAGCAGATCTGCAGTTATCGTGTTTCTGAGAGTGAACTCTGGACTCTCTCCCTGAGTCTGTTGTTGCTCACGATCCAATCAGTGAGGTCTCATCCATCAGCCTCTCACTCTCTCTCGGCTCATTAGCGCCGCCACTGAGCCGCTCTCTCTCTCTCTCTCTCTCTCTCTCTCTCTCTCTCTCTCTCTCTCTCTCTCTCTCTCTCTCTCCGTGAGCCCAAATGAGACGTCTGAGAGCAGAGCTGCAGCGTGTTGATCCATGCATTCATTTCCTGCCCGAGCTCCACTTGTTTTGCCTCAAAAGAGACCGTCGAGTGGTGCTGTTACTGGGTAAGAGAACAAAGTCAGAGTGTTGAGATTTTGAGAAAAAAGTCAGAATGCTGGAGAGGCTCTGCCTGCAGGCCTCCACTCTCAGTACAGGAAGTGACGATTCTGACGAACACGTTTTTTCTGCTCTGTGGCAGTATTCATTGATGAATCTGCGGTCTTGACTTTTGCTACACTTCTTGCGATGAATGTGTCGCAAAAGTAATTTTCACCTGTAGATTTGGGGGAGGGAGGGGGGTTGGAGCGAAGGGGCGGAGCTATCAGAACGACGAGGCTCGGGTCAACAGTCACAGCCATAGTCAGGTCCAACCGGATGACTGCGGGGCTAACGGTCCGTGTCTTCATGCTTATATATCAGACTATTGTAACTTGCTCTGCGGTTGAAACAGACGGTGCATGAATGCAGTTTTGCGGTAAGTGACATTTGAGTACTTATTTATGTGTTTATGATTTTAATCAGCTACGATGAATATTAAGGCTTGGGTTAGCATGTAAGCGAGTGGTGGCTACATCTGTGCTAACGATGCTAATCGTAGCCTCCAAGTTAAAACCATAGACTGTATATATAAAGGTTAAAACGAAATAGACAAGTGTTAAGCGTTAAGTGGGATAATATTGTAGAACAAACGGCTTCTGTTTGAGGTTATACAATAAGGTCATCCTTGTAATCCTTTGTAATCTGATTGTAAACACACAAACACACCACTTTCATAAATAACACACTTGTTCTGCAATAATATGTTTTATGTTTCCTGTAATTTTTGTTAGGAAAGGACATGCCTGAAAGACACGACATCTTCTCCTTCTCTGAGGGCCAAGAAGAACATCCAAGACGAACATTAAAAGCTGATGTTATGAGATTTTAAGACCAGTACAGGACATTCACTAAGAAACTACTTTTATTGTGAAAACACAGTCAGCTGATTGAATGCAGCTATTTCCACATCTACACTCCATCAGCTGATTATTTATATTTGCCTCGCTTTATGAGCTTCACATCACCTGTGCCTTGTACCGCAGAGTTTGCAACGTCACAAATAAATGGGGCCAATCTTCAGTCAGATGTGAATGTGTAATCTAACATTTTCAGTAAGAATAATGGACAAAAGGAGTGCAAATACAATTTATTGAAATGTGAACCAAAAGTTAATAAAAAATGTTTTAAATTAAATTAAATTCAATTCAAAACCTTTATTTATCCAGGTAAAATCCCATTGAGATCAATGATCTATTTTTCAAGGGAGACCTGCAGAAATAAATAAACTCCATCAGCTGATTATTTATATTTTATATTTATAAAAAGCACATATGGACAGAAGGTGTAAACCTATTAAATGTAAGTAAACACATCTAGTCAAATCCAGTGACAGACTAGGCCTGTGCAGTTGGTATCAGCTTTGCCCAGCATGGGCTCCTCCATCAGGCCTGGTCCTCCTCCATCAGGCCTGGTCCTCCTCGCTGAGGAAAGACCCTCAGTCCTCTCCAAACCAACAGACAGGTCGTCCATCACACGGAGGTTTCTCCCTGAAGTCTCTGCAGCTCTCTGGACACCACGCTGTCTCAATCCGTCCATCACACGGAGGTTTCTCCCTGAAGTCTCTGCAGCTCTCTGGACACCACGCTGTCTCAATTCGTCCATCACACGGAGGTTTCTCCCTGAAGTCTCTGCAGCTCTCTGGACACCACGCTGTCTCAATCCGTCCATCACACGGAGGTTTCTCCCTGAAGTCTCTGCTGCTCTCTGGACACCACGCTGTCTCAATCCGTCCATCACACGGAGGTTTCTCCCTGGAGTCTATGCAGCTCTCTGGACACCACGCTGTCTCAATCCGTCCATCCCATGAAGGTTTCTCCCTGAAGTCTCTGCAGCTCTCTGGACACCATGCTGTCTCAATCCGTCCATCACACATAGGTTTCTCCCTAAAGTATCTGCAGCTCTCTGGACACCACGCTGTCTCAATCCGTCCATCACACGGAGGTTTCTCCCTGGAGTCTCTGCAGCTCTCTGGACACCACGCTGTCTCAATCCGTCCATCCCATGAAGGTTTCTCCCTGAAGTCTCTGCAGCTCTCTGGACACCACGCTGTCTCAATCCATCCATCACACGGAGTTTTCTCCCTGAAGTGTCTGCAGCTCTCTGGACACCACGCTGTCTCAATCCGTCCATCACACGGAGGTTTCTCCCTGAAGTCTCTGCAGCTCTCTGGACACCACGCTGTCTCAATCCGTCCATCACACGGAATTTTCTCCCTGAAGTCTCTGCTGCTCTCTGGACACCATGCTGTCTCAATCCGTCCATCACACAGAGGTTTCTCCCTGAAGTATCTGCAGCTCTCTGGACACCACGCTGTCTCAATCCGTCCATCACACGGAGGTTTCTCCCTGAAGTCTCTGCTGCTCTCTGGACACCACGCTGTCACAATCAGTCCATCACACGGAGGTTTCTCCCTGAAGTCTCTGCAGCTCTCTGGACACCATGCTGTCTCAATCCATCCATCACACAGAGGTTTCTCCCTGAAGTCTCTGCTGCTCTCTGGACACCATGCTGTCTCAATCCGTCCACACTGAATATGAGAGGGGAAAAATGAAAATAATAAATGCTTGACACAATAAGAAATATAAGGTTGACTGTTGAGTTGCTCAGTTTTTTTAGATTGTCAATACTATTACTGTATAACTAATATCTCAGGTTAAGAGGTACATTCAAATAAAGATTGGTCTTTAAATACATGTTGTCTTTTGAATTGTTTGTCTAAAGTCAAGGATCTAGAACTGGTACTTAGTTTTAATGATACAGTCTGGTTATTATGCTGTTTGGAGGAGGCCTCACAGGTAAGAGCACTAACTAGCTACCATCACATGTACCTTAGCTTGACTTAAATGTATTACACGTTCAGTGATGGCAAAATATAAATAACTATTGTCATGCAAACATATTAATATTTCCTTGATTCCAGAGTTGAATTTAGCACAATTGCATACAAACATTAAGGGATTTTAAGATTCTGAAGTCTTCGTTCTAAATAGAAAATAGCATGGATAATTTACAAAGGCTTTAAAAACACAGCAGGAGCCCAAGCTAATTATAAAACTTGTCATTATTTCAGTACAGTTAAATTGGTTTTATTTTCATAAACGGTTATCAACCGTTAGTGCCAAAGCAGTAGGCTATAATATATTAATTACTGCTGTAAAGACTACAACCACTACTTTATTAGCTAGCATAAACTCAACAAAGCTAGCGTTAGCTGGTTAACTGATATTATTTTGCCGCTAAACTGCACGATATAAAACGGTGGTCTTCAAAGCGGATTTAATCCTCAATCACAATAATAATATTCAAAGTAATACTGGGAAAGTAATGGGCAAAACTTACCGTTGATTGAGGCGCCATGTCAGTAGACTGGTAGCGACATGGACCGTTAGCCCCGCAGTTTCCAGTCACCCGAGCCTTGTCCTTCTGATAGCTCCGCCCCTTCGCTCTAACCCCCCTCCCTCCCACCACATCTACAGGTGAAAATTACTTTTGCGACACATTTATCGCAAGAAGTGTAGCAAAAGTCAAGGCCGCAGATTCGTGGATGTATACTGCCACAGAGCAGATTTGTGACGTTGTAATGACTTATTTGAGAGGTTGTAATAAACAAGTTGCAGTTGTAATGGAAAAAGTATTTAAAAAATATATATTTTTCTCCAAGTGAACATTTCATCACTAAGTTCATTTTGTTTCTACAAGCTACAACACTTTTTTTTTCTTCTGTGACTTCAAATTTGGTTCAGAGAGATACGTGGATATTTTATACAAGTGTAAATGTATGCACACAAGCTCAGATCTTTTTTCTGCAAGTGCTCACATCAGGTTTTACACGCTCTCGCATTTTGCACCTTGCATATCTACATTCATACCTCCCCCCGCCACCGACGTAAACGTGAGGTATGCGGTGCTTGCTTTCTAGACCGACAACTTTTTGGTGCTCGAAACTAACCGGATTCCGGAGCTTAGAGGCGGCTCCGCTGCGGTATGAACAGAAAAAACTGGTGCTTTTCAAACTCCAGCTCGGAACCGGCCTTGGAACCGCGTTGGTGTTCAAGGGGCAAGACAGAGAATCAGCACTTTTGAAACAGAGGGGATTATGGGATACTGCAATGATCTGTTTTCTGTTTCAGCCAATCAGAGACAGGCTCTGTATATATCTGAGACCTCTAATATATTGATGAAGAAGAGGATAATAGGGGACCTTTAATGAATGTTATCAATGACGCTGCAGAACCCTCCTCCAGGTCTTCAGGGGATCCTTTGTCCGGCAGAGAAACCCTCACACCTCCAGAGTCTCTCTTTCTGCACTTCATTCAATATGGAAAACGAGAGGGGATCTGAGATATTGTGCACACGTCCATCTGAGTTGTCTGAGCGTCCTCAGGTGAACCGAGAGCCTCAGGAGCAGCTTCACCCACCAGGAACCAGCTCTGCTGTGTCGCTGCGTTACATGAACAGAGTGGGAACATGTCTTTATCATAGACATGAGTACACAAATCGAGAAATAATTATAAAGAATATGTAACAAATGTCAAAATATATCTTAATTAAAACAAAAGCTGTATAAGAAAATGACTGTAAAACAAAAGTTGTGTGAGTTAGTGAAGTGGGTTTTAATCTACAACAAAAGAGCAGAAAAGGTTCAAATTAAATATGAGAATACACTGTTAAACATATTACGTCTACATTATGTATGGAAATAAATAATATAAATGAATACTTGAAACATCTCAGTCTGACGGAGGACCCATTTTATTCTTCATTTTATTGTGGTAGAGTTCAACCACAATACAAATGAAGAATATCAGCCTTGGTGTGTTGGTTGTTATAATTAACATAGTAAGAGGAACATACATTATATAAAGAATAAGAACATCATTATTAAATGTAGAAGGGAAGTCAATTACTCAAAAATATAAAATACATGCACAACATATCTGAATCAAAATGAAAGCTGTAAAAAAAAGGGAAAATAATGATATGCAAAAATACTATAAAATATGTACATTAAAGCGCTGAAGGCTAAATAGTTTTTATTCCTTTTTAAATAATCAATCGTACAGTTTATTTTTCCCACAGACAGATGTTGGACTGACAGTTTGATCAACCAATCATATATTGATTTGTAGCCAATGGGCGTGCTCTTTCAGAGTTTCCCTCGGTTCCAGGTGCTCTATGGCCCGCTAGCTCACTGGAGAGACACAGAGGATCTAGAGAAATGCCACGAAGAAATACATTTGAAGTTTTATTGTTTTTTACGTCGACATGGCAACAGGGGAAGATGATGTTGTTGCAGAGTTGTTAGTACCCTTTTCAAGACGATCACTCACGACATTATGAAAAAAGACCATCCAACGCAAAGTGACTGCCTCCATGACGTCCGTCTGACTAGAACACCCGCATTTTCGTAAATAGACACGGTTCGCCACTGATGAGCACAGTATCAGAGGACGTCAGAAAACAATGTTTAGTTTGGCAGATAAGCCTTCCTGATAAACGTTTGGCAGTGAGAGAAGGACACAGTGCCATCCTGTGGTTTTTAAATGCTTTCTGCATCTTTGGAGATATAATGTGTCCATGTCTGTAATGGTCGTAATAACAGTGTAACATGGAAGTAATAATGGAGTCACATGGGTGTAACACGGTGCGATGATGGTGTAGTATTGGTGCATTAACAGAGTGATATGGGTGTAACACAGTGTTTTAATGTGTAGTATTGGTGTATTAACAGAGTGATATGGTGTAACACAGTGTTTTAATGTATAGTATTGGTGTATTAACAGAGTGATATGGTGTAACACGGTGTTTTAATGTGTAGTGTCGGTGTATTAACAGAGTGATATGGTGTAACACGGTGTTTTAATGTGTAGTGTCGGTGTATTAACAGAGTGATATGGGTGTAACACGGTGTTTTAATGTGTAGTATTGGTGTATTAACAGAGTGATATGGTGTAACACAGTGTTTTAATGTGTAGTATTGGTGTGTTAACAGAGTGATATGGGTGTAACACAGTGTTTTAATGTGTAGTATTGGTGTATTAACAGAGTGATATGGTGTAACACGTGTTTTAATGTGTAGTATTGGTGTATTAACAGAGTGATATGGTGTAACACAGTGTTTTAATGTGTAGTTTTGGTGTATTAACTGAGTGATATGGGTGTAACGCGTAGTTTTAATGTGTAGTATTGGTGTATTAACAGAGCGATATGGATGTAACGCGGTGTTTTAATGTGTAGTGTTGGTGTATTAACAGAGCGATATGGGTGTAACGCGATGTTTTAATGTGTAGTGTTGGTGTATTAACAGAGCGATATGGGTTTAACGCGGTGTTTTAATGTGTAGTATTGGTGTATTAACAGAGCGATATGGGTGTAACGCGGTGTTTTAATGTGTAGTATTGGTGTATTAACAGAGTGATATGGTGTAACACGGTGTTTTAATGTGTAGTATCGGTGGATTAACAGAGTGATATGGTGTAACGCGGTGTTTTAATGTGTAGTATTGGTGTATTAACAGAGTGATATGGTGTAACGCGGTGTTTTAATGTGTAGTATTGGTGTATTAACAGAGTGATATGGGTGTAACACGGTGTTTTAATGTGTAGTATTGGTGTATTAACAGAGTGATATGGTGTAACACGGTGTTTTAATGTGTAGTATTGGTAACAGAGTGATATGGTGTAACACGGTGTTTTAATGTGTAGTATTGGTGTGTTAACAGAGTGATATGGGTGTAACACAGTGTTTTAAAGTGTAGTATTGGTGTATTGACAGAGTGATATGGTGTAAAGCGGTGTTTTAATGTGTAGTATTGGTGTATTGACAGAGTGATATGGTGTAAAGCGGTGTTTTAATGTGTAGTATTGGTGTGTTAACAGAGTGATATGGGTGTAACACAGTGTTTTAATGTGTAGTATTGGTGTATTGACAGAGTGATATGGTGTAACGCGGTGTTTTAATGTGTAGTATTGGTGTATTAACAGAGTGATATGGGTGTAACACGGTGTTTTAATGTATAGTATTGGTGTATTAATAGAGTGATATGGTGTAACACAGTGTTTTAATGTGTAGTATGGGTGTGTTAACAGAGTGATATGGGTGTAACACAGTGTTTTAATGTGTAGTATTGGTGTATTATCAGAGTGATATGGGTGTAACACAGTGTTTTAATGTGTAGTATTGGTATGTTAACAGAGTGATATGGGTGTAACACGGTGTTTTAATGTGTAGTATTGGTGTGTTAACAGAGTGATATGGGTGTAACACGGTGTTTTAATGTACAGTATTGGTGTATTAATAGAGTTATATGGTGTAACACAGTGTTTTAATGTGTAGTATTGGTGTGTTAACAGAGTGATATGGGTGTAACACAGTGTTTTAATGTGTAGTATTGGTGTATTAACAGAGTGATATGGTGCAACGCAGTGTTTCAATGTGTAGTATTGGTGTATTAACAGAGTGATATGGTGCAACGCAGTGTTTCAATGTGTAGTATTGGTGTATTAACAGAGTGATATGGGTGTAACACATTGTTTTAATGTGTAGTATTGTTGTATTAACAGAGTGATATGGTGTAACGCGGTGTTTTAATGTGTAGTGTTGGTGTATTAACAGAGCGATATGGATGTAACGCGGTGTTTTAATGTGTAGTGTTGGTGTGTTAACAGAGTGATATGGTGTAACGCAGTGTTTCAATGTGTAGTATTGGTGTATTAACAGAGTGATATGGTGTAACACGGTGTTTGAATGTGTAGTATCGGTGTGTTAACAGAGTGATATGGGTGTAACACAGTGTTTTAATGTATAGTATTGGTGTATTAATAGTGTGATATGGTGTAACACAGTGTTTTAATGTGTAGTATGGGTGTGTTAACAGAGTGATATGGGTGTAACACGGTGTTTTAATGTATAGTATTGGTGTATTAATAGAGTGATATGGTGTAACACAGTGTTTTAATGTCTAGTATGGGTGTATTAACAGAGTGATATGGTGTAACACAGTGTTTTAATGTGTAGTATGGGTGTGTTAACAGAGTGATATGGGTGTAACACAGTGTTTTAATGTGTAGTATTGGTGTATTATCAGAGTGATATGGGTGTAACACAGTGTTTTAATGTGTAGTATTGGTATGTTAACAGAGTGATATGGGTGTAACACGGTGTTTTAATGTGTAGTATTGGTGTGTTAACAGAGTGATATGGGTGTAACACGGTGTTTTAATGTATAGTATTGGTGTATTAATAGAGTTATATGGTGTAACACAGTGTTTTAATGTGTAGTATTGGTTTGTTAACAGAGTGATATGGGTGTAACACAGTGTTTTAATGTGTAGTATTGGTGTATTAACAGAGTGATATGGGTGTAACACGGTGTTTTAATGTGTAGTATTGGTATGTTAACAGAGTGATATGGGTGTAACGCAGTGTTTCAATGTGTAGTATTGGTGTATTAACAGAGTGATATGGTGTAACGCAGTGTTTCAATGTGTAGTATTGGTGTATTAACAGAGTGATATGGTGTAACGCAGTGTTTCACTGTGTAGTATTGGTGTATTAACAGAGTGATATGGTGTAACACAGTGTTTCAATGTGTAGTATTGGTGTATTAACATAGTGATATGGTGTAACACGGTGTTTTAATGTGTAGTATTGGTGTATTAACAGAGTGATATGGTGTAACACGGTGTTTTAATGTGTAGTATTGGTGTATTAACAGAGTGATATGGTGTAACAAGGTGTTTTAATGTGTAGTATTGGTGTATTAACAGAGTGATATGGTGTAACACTGTGTTTTAATGTGTAGTATTGGTGTGTTAACAGAGTGATATGGGTGTAACACAGTGTTTTAATGTGTAGTATTGGTGTATTGACAAAGTGATATGGTGTAACGCGGTGTTTTAATGTGTAGTATTGGTGTATTAACAGAGTGATATGGGTGTAACACAGTGTTTTAATGTATAGTATTAGTGTATTAATAGAGCGATATGGATGTAACGCGGTGTTTTAATGTGTAGTGTTGGTGTGTTAACAGAGTGATATGGGTGTAACACGGTGTTTTAATGTATAGTATTGGTGTATTAATAGAGTTATATGGTGTAACACAGTGTTTTAATGTGTAGTATTGGTTTGTTAACAGAGTGATATGGGTGTAACACAGTGTTTTAACGTGTAGTATTGGTGTATTAACAGAGTGATATGGGTGTAACACAGTGTTTTAATGTGTAGTATTGGTATGTTAACAGAGTGATATGGGTGTAACGCAGTGTTTCAATGTGTAGTATTGGTGTATTAACAGAGTGATATGGTGTAACGCAGTGTTTCAATGTGTAGTATTGGTGTATTAACAGAGTGATATGGTGTAACGCAGTGTTTCAATGTGTAGTATTGGTGTATTAACAGAGTGATATGGTGTAACACGGTGTTTCAATGTGTAGTATTGGTGTATTAACATAGTGATATGGTGTAACACGGTGTTTTAATGTGTAGTATTGGTGTATTAACAGAGTGATATGGTGTAACACGGTGTTTTAATGTGTAGTATTGGTGTATTAACAGAGTGATATGGTGTAACAAGGTGTTTTAATGTGTAGTATTGGTGTATTAACAGAGTGATATGGTGTAACACTGTGTTTTAATGTGTAGTATTGGTGTGTTAACAGAGTGATATGGTGTAACAAGGTGTTTTAATGTGTAGTATTGGTGTATTAACAGAGTGATATGGTGTAACACTGTGTTTTAATGTGTAGTATTGGTGTGTTAACAGAGTGATATGGGTGTAACACAGTGTTTTAATGTGTAGTATTGGTGTATTGACAGAGTGATATGGTGTAACGCGGTGTTTTAATGTGTAGTATTGGTGTATTAACAGAGTGATATGGGTGTAACACGGTGTTTTAATGTATAGTATTGGCGTATTAATAGAGTGATATGGTGTAACACAGTGTTTTAATGTGTAGTATTGGCGTATTATCAGAGTGATATGGGTGTAACACGGTGTTTTAATGTGTAGTATTGGTGTGTTAACAGAGTTATATGGGTGTAACACGGTGTTTTAATGTATAGTATTGGTGTATTAATAGAGTTATATGGTGTAACACAGTGTTTTAATGTGTAGTATTGGTGTGTTAACAGAGTGATATGGGTGTAACACAGTGTTTTAATGTGTAGTATTGGTGTATTAACGGAGTGATATGGGTGTAACACGGTGTTTTAATGTGTAGTATTGGTATGTTAACAGAGTGATATGGGTGTAACACGGTGTTTTAATGTATAGTATTGGTGTATTAACAGAGTGATATGGTGTAACACAGTGTTTTAATGTGTAGTATTGGTGTATTAACAGAGTGATATGGTGTAACGCGGTGTTTTAATGTGTAGTATTGGTGTATTAACAGAGTGATATGGTGTAACGCAGTGTTTGAATGTGTAGTATTGGTGTGTTAACAGAGTGATATGGGTGTAACACAGTGTTTTAATGTGTAGTATTGGTGTATTATCAGAGTGATATGGGTGTAACACAGTGTTTTAATGTGTAGTATTGGTATGTTAACAGAGTGATATGGGTGTAACACGGTGTTTTAATGTGTAGTATTGGTGTGTTAACAGAGTGATATGGGTGTAACACGGTGTTTTAATGTACAGTATTGGTGTATTAATAGAGTTATATGGTGTAACACAGTGTTTTAATGTGTAGTATTGGTGTGTTAACAGAGTGATATGGGTGTAACACAGTGTTTTAATGTGTAGTATTGGTGTATTAACAGAGTGATATGGTGCAACGCAGTGTTTCAATGTGTAGTATTGGTGTATTAACAGAGTGATATGGTGCAACGCAGTGTTTCAATGTGTAGTATTGGTGTATTAACAGAGTGATATGGGTGTAACACATTGTTTTAATGTGTAGTATTGTTGTATTAACAGAGTGATATGGTGTAACGCGGTGTTTTAATGTGTAGTGTTGGTGTATTAACAGAGCGATATGGATGTAACGCGGTGTTTTAATGTGTAGTGTTGGTGTGTTAACAGAGTGATATGGTGTAACGCAGTGTTTCAATGTGTAGTATTGGTGTATTAACAGAGTGATATGGTGTAACACGGTGTTTGAATGTGTAGTATCGGTGTGTTAACAGAGTGATATGGGTGTAACACAGTGTTTTAATGTATAGTATTGGTGTATTAATAGTGTGATATGGTGTAACACAGTGTTTTAATGTGTAGTATGGGTGTGTTAACAGAGTGATATGGGTGTAACACGGTGTTTTAATGTATAGTATTGGTGTATTAATAGAGTGATATGGTGTAACACAGTGTTTTAATGTCTAGTATGGGTGTATTAACAGAGTGATATGGTGTAACACAGTGTTTTAATGTGTAGTATGGGTGTGTTAACAGAGTGATATGGGTGTAACACAGTGTTTTAATGTGTAGTATTGGTGTATTATCAGAGTGATATGGGTGTAACACAGTGTTTTAATGTGTAGTATTGGTATGTTAACAGAGTGATATGGGTGTAACACGGTGTTTTAATGTGTAGTATTGGTGTGTTAACAGAGTGATATGGGTGTAACACGGTGTTTTAATGTACAGTATTGGTGTATTAATAGAGTTATATGGTGTAACACAGTGTTTTAATGTGTAGTATTGGTGTGTTAACAGAGTGATATGGGTGTAACACAGTGTTTTAATGTGTAGTATTGGTGTATTAACAGAGTGATATGGTGCAACGCAGTGTTTCAATGTGTAGTATTGGTGTATTAACAGAGTGATATGGTGCAACGCAGTGTTTCAATGTGTAGTATTGGTGTATTAACAGAGTGATATGGGTGTAACACGGTGTTTTAATGTATAGTATTGGTGTATTAATAGAGTTATATGGTGTAACACAGTGTTTTAATGTGTAGTATTGGTTTGTTAACAGAGTGATATGGGTGTAACACAGTGTTTTAATGTGTAGTATTGGTGTATTAACAGAGTGATATGGGTGTAACACGGTGTTTTAATGTGTAGTATTGGTATGTTAACAGAGTGATATGGGTGTAACGCAGTGTTTCAATGTGTAGTATTGGTGTATTAACAGAGTGATATGGTGTAACGCAGTGTTTCAATGTGTAGTATTGGTGTATTAACAGAGTGATATGGTGTAACGCAGTGTTTCAATGTGTAGTATTGGTGTATTAACAGAGTGATATGGTGTAACACAGTGTTTCAATGTGTAGTATTGGTGTATTAACATAGTGATATGGTGTAACACGGTGTTTTAATGTGTAGTATTGGTGTATTAACAGAGTGATATGGTGTAACACGGTGTTTTAATGTGTAGTATTGGTGTATTAACAGAGTGATATGGTGTAACAAGGTGTTTTAATGTGTAGTATTGGTGTATTAACAGAGTGATATGGTGTAACACTGTGTTTTAATGTGTAGTATTGGTGTGTTAACAGAGTGATATGGGTGTAACACAGTGTTTTAATGTGTAGTATTGGTGTATTGACAAAGTGATATGGTGTAACGCGGTGTTTTAATGTGTAGTATTGGTGTATTAACAGAGTGATATGGGTGTAACACAGTGTTTTAATGTATAGTATTAGTGTATTAATAGAGCGATATGGATGTAACGCGGTGTTTTAATGTGTAGTGTTGGTGTGTTAACAGAGTGATATGGGTGTAACACGGTGTTTTAATGTATAGTATTGGTGTATTAATAGAGTTATATGGTGTAACACAGTGTTTTAATGTGTAGTATTGGTTTGTTAACAGAGTGATATGGGTGTAACACAGTGTTTTAACGTGTAGTATTGGTGTATTAACAGAGTGATATGGGTGTAACACAGTGTTTTAATGTGTAGTATTGGTATGTTAACAGAGTGATATGGGTGTAACGCAGTGTTTCAATGTGTAGTATTGGTGTATTAACAGAGTGATATGGTGTAACGCAGTGTTTCAATGTGTAGTATTGGTGTATTAACAGAGTGATATGGTGTAACGCAGTGTTTCAATGTGTAGTATTGGTGTATTAACAGAGTGATATGGTGTAACACGGTGTTTCAATGTGTAGTATTGGTGTATTAACATAGTGATATGGTGTAACACGGTGTTTTAATGTGTAGTATTGGTGTATTAACAGAGTGATATGGTGTAACACGGTGTTTTAATGTGTAGTATTGGTGTATTAACAGAGTGATATGGTGTAACAAGGTGTTTTAATGTGTAGTATTGGTGTATTAACAGAGTGATATGGTGTAACACTGTGTTTTAATGTGTAGTATTGGTGTGTTAACAGAGTGATATGGTGTAACAAGGTGTTTTAATGTGTAGTATTGGTGTATTAACAGAGTGATATGGTGTAACACTGTGTTTTAATGTGTAGTATTGGTGTGTTAACAGAGTGATATGGGTGTAACACAGTGTTTTAATGTGTAGTATTGGTGTATTGACAGAGTGATATGGTGTAACGCGGTGTTTTAATGTGTAGTATTGGTGTATTAACAGAGTGATATGGGTGTAACACGGTGTTTTAATGTATAGTATTGGCGTATTAATAGAGTGATATGGTGTAACACAGTGTTTTAATGTGTAGTATTGGTGTATTATCAGAGTGATATGGGTGTAACACGGTGTTTTAATGTGTAGTATTGGTGTGTTAACAGAGTTATATGGGTGTAACACGGTGTTTTAATGTATAGTATTGGTGTATTAATAGAGTTATATGGTGTAACACAGTGTTTTAATGTGTAGTATTGGTGTGTTAACAGAGTGATATGGGTGTAACACAGTGTTTTAATGTGTAGTATTGGTGTATTAACGGAGTGATATGGGTGTAACACGGTGTTTTAATGTGTAGTATTGGTATGTTAACAGAGTGATATGGGTGTAACACGGTGTTTTAATGTATAGTATTGGTGTATTAACAGAGTGATATGGTGTAACACAGTGTTTTAATGTGTAGTATTGGTGTATTAACAGAGTGATATGGTGTAACGCGGTGTTTTAATGTGTAGTATTGGTGTATTAACAGAGTGATATGGTGTAACGCAGTGTTTGAATGTGTAGTATTGGTGTATTAACAGAGTGATATGGTGTAACACGGTGTTTGAATGTGTAGTATCGGTGTGTTAACAGAGTGATATGGTGTAACACAGTGTTTTAATGTGTAGTATTGGTGTATTAACAGAGTGATATGGTGTAACGCGGTGTTTTAATGTGTAGTATTGGTGTATTAACAGAGTGATATGGGTGTAACACATTGTTTTAATGTGTAGTATTGGTGTATTAACAGAGTGATATGGTGTAACACAGTGTTTTAATGTGTAGTATTGGTGTATTAACAGAGTGATATGGTGTAACGCGGTGTTTTAATGTGTAGTATTGGTGTATTAACAGAGTGATATTGTGTAACGCAGTGTTTCAATGTGTAGTATTGGTGTATTAACAGAGTGATATGGTGCAACGCAGTGTTTCAATGTGTAGTATTGGTGTATTAACAGAGTGATATGGTGCAACGCAGTGTTTCAATGTGTAGTATTGGTGTATTAACAGAGTGATATGGTGTAACACGGTGTTTGAATGTGTAGTATCGGTGTGTTAACAGAGTGATATGGTGTAACACAGTGTTTTAATGTGTAGTATTGGTGTATTAACAGAGTGATATGGTGTAACGCGGTGTTTTAATGTGTAGTGTTGGTGTATTAACAGAGCGATATGGATGTAACGCGGTTTTTTAATGTGTAGTGTTGGTGTGTTAACAGAGTGATATGGTGTAACACGGTGTTTGAATGTGTAGTATCGGTGTGTTAACAGAGTGATATGGTTTAACACAGTGTTTTAATGTGTAGTATTGGTGTATTAACAGAGTGATATGGTGTAACACTGTGTTTTAATGTGTAGTATTGGTGTGTTAACAGAGTGATATGGGTGTAACACAGTGTTTTAATGTGTAGTATTGGTATATTATCAGAGTGATATGGGTGTAACACAGTGTTTTAATGTGTAGTATTGGTATGTTAACAGAGTTATATGGGTGTAACACAGTGTTTTAATGTGTAGTATTGGTGTGTTAACAGAGTGATATGGGTGTAACACGGTGTTTTAATGTATAGTATTGGTGTATTAATAGAGTTATATGGTGTAACACAGTGTTTTAATGTGTAGTATTGGTGTGTTAACAGAGTGATATGGGTGTAACACAGTGTTTTAATGTGTAGTATTGGTGTATTAACAGAGTGATATGGGGGTAACACGGTGTTTTATTAGGTAGTATTGGTATGTTAACAGAGTGATATGGGTGTAACACAGTGTTTCAATGTGTAGTATTGGTGTAATAACAGAGTGATATGGTGTAACGCAGTGTTTCAATGTGTAGTATTGGTGTATTAACAGAGTGATATGGTGTAACGCAGTGTTTCAATGTGTAGTATTGGTGTATTAACAGAGTGATATGGTGTAACGCAGTGTTTCAATGTGTAGTATTGGTGTATTAACAGAGTGATATGGTGTAATACGGTGTTTGAATGTGTAGTATCCGTGTGTTAACAGAGTAATATGGTGTAACACGGTGTTTTAATGTGTAGTATTGGTGTATTAACAGAGTGATATGGTTGTAACACGGTGTTTTAATGTGTAGTATTGGTGTGTTAACAGAGTGATATGGGTGTAACGCAGTGTTTTAATGTTTAGTATTGGTGTATTAACACAGTGATATGGTGTAACGCAGTGTTTCAATGTGTAGTATTGGTGTATTAACAGAGTGATATGGGTGTAACACAGTGTTTTAATGTGTAGTATTGGTGTGTTAACAGAGTGATATGGTGTAACGCAGTGTTTTAATGTGTAGTATTGGTGTATTAACAGAGTGATATGGGTGTAATGTAGAAAATAGCAATCAACACTTTGACATAGTGTTAATATATGATTTCCCTTTCAGCATTAATCGGTGAATCCACATTAGTCTCACTTAACCCTGTTACATCCTGTTTTGACAACCAAACATTTGTAAAGTTGTCCTGCAGCTCTTTCCCAGCCGGTTAATCAGCCAATCACAAACAGAAGCAGTGTTTATGCAAATGATCTGCAGACTTGTTTATCTTTACTGAGCGTGTTTCCTGAGCCCTGGGTGGACTCTCCTCCGCCCGACCTCCAAACACCCAGCGCTCCATTAGTCATGCCTGTCTCACTCATGAAGACATGACTGACTTCCTGTGGGCTTACGACCCGTCACGTCTCCCCTCTGAAGCACACATGGAGACGTGTTCAGTGAGCCGAGGAGGTAGAGTAAAACAAACACACAATACATGAGAGTACACAGGGTCACCATGGAGACATCTTGAATGAGGCTTCCAGATGCCACCCTGTGGGAGAACTCTCCTGGTCCCGGCTTGAGCTTCAGCCTCAGGATCCATGCCTCTGTGACCCTATCCAGAAGGGAAGGAGTCATCACATACAGAGCTAGTTCCTGAGCAGTGTCCTTGCTCTCTCCTGGACTCACGTCGATTACTCTGACCTTCCTCATCGCCCGGCTTCGTTGTTCCAGCGACTGTATCTTCACCATCCTCACCATGAACAACTGAAACTGTTGTTGGACTCTCATCTGGACTCTGAGTTGTCTTTCTGCCTCCCTCTGAGTCTGGAGAGGAAGAATGTCTCTATAGAGAGGGATTAGAGGAGGGTCTCTCTAGAGACTGTTTTTTAGTCGATGAGTAGTGCAGATATCACTGTGACATCAATCGACAGTAAGGAGAACACTTACTTCCGGGTGTAAAATTCTCCGTTATCCAATGGGAATGGACGCTCGTAATACAATACAGGGGACATGATCTTTATCTTTTAAATAACGTTAACTGAAGGGAACAATCTATTTGACACAGCTGAAGCTCTGGCCTTCCTTAAAAACTAACTAATTTAATAAAAATCACAGTTGCATTACCCACAATGCACTGTTTTTTGAGAACACAAATTCGTAACTAATGTAATTTTTATATTCTGACGAAAAATAAAAATAAATATGAATACAAATAAAATAAAAGAAGCCTCCCGAGTTACTACAAGCTATAACCTAGATTTAAAAAACGTTGTATAGAATAAAAGCTCACTGCGGGACGTTGTAGAAATGTGTGTGTGCACCACGACAAAGGAGCCTCATTCACTTTACATTGGGGTTGTTTGCGTGGTGCCGACACGCAAATGTAACAAAGTTCGTGGCTCCACCACGCAATGTGGTGTTAAGGAGTCGTGGTGGAGTCACGCATTCTGGTGAGATCAGGTTGCTCTCTCTCTCCCTCTCTCTCTCTCTCTCTCTCTCTCTCTCTCTCTCTCTCTCTCTCTCTCTCTCTCTCTCCTCTCTCTCTCTCTCTCACATGAAATGTGTTATTTTGATGCGGGCATGCCTTAGCAGTCCTAATCAGTCTGTAATGCGTGTTTCCAGTCGCAAAAGCCTTTGACAGTAAAAGCCGCATCATATGAAGACGTAGTGACTTCAAAGTGTCTACAGGGGAAACAAAAGGCTGCGTCTGCTTTGAACGGATCTTCAAGCCATGGTCTGTTGTTGAAACGTGCAGCGGCTAAAGTGGCTTCTTCCCTGAAAACAATCTCCCTGGCAACGATCCAGTTTCACCTGGTTGGGTTTATTGACCCCAAGATCACCTGGGCTGTTGGTCTTTGAGCGGCTGCTGGCCCAATAGCACCTGTTGATGTGCTGCAAGGTAGCGTCTGTAGAGGAGGAGGAGGAGCGGGTTTGGGTGTGCGGTACAGGATGTGTGTATGTGTGTGTGTGTGTGCGTGTGTGTGTGTGTGTGTGTGTTGTGTATGTGTGTTGTGTATATATATATGTGTGTGTGTGTGTGAGTGAATGTGTGAATGTGTGTGTGTGTTGTATGTGTGTGTGTGCGTGTGTTTGTATGTGTGTGTGTGTTGTGTATGTGTGCGTGTGTTGTGTTTGTGTGTGTGTGTATATCTATGTGTGTGTATGTGTGTATGTGTGTGTGTGTGCGCGTGTGTGTGTGTTGTGTATGTGTGTGTGTGTGTGTTGTGTTTGTGTGTGTGTGTGTGCATGTGTGTGTGTGTGTTGTGTTTGTGTGTGTGTGTATATATATGTGTGTGTGCGTGTGTATGTGTGTGTGCATGTGTGTGTGTGTGTGTGTGTGTGTGTGTGTGTGTGTGCGTGCGTGCGTGTCTCAGGTCGATTACCTGCCAGTTGGTTAGCAGTGGAGTGTGTGCCTCAGTCTCATTGTCTCCGTAAAGACGGTGAAGACGGATCGTGTTATCACGTCTTCCTTCATCACTTGCTTTCATGTAAAACCGTCGGCACAGATCAATACGTTCTGAGGTGAGTTTTAAATAAGGTTTGAAATCACATAGCCTGCAACGAAGTATAACTTTTTCACGCTGACGTGGTCTTCACAGAGGGTTGGAATGGAAGTGTGTGTGAATCTGTTCTCCACACGCTACCAGAGCCTCCTGAACACGCTGCCAGAGCCTCCTGAACATGCTGCCAGAGCCTCCTGAACACGCTGCCAGAGCCTCCTGAACACGCTGCCAGAGCCTCCTGAATACGCTGCCAGTGCCTCCTGAACACGCTGCCAGAGCCTCCTGAACACGCTACCAGAGCCTCCTGAACACACTGCCAGAGCCTCCCGAACCAACACATCCTCACTCCCAGGTCGGCCTATGTTGACGTTATGTCAAGTCCCCTGCCGGCTTTTTCCAACGCAAGGGGGGGGGCCTTAGCGTCCATTTTCAACGCCAGGGGGGGGGCCTTAGCGTCCATTTTCAACGCAAGGGGGGGGGCCTTAGCGTCCATTTTCAACGCAAGGGGGGGGGCCCTTAGCGTCCATGTTCAGCTTTCCGGGATGTCCATGTGCTTCTATGGACGCTCATGTAAGCACGGCATTCGTTTGTGTCAACTGCCCTTAAAGGCAATGAAGACACTACACTACCCAGAATCCCCAGCTATCGTTTGGCCTACACCATGTGCTCTGTTTGACGTCACGTGATTTCTCCCTGCAGAAAAAGAAAACATGGCCGAACTTCGTTTTATTCTGGGTGTAAAATGCCTATTTTAAAGTTAGTTTGGCCATTAAAATGCGTTTTGATGTCATTTGATGCGAGAAATATGAGTTGTTATTTCAGATTATGTGTGCAGTGGATGTACATGATCTTTAGTTTGCTAGTTATTACGAAGATTACTTCAGGAAATTGCGTCCAACGTTTTCATTGTTACCAAGGTGGTTGCTAGGGACGCTGCTATCGATATTATTTCTGTTATGTTCTGTAACTGTTTAATGGTGTTATCTTTATTGCTACCCCCTTCCCCGTCAATGTATAGTGTTGGTCCACAGCCTAAACATATTAGTTTAACAAAATCCGCATCTAAAGATACGTTATTTTCCCCTGTGCAATTCCAGTCTCACATCTCACAGCACATCGTCATTAACAAATACCGGAAACAGACCGAAAATATTTTTAAAAAATAAAATAATACCTTATTCCGAGTGCTCTTGCTTTTCTCTTTGAAAGTCATCACATAACGGCATTATAATTCACGGTTCGGCTGCATTAAATATTACATATCTGCCGCAGTTCTGTATTTATAGCCCTGATGAGAAGACAAACACGAGGAACTGAAAACGTGACGTGGATCATAAATATATCAGCCATTAAACAACATCTTACATTTCTTTTCACACAATACGTCTCCTTGCAGTTTCAACACTAATTCGGCTCACTTTTATATTTGATCCAATTGGTAGATAGGCCGCATTTACACCATAAAGGTGCACACCTGATATAAAGAGACACCTGGTGGTTAAAGCACGTTATTGAATTTCATTATTTTTATTATTAGATATTAAAAGAATCCCTATAAAGTATATTCATTACTCGTTATTCTCTACTAATAGTTAATTAAAGACTGAATATAATGACTAGTTAGCACATCCCGTTCAAGATTTCAAGATGTTCTAAGGTTTATTGACATATCATATAGGCCTACACAACTGTGGTGTAGTTCTGCACTGAATGAAAAACTTGGGTCGCAGGTTCCTCAATAGTGCATTACAAGACATCTATCAAAATGTGTGCATACCTCCAGCAATGTTAACTATGTTGTATGTATACTATGATGTAACGCAAATATTCCAACTTGGGATCAATAAAGTATATCTTATCTTAAGCTGATCGATGGCTACTGCCATATTTGCAAAATGTGCCTCTGAACCTTGACAAGTGCATGTTTCAGGCTTATCAATTAATGTAATGTAATGTAATGTTATCAATTAACAACAGGAGGGGTCACAAACATAAGTCCAGCTGTTAAATAAAGCTCTTCTGACCTTAGCTGGCGTGTGGGTATATATATTAATGCTGCCCATTATGGGCACAAGCAATTTACACCCATTTATTAATTATATGTTTTAAATATGAGTGTTTCCTGTCCCCTAAACCTCCAGGGATGTACACAGTTTAATACTGGCAACTTCTTATTATGGGAAATACGAACACGTCTTTTAAAACTACAACTCCCAGTAGAGACGTGCCATAGAGAACATGTTGCGAAACAGAATAGCCAGCATGTGTAGTTCTGGGGACAGGGTGGGGGAGGGGGGGACGCGGTGGACCCGTTCAAATCCAGTTTTGAACAGTCTGCCGTGGTTCCATCCCATTTCAAGTGCTGTTCGAGGCTCGGTAACCCTCGGAGCACACTCTCCAATCACAGAGCTTGAGGACGATCACGGGGTTTGCCAAACAGAGCACATGGTGTAGTCCAAACGATAGCTGGGGATTCTGGGTAGTGTAGTGTCTTCATTGCTTTTAAGGGCAGTTGACACAAACGAATGCCGTGCTTACATGAGCGTCCATAGAAGCACATGGACATCCCGGAAAGCTGAATATGGACGCTAAGGCCCCCCCCCTTGCGTTGAAAATGGACGCTAAGGCCCCCCCCCTGGCGTTGAAAATGGACGCTAAGGCCCCCCCCCCTGGCGTTGAAAATGGACGCTAAGGCCCCCCCCCCTTGCGTTGGAAAAAGCCGGCAGGGGACTTGACATAACGTCAACATAGGCCGACCTGGGAGTGAGGATGTGTTGCCCGAACACGCTGCCAGAGCCTCCTGAACACGCTGCCAGAGCCTCCCGAACACGCTGCCTGAGCCTCCTGAACACGCTACCAGAGCCTCCTGAACACACTGCCAGAGCCTCCTGAACACGCTGCCAGAGCCTCCCGAACACGCTGCCAGAGCCTCCTGAACACGCTGCCAGAGCCTCCCGAACACGCTGCCTGAGCCTCCTGAACACGCTACCAGAGCCTCCTGAACACACTGCCAGAGCCTCCTGAACACGCTGCCAGAGCCTCCACACGCTACCAGAGCCTCCTGAACACACTGCCAGAGCCTCCTGAACACGCTGCCAGAGCCTCCACACGCTACCAGAGCCTCCTGAACACACTGCCAGAGCCTCCACACGCTACCAGAGCCTCCTGAACACACTGCCAGAGCCTCCTGAACACGCTACCAGAGTCTCCTGAACACGCTGCCAGAGCCTCCTGAACACGCTACCAGAGCCTCCTGAACACGCTGCCAGAGCCTCCTGAACACGCTACCAGAGCCTCCTGAACACGCTGCCAGAGCCTCCTGAACATGCTGCCTGAGCCTCCTGAACACACTACCAGAGCCTCCTGAACACGCTGCCAGAGCCTCCTGAACACGCTGCCTGAGCCTCCTGAACACGCTGCCTGAGCCTCCTGAACACACTGCCTGAGCCTCCTGAACATGCTACCAGAGCCTCCTGAACATGCTGCCAGAGCCTCCTGAACACGCTGCCTGAGCCTCCTGAACACGCTGCCTGAGCCTCCTGAACACACTGCCTGAGCCTCCTGAACAATGTCCACAGCAGCTGCAGTCAGAGCACAGGTTATTTCTACACCGCACGGTGATCACATGATGTTCAGAATCAGAAACAGGTTTTTACCTGTTGACTTGACGTCATGGTGCGTACGTAAAAATAAAACATGAAACACACAGATGTTATCACATGATGTATGACCAAGAAAAGCCTTGAACCTTGAACATGACCTCTGCTGAAGTCTGAACACAGGAAGCAGGGTACTGTTCACTGCAGGGCCGGTCCAAGACATGTTGGTGCCCTAGGCGAGATTATGATTTGGTGCCCCCCTTCCAAGCAATACACAATAGAATATATAAAGAATAAATGAAAAATCTCTACAAAAGACCAATACACTACACAAACTGAAACGTATTGACATGTTGGTTATATACATAAATGTATTCATTATTTCATGAACATGTTTTAATTAGGGGGTGGACGTCACATTCTCTAGGGGGGTCCGGGGGTATACCCCCCTGGAAAGATTTGTTTGAACATTTTAAAGTAAAATGCTTCAATCGGGTGCACTTTGAGCAGAATCACTAGAGACCTGATCCAGGGGAACTCTAAACACCCATATGAACAAGATCGGTTTACATTTTAATAACCAACTAAGTTTGTCAACATAACCAATAACCCATAGCCAATAACAAATGAATGTAACATGTTTTATTTTTGTGTTCATTCATATCTTATTGTACCTAGTAAACATTTATGTATTCATGCATATTTTGTAATCTTTTTAAACGAGATGTTTGTCCTATAGTTTATGGAATGATTTCTACCAATAATTATAACGGTGTGTCTTGGATATATTTTACATCAATGGTGACCAAACCGTTTCAGACCCACTGAGATTACTTAGACCAGCAGTTTTTAAAGTGTGAGGCGCTTCTCCCAGGGGGGCGCCAGAGAGCTTCAAGGGGGGCGCCGGAGAGCTTCAGGGGGGGCGTCAGAGAGCTTCAGGGGGGGCGCCAGAGAGCTTCAGGGGGGGCGCCAGAGAGCTTCAGGGGGGGCGCCAGAGAGCTTCAGGGGAGGCGCCAGAGAGCTTCAGGGGGGGCGCCGGAGAGCTTCAGGCGGGGCGTCAGAGAGCTTCAGGGGGGGCGCCAGAGAGCTTCAGGGGGGGCGCCAGAGAGCTTCAGGGGAGGCGCCAGAGAGCTTCAGGGGGGGCGCAGCATGAGAAAGAAAATAATGAGAAAAAGATTAGTAAAGTGACACTTGCACACTTTCTGTGGAATCCGAGTTCCCCCACCTCCACCTACCTGTGAGAGTGCTCGCTCCCTTCACCTCCACCTACCTGTGAGAGTGCTCACTCCCTTCACCTCCACCTACCTGTGAGAGTGCTCATTCCCTTCACCTCCACCTACCTGTTCTCTGAGGCTCGCCTTCCCACTCTTTGAAAACCCCTGACTTAGACTAAAGTGGACTATCTGAACACTCAGAATCCTTTGCCTCACTGAGCTGTAGTTATCAGCCTCAATCCAACAACAATCCGCAGTACAGATAAGCGCCCTCTCTCTCTCTCTCTCTCTCTCTCTCTCTCTCTCTGATGTTCAGGTGTATATCAGTACGTAGTGTCTCTACTTTAAAGAGTCCTCTCCTGCTGGTGTTCAGGTGTATATCAGCATGTAGTGTCTCTACTTTAAAGAGTCCTCTCCTGCTGATGTTCAGGTGTATATCAGTATGTAGTGTCTCTACTTTAAAGAGTCCTCTCCTGCTGATGTTCAGGTGTATATCAGTATGTAGTGTCTCTACTTTAAAGAGTCCTCTCCTGCTGATGTTCAGGTGTATATCAGCATGTACTGTCTCTACTTTAAAGAGTCCTCTCCTGCTGATGTTCAGGTGTATATCAGCATGTACTGTCTCTACTTTAAAGAGTCCTCTCCTGCTGATGTTCAGGTGTATATCAGTATGTAGTCTACTTTAAAGAGTCCTCTCCTGCTGATGTTCAGGTGTATATCAGTATGTAGTGTCTCTACTTTAAAGAGTCCTCTCCTGATGATGTTCAGGTGTATATCAGTATGTAGTGTCTCTACTTTAAAGAGTCCTCTCTCTCTGATGTTCAGGCTTATATCAGTAAGTAGAGTCTCTACTTTAAAGAGTCCTCTCCTGCTGATGTTCCAGTGTATATCAGTATGTAGTGTCTCTACTTTAAAGAGTTCTCTCCTGCTGATTTTCAGGTGTATATCAGTATGTAGTGTCTCTACTTTAAAGAGTCCTCTCTTGCTGATGTTCAGGTGTATATCAGTATGTAGTGTCTCTACTTTAAAGAGTCCTCTCTTGCTGATGTTCTGGTGTACATCAGTATGTAGTGTCTCTACTTTAAAGAGTTCTCTCATACACAATTGATCTTCCAAAGTTGTGGGTTGAAATATTGCGTCTTACACTTATATGGTGTTGTTTCTCTGTGGAGTTCCTCAGGGATCTCTCATGGAGCCATGTTTTTTCTTTACCTGTTGGAAATCATCCTCAGTTTGGCTGTGTCTCATATTGATGTTGCTCCTTTTGGATGGATATTGGTCAGTGTCCCAAACTACTTAGCTTTTGATTGTGAGGGCTTCCTTCTTCCTTTGCTTTGTTTAATTTCAATAATTATTCAGACAGTCGGGAGTCCTGCGAGAGACCACTCTAAATCACAAAGACACTTGAATGCAACAATAGTAAAATATCGACTTTATTTATATTTATATTTGAGTGTCGTATGTCTTTTAAAAATTGACCTAGAGGTCTCTTCAATAAAAGCTGATGATGATGGTGATGATGATGATGATGATGATGATGATGATGATGATGATGATGATGATGATGATGATGATGATGATGATGATGATGATGATGATGATGATGATGATGATGATGATGATGATGATGTCTTTCTTATTCACAAGCAGTATGACAAAGAGAATTTTATCGATTGAACTTTTCAGAAGCATACCTCTTGTATATTTCATTCTGTCCTCACAGGAGACTCAATCAGGTAACTCAACACACACCACCAATCCCCTCATGAGGAGGGGTGTCTCAATTCCTAGATATGTCAGGACGACTGTGTGGAGGGAATTCTTTAGAGAAACTGAAAAATGACTCATGAACAAAGTGTGTCTTTCGTTATATTTAATAAAGTAATAAAGAAAGTCAATATACAACTGAGATGGGTCTGACATGCAGGAACAGAGCAGCTTCCTCCTCAGAGGATAAAACATTCTGCTCACACTCACATCACATCGTAGAGAGAACATATCCAATTGGTCCTGCCCTTACATTCTCTTAGTCATTATCTAAACATCCCCACCATTAAACCATCACACCTCCAGTCCTTTAACCATTTGAAAATCCACCGTTTGCACTTCCTGGACAGTACATCCTCAACATGTGTCTGTGTTAAACACATGTAGGAGTAACACTACTATGGAACTGAGTGAGAGGCAATCAGAGTATAACACATCATCAATGATGTAAATGATGATATGAACAATACAATGAAGGGTCTTTTCAGGACACTGGAGCTGCTGCATCACGAGATTGAACTATCAAAAGAGGCATAATCACGTCAGAGAATTATTATCATCTCCTCCCTTTGTGAGAATAGACGAGTTTCAAGGGGCGATTTGTAAAGTGTTGTTTCAGTTTCAGAGCGAGTTCTTGAAATAATGGAGACAGAAAGCATGGAGAGAAGATCCTGCCTGGATGTCTGCCAGCCTCGTGTGTGTGTGTGTGTGTGTCTGTCTGTCTGTGTGTGTGTGTCTCTCTCTGTCTGTCTGTGTGAGTGTCTCTCTCTGTGTGTGTGTGTGTGTGTGTGTGTGTGTGTGTGTGCGTGTGTGTGTGTGTGTGTGTGTCTGTCTGTGTGTGTGTCTCTTTCTGTGTGTGTGTGTGTGTGCGTGTGTGTATGTGCGTGGGTGTGTGTGTGTGTGTGTGCGTGTGTCTGTGTGTGTGTCTGTGTCTCTCTTTGTGTGTGTGTGTCTGTGTGTGTGTGTGTGTGTGTGTCTGTGTGTGTGTGTGTGTGTGTGTGCGTGTGTGTGTGTATGTGCGTGTGTGTGTGTGCGTGTCTCTGTGTGTGTGTCTGTGTGTCTCTCTTTGTGTGTGTATGTGTGTGTGTGTGTCTGTGTGTGTGTATGTGTGTGTGTGTGTGTGTGTGGCCTAGCATTACTATACTTGTGGGGACCTAAATCTGTTTATATAGTCATGTGTGGGGACTCGCCTCCCTTATGGGGACAAAATGGAGTTCATTTTAGGTTAGGTTAGGGTTAGGCCTGTGTTGGTTATGGTTAAGGTTAGGATAAGTCTCCAGTGTGTGTGTGTGTGTGTGTGTGTGTGTGTGTGTGTGTGTGTGCATGTGCGTGTGTCTGTGTGTGTGCATGTGCGTGTGTCTGTGCGTGTGTGTGTGTGTGTGCATGTGCGTGTGTCTGTGTGTGTGTGTGTGTGTGTGCGTGTGTGTGTGTGTGTGTGTGTGAGGAAGAGACAGCGATCCAGCACCTTAAATTAGATCTCGTCTTCAAGCGTGAAGTCTGACTCGTCCTCATTTTGCCGACAGAAACCCAGAACAAGTCGCTCCTCCCCGAAACAAAAGCTCACTGCTTCAGACTCTGATCAGACATGCCAAAAGCCATCCTGCCTGGATGTCTGCCAGCCTCGTGTGTGTGTGTGTGTGTGTGTGTGTGTGTGTGTGTGTGTGTGTGTGTGTGCTCCTCACGGCTGCCTTTCTTCAGACTCTGATCAGACAAAGCGTCACACTGCAGAGGTTCAGTAGCTCTTTCATCGACAGCACAGAACACACTGTGGTCTGGTTCTAATGATGAGTCGTTTCTGTTGTGGGCCGGGCAGATTCCGTAATGGCCAATCACAAAGTTGCCAGGCAACAGTGTGGGTCGACTGAGTGTCAGAGAAGGTGAACGGGCTAATTGGATTGATGTTGTTAAGAGGCGTGGAGGAATCTCACGATGAGCCGTTTGTCTGAGTCTCTGAAGGACTTCTCGTACGGAGGCCGACGGGTGACCACGCGCTGCAGCTTCAGAGGATGCAGACACACCACGACTACTCCACATCCTGCCGAGCATCTGAGTCTGATATCTAGTCAGAGTATGTCTCTACTCCTGATATCAGACATCATGACTTCAGAAGTGACTCTGCAGCGAGAGATACGCTCTTGTTTTTAGGCAGTGCATCGTCTTGTTCCGTCAAAACATCTTATTTTGAGTCTTATCTCAGATGAAACTTAGAAAATCACCAACCAATGCGGAAACAGAACACTTTTGAGCCTTTGAGGCTCATTCTGTAACAACATTTGCTGGTTCTGGTCAAATATAGTTCAAAATGAGTTCTCCAGCTGATTACAAGATGTGATTGATCTAAACATCCTTCTCGTTTCAGGGAACGCACCAGGCTGATGTTCGCTTGTTCTGTTGGTACTTATTTCAAGAGAAAACAGCTTGTTTTCATGATTGTTTAACTTGTTTTGTTCCAGTGTATAGAAACTCTAAAGTTCCACATGAAGAAACATCTCCAGCAGCTTGAGGAGACATGGCAGCGTTTAGAGAACATCCAGCAGCTTGAGGAGACATGGCAGCGTTTAGAGAACATCCAGCAGCTTGAGGAGACATGGCAGCGTTTAGAGAACATCCAGCAGCTTGAGGAGACATGGCAGCGTTTAGAGAACATCCAGCAGCTTGAGGAGACATGCAGCGTTTAGAGAACATCCAGCAGCTTGAGGAGACATGGCAGCGTTTAGAGAACACTAAGCAGCTTGAGGAGACATGGCAGCGTTTAGAGAACATCCAGCAGCTTGAGGAGACATGGCAGCGTTTAGAGGACATCCAGCAGCTTGAGGAGACATGGCAGCGTTTAGAGGACATCCAGCAGCTTGAGGAGACATGCAGCGTTTCGAGAACATCCAGCAGCTTGAGGAGACATGGCAGCGTTTAGAGGACATCCAGCAGCTTGAGGAGACATGCAGCGTTTCGAGAACATCCAGCAGCTTGAGGAGACATGGCAGCGTTTAGAAAACACTCAGCAGCTTGAGGAGATATGGCAGCGTTTAGAGAACATCCAGCAGCTTGAGGAGACATGGCAGCGTTTGGAGAACATCCAGCAGCTTGAGGAGACATGGCAGCGTTTAGAGGACATCCAGCAGCTTGAGGAGACATGCAGCGTTTCGAGAACATCAAGCAGCTTGAGGAGACATGGCAGCGTTTAGAAAACACTCAGCAGCTTGAGGAGATATGGCAGCGTTTAGAGAACATCCAGCAGCTTGAGGAGACATGGCAGCGTTTGGAGAACATCCAGCAGCTTGAGGAGACATGGCAGCGTTTAGAGAACACTCAGCAGCTTGAGGAGACATGGCAGCGTTTAGAGAACAATCAGCAGCTTGAGGAGACATGGCAGCGTTTAGAGAACATCCAGCAGCTTGAGGAGACATGGCAGCGTTTAGAGAACATCCAGCAGCTTGAGGACACATGCAGCGTCTAGAGAACACTCAGCAGCTTGAGGAGACATGGCAGCGTTTAGAGAACATCCAGCAGCTTGAGGAGACATGGCAGCGTTTAGAGAACATCCAGCAGCTTGAGGAGACATGGCAGCACCCAGCAGCTTGAGGAGACATGGCAGCGTTTAGAGAACATCCAGCAGCTTGAGGAGAACACCCATTTGCTTGAGGAAACATGCAGCGTTTACTAAACGCTGCAGATACAAAACGCTGCAGACCTGCTGTAAGCTAGCTAGCTAACGTAGCTAACAAAGTTATTTCAGATGTACTGACAAACACTGCCAGTTATGAGACGACTCACTCTGACACAGAGACATTTGCTTTATGACCCCCCCCCAAACAAAGACAACGCAACTTATTTTGATCTTTTCTTACTTCAGTCGCCAAAATTACATTTATTTATTTTTTGGGGAATTAATCATTTGTTTTGGTCAACTGTTATTTTGGTCCTTTTTTTGTACATTTTTCTGTCAACAATTTTCATTTCCGACATTTTAGGTAAGTTTCCAACAACAGAGACAGTTGTCCAGCTTTTAAAAATGTAATACCTTCTGACCTTCATCCTCACCTTCACGCCTGTAGAGTTTTGACAGGTGTTTCCATGACGACTCCCACAGGCTCAGCAGGTCAGGAACCAGGCGAGTGTCCCGGCTGATAAAAAACTTTTTAATTGGGCGAGAGGAAGAAGCCTTGGTCTGAGAGACAGCAGAATTATTTTGACCATAAATGTAAATTATCTATGTAATACTTTAGCAAATGCTTCTTACCATTTTTATGCAGATGACACTGTTATTTATTGTTCCTCCGCTTCTATAGAGCAAAGTCTAGATTTCCTCCAGTCTGCCTTTGATGTCATACAAACCCATTTATATCAACTACAGTTGGTATTAAATGCAGAAAAATCCAAAGTGATGATATTTTCGAATGGCAAAGAGTTACCATCTGTTCTACTCAAGATGTGTACTGCTCAAGGGACTGACATTGAGAGGGTCACGACTTACAAATATCTGGGGTTTCTTATTGAACAGAACTCGTCTTTCAAGTGACTCACGGAAAATGTTGTTTCAAAGATAAAAATAAAATTAGGTTTCTTTTACAGGAATACATCCTGTTTCTCTTTTCAGATAAGGAAACATCTGATATCTGCAGCGTTGTTACCTGTAGTAGAGGATCGTGACCTGCTATACATGGACACCTCTGACCAGTGCCTAAAGAGCTTGGATACTGTGTACCATTGAGCCTTACGATGTATCACTGGATGTGGCTATCGAGTACACCATTGCACTTTATATGCTGCTGCTAATTGGCCATCTTTGTCTGCTCGCAGACCTTCCCATTGGTTGGGTTTTATTTATAAATCTGGCTGTTGGCCGTTGTTGTGAGTGTGGCCAGAGCAGCTACAACGTTAGCTTAGCCAATCTCCATTCAGAAAACACGTATGTATCAGTATGTTGTTACTTCGGCATCATTTTTTAAATGTGTATTATTGTATCTATAACACATAGGTGTGAGCAAGCTCTCTGATTGGTCAATAGGCGTGTTTGATTCCACGATCAAACAACGGTCAAATAGAACGTGCCTTTTCACAACAAGTCAGTCTTCCTCCGCGTCTGAGAAAAACGGTATACCGTTGGTATACTGTTTCGAACTGGAACAAGAAAGCAAATGCCCGAATCAGCAAAGGCTTTCTACCACCATCCAAGGAAGTCGGTGAAGCCTGGGGATGCGGTGTGGTATAGCATGGAGCCCTTGGGGGTGAACAGCCTGGGGTCCATGATGACCCTCTTTAGTGACGAGGCTGGCACTGCTATGCGTTAGGAGGCCAGAGAAATCATGTCCGTTAGCGGGCATACAAACGAGTCACCGCTTCGCAGCTACTGGGCTCCTTCTCTGGACAACAGAAAGATGTGGAGCAACGCGCTTTTTGCCGGTCCGGGACACGCCATGAAACGACCACTGGAGGAAAGCTCTTCCCATAACCTACCCGTGAACACCACAGCACCACCTGCAAAACAGTCTGGCATGGAGTTCATGGAGAGCTGTTTCAAAAATTGCACTTTTAATGGCAGCATGAACATCCACCTTCATTCTGAAGCCAAAATGTTAAATATGTAAATACATAAATAAATAGCCTAATTCAAGAATTGTTGTCAATAAATTGTTTTCATTAAATTGGTTAATATATTATTTACTATAATTATATCAATAACTGTAAGCGGGCAAGCAGGAGTGTTCGATTGATCGGCTAGCGTTACCAAGGGAACTACTTTATAGGAACTACTTTCTGACGGAGATTAACTCAAGCAGAAAGTGTAGGTTTGGGAGCAAATTAGCCCACATTATGAAATTATTTTACGATATTGTTGATTACACTGATAGTTTGTGTTATAGAATCGCAATCATACACTTGAGGCCGTTCCGGGAGTACAGTACTGCGGCAGGACTGTCCTACCAATAATGACGTTCAAGAATGGCCTCTCGTGTATGATTGCTTAATTATAATGAAATCACGGTCAAATATGTTCATGTTGTTGTAGTTGTAGCCCCCTTGCGAGCGGTTCTCTCTGGCCATTCAGCAGTCGAGAGTGTTTACGTCACTAGTTTAGCACATTCAGCCCGGTTGTTGGCCCGGTAAGAACCTCCATTTTGGAGGGCCAGAAAAAAGGTGAAACAGTAGCCCTGAGCCGGAACTACCACTAGTGGAAAAGCAAAAAAAAGCCGACCCGCTTAAACCGCGCTACGTGCTGCAGTGGAAAAGCGCCATTAGGGAAACACAAAAACGTACAAAAAAAATACTTTGTTCTCATTTGACATTTAACGGAAAGAAACAAAACAAAAAAACACCAGAACAACACATGAACAAGGAGGAGTCCTCGAGGATCCAGCCTCTCTGGTTGGACGAGACTCATTGTTCAGATCTGTCAGCCCTTCATTCTTCATCCGGCTGCTCTTCTGTTTCCTCCGATGCTCGCTCTCTCTCTCACTAATATGCAACTGTGGTGACATTTACAACAGAACTGTGTTTATTCAAGCGCTGGCGTCTAATGACTGCACATCAAACGCTGCTGTGTGTTTCCGCGTCAGATTCCACTCTCAGTTTTATGTAAATTACAGAGGGCCAGCCAATGAGGTGTCATGAAAAGCACGTTGACTAATATGGAGTGTCTGACCCTCTGTTGGTGTGCATGACTACAAACATGAAGAGAAGGCCTACAGGATGATCTAACCCATGATTGATTTAGTTGTGCTGTTGTGTCATAAGTGCAGATGTCAAACTCTTCTGACTTCAATTCCAATGTTCTTTAATTAGGCAAGGCAAGTTTATTTATACAGAACTTTTCAACACAAGGCAACTTAAGTGCTTTACAAAAATGAAAGACATTAAGAGCATAAAACACATTAGAAACATTAAAAAGCAAATATAATAAAACATGAATAACACAGGTCCATGAATAAGTATTTTGTTCCAGAGATTTGGCAATATCCCTCAGCAAATGCTCACATTCCTCTACCACTAGTCTTCCTGTGAAGTTATAGTTATTTTGAAATGTTTCCAACCTCTTTATATTCCTTTCATCCTTCTCTTTCAATCATTTTGCATCCCCAGACAACACACCCTCACTCCCTAAGCGTCCAGTGCGTGCAGTTGTGACGCGCCGAGGCTCCTTCAGCGTTATAAAGGGACGCAAATAGCTTTCAACTGATTGCAATGTATTCCCATCTGCGTCGGGATTTGACGCTCATGGAAGCACGGCATTCGTTTGTGTCGGCTGCCCTTAAAGGCAATGTGAGCGTCCATTCCCATTGGATAACGGAGAATTGTACACCCGGAAGTAAGTATTCCCCTTACTGTGGATTGATCTGACCGTGATAAGTATTAATGTGTCTGTTGATTGTGTATATATATATATATATATATATATATATATATATATATATATATATATATATATAGGATATGATGGGAGTTACGGCTCAATAGAATATCACCTCCATCTTCAGAGCAGTCTGACTGTTAGAACATTAGCGTTAAGAAAGCTCTTAAATATCCAGTCAGCATCAGTACCCGGATCAGAGTACACTAAGTCCAGTCAGCATCAGAACCCGGATCAGAGTACACTAAGTCCAGTCAGCATCAGTACCCGGATCAGAGTACAGTAAGTCCAGTCAGCATCAGTACCCGGATCAGAGTACACTAAGTCCAGTCAGCATCAGTACCCGGGTCAGAGTACACTAAGTCCAGTCAGCATCAGAACCCGGATCAGAGTACACTAAGTCCAGTCAGCATCAGAACCCGGATCAGAGTACACTAAGTCCAGTCAGCATCAGAACCCGGATCAGAGTACACTAAGTCCAGTCAGCATCAGTACCCGGATCAGAGTACACTAAGTCCAGTCAGCATCAGTACCCGGATCAGAGTACATTAAGTCCAGTCAGCATCAGTACCCGGATCAGAGTACACTAAGTCCAGTCAGCATCAGTACCCGGATCAGAGTACACTAAGTACAGTCAGCATCAGAACCCGGATCAGAGTACACTAAGTCCAGTCAGCATCAGTACCCGGATCAGAGTACACTAAGTCCAGTCAGCATCAGAACCCGGATCAGAGTACACTAAGTCCAGTCAGCATCAGTACCCGGATCAGAGTACACTAAGTCCAGTCAGCATCAGTACCCGGATCAGAGCACACTAAGTCCAGTCAGCATCAGTACCCGGATCAGAGTACACTAAGTCCAGTCAGCATCAGTACCCGGATCAGAGTACACTAAGTCCAGTCAGCATCAGTACCCGGATCAGAGTACAGTAAGTACAGTCCGCGGCACATCACTTCCTGATGTATCACATGTCTCTGATCCGAGTCCCTGAGCGTGTCTGGCCGTGCAGCACTCTCAGCGTCACAGACTGGATGAAGCATTATTTTAGCAACACGTTGAGTTGAGGACACTCTGAGCCAGAGGTGATGAGAGTCAGACGGTGTGTTAGACGGGCCGTGACATCATGAACCTGCTGATGGACGCATTCCAACACTTGTTTTGCTCCAGCTGTGTTCACCTTGTAGCTGCAGCTCTGAGGCTCTGATCCTGATCAAGTGTTTGAGTCATGTTTAAAGTTTAACTTCTTCATGTGTCTGATATTAGAGTTCACTTTTCATTCAGGAAGTATGACGCTGCGCTGTCAGTAGCTTCTCCCTGTCTGTGATTGGTCGAATGCTCCAGATCCCACCCCTTTCATGTGAACGCGCACCTAGCTAGATAGGACACGGCTGGCTGAGCGATCCACTTAATGACCCGCGTGGTAGGACCGCTTAGCGAGAGCGCATGTGTTCTGGACAACCCTGTCTCCTAAAACTTACGTTCCCACAGAACTAAACTGCATTCTCAATTACGTTTAGCTAGAAACGTATTTTCTCCCACGTTACGTTCCTTATGAACGTTTCTTAAATACGTTTATTTTCTACATATCTTTGCCATTTATTGTTTTGCTTATAATAATGATAATAGTTATTTATTTATTTATAAGTATCATTTTAGAGCACACATTTGAAATCGAGAATCGGGCTCGATATATGGTTAAATTGAAATCAGTTCGCGAGGCTGTCATCTCTCCAGCTGTTCCTCTCATGAGCGAGGCGGAACATAATAGTTGTATCAGCCAAAAAGCTGCCGTGTCGTTTATTGCACCTCAAACATTAAAACACATCCAGAGTTACGTGTTTCTGAACTTCCTCTAAGAAGAAAGGACGGTAACAGGAGAGCTCTGTGGCTTCAGGCTCGATCGCCGTTCAAATGACAGCGTTGGTTTCCCCAAAAGTGGGCGGGGCTGTAAAGTCACGTAGATTTTACTGTCATCTATTATTCAAAACCATTCTATTTATTCAACGTAAATTACATGCCAGTGTTTTATCTTTTTATTTATTTGTTTTTATACTTTAATTGCTATGAGTTATATCTGAAGCAAGTGATGTTTGTGAAGATGTGTAGTTCCACCCTTCAATGCAGCAGAAAGGTGAACTCTCATCACAGGAACAACACCGGAAACAGACGCAGGAAAGACCTTCAGCTAACTGGATGTTTTAGCCGTAATGCAAGGTTTGAAAGATATTACTGATTTATTTGAATGTCAGAATGTAAAAACTGAGATGAGAGAATAGTCAGAGGTTTGGGTGATGGGAGACACATCTATGGAATCACCATTTCAATAGCTAGCCATTAAATCATGGATATGCCTTTCTGTCAAAATCAGATATTAATGTGTAGAAGTAAAGCATGAGAAATATTATAACAACATCATGTACAATGATGTGAAAACATGAATACAACTAAATATCTTCAGATGTTTTACATAAGTGTCTATACTAATAATACAAAGTTATTATTAGTATGCTGTGTGCACCGCCTAGTGGTTAAAGCACGTTATTGAATTATTTGTGTTGAATAATGTTATTTGATGGAAAAAATATTAAGAGTACATACTTTCATAGAGGGAAAGTAGAAGGTCAATGATAGAAGTATAGAATATATATAAAAAAAAGAAGATACTGTCAGTGATCTCTACAATAAAACAGTTTAGTGCCGGATGTACAAAGATATTAATATGAGGAGGTGCAAAACAGACAAACTACTTAACCTCTATTTAAACATTAAAGAATACTTTAGATTAAGGTATTCTTTCAAATAAGAAAAAAACGTTGGGGGTATCTATCTACAGATAAATATTAAGCCTGACAAAGTAAGTAACGTCTAATGTATTGCTTTCCTGCAATGTTAACAATGTTGAAGGACTTATTTTAACTGATATTATACACATTAATTATACTCTTATGTATGTATATAGAATAAGAAATGTGCAGAATATGACAGTTTAATGGTGGAGGTACACACATATTGATAGATGTCTTGTAATGCACTGCTGAGGAACCTGTGACCCAAGTGTTTCATTCATTGCATAACTACACCGTAGTTGTGTATGATATGTCAATAAACCTTTGAAATCTTGAAATCTTGAAAGGGATGTGAAAATAGCCATAATATACAGTCTTTGATTAACTAATAGTAGAGAATAACGAGTAATGATCCCTTTCAAGCATAGAGGTCACTACAGTGGACAGCTGTTCAAAAGGTGTTTTCTTGTATGCATTGTTTTTTTTTGCATAGTTGCACCAGCAGCCACTACATAGGACCCTATTGCAACATGTGCACAGGTTACCCACCTGTCCACTACATAGGACCCTATTGCAACATGTGCACAGGTTACCCACCTGTCCACTACATAGGACCCTATTGCAACATGTGCACAGGTTACCCACCTGTCCACTACATAGGACCCTATTGCAACATGTGCACAGGTTACCCACCTGTCCACTACATAGGACCCTATTGCAACATGTGCACAGGTTACCCACCTGTCCACTACATAGGACCCTATTGCAACATGTGCACAGGTTACCCACCTGTCCACTACATAGGACCCTATTGCAACATGTGCACAGGTTACCCACCTGTCCACTACATAGGACCCTATTGAAACATGTGCACAGGTTACCCACCTGTCCACTACATAGGACCCTATTGCAACATGTGCACAGGTTACCCACCTGTCCACTACATAGGACCCTATTGCAACATGTGCACAGGTTACCCACCTGTCCACTACATAGGACCCTATTGCAACATGTGCACAGGTTAACCACCTGTCCACTACATAGGACCCTATTGCAACATGTGCACAGGTTACCCACCTGTCCACTACGGTGGTGGTCATGCATCACTGGCTATATGTCAACTACAATTCGTACTGGTACTGCTGCTGTTGTTCCCAGGGCCGTCCCTCCCTACAGGCAGACCATGCAGACTGTGTGGGGCCTCACCTTGTGGAGGGGGCCTCATCTTGAGGAGGGGGCCTCACCTTGTGGAGGAGGGGGCCACACCTTGCAGAGGGGGCCACACCTTGTGGAGGGGGACTCACCTTTTGGAGGGGGACTCACCTTGTGGAGGGGGCCTCACCTTGCGGAGGAGGGGGCCTCACCTTGTGGAGGAGGGGGCCTCACCTTGTGGAGGAGGGGGCCACACCTTGTGGATTTAGCATGAGAGGGAGCAACTCTTGCAGAGATAAAGAGTCGAAGTGTGGTCCCGGCTCTCCTCTCGCCGCCCTTCTCGCCGCTCCTCACACCGCTCCTCACACCGCTCCTCACACCGCTCCTCTTGCCGCTCCTCTTGCCGCTCCTCTTGCCGCTCCTCTTGCCGCTCCTCTTGCTGCCCCTCTTGCCGCTCCTCACACCGCGTATCGCCGCTCCTCTCCGCTCCTCTCCGCGCCTGTGCTACCGGCGGAGATGTAAAGTGGATTAAATAGCCGGTGTAACGCGGTGGGATTACCTTCTCTACTCTGCTGTGCTGCTGTAGCTGAGGCCTGCTCCACCTTGCTCCGAAAACAGCGTGGATACTGTTGTGCTGGACTGGGAGAATGGCGGGCGTCGTGTTTCTGCTGTGCCTTTTCTTGGCTGTGCTGGACAAGGAGAGGATCGCTAGTCGTCCTGAACAATCTACTGGATTCGGGTATGTTCTGCCGCCGGCTGTGGACATCCCCTGTACAGTTTCGGAGGTGGTGCACAAACAATTGCTGGTTGCACTGTCGCGGACATTCATTTCGGAAAATGTTTGTCTTTCTCACATGCCTGCCACGATGGTCCTTCAGAATTGTTTTTTAAACTCTAATCTCACTTTCGCGAAGTTTGCTGGTGACTCTAGAACAGCTGACAATGTATGTGTGTTGATTAAGAGGAAAAGGTGCTTGGTATTTTTATTGTTGTTACTATCAGGAAATGTACGGCCAAATCCAGGTCCACCGACCAGTATTAGTCAAGTAGCTACTCCTGCTGATCTTATATCTAGATCTGGGCTAGGTTTAATTCATTTAAATGTGCGTAGTCTGTTACCTAAATTAGATTTTGTCCGTATCTGGGCGAGTTCGACTGATGCTGATGTCATTGTCTTGTCAGAAACGTGGCTAGATAAATCCATTTTGGCCTCTGACATGTACATAAATGGTTACAGTGTATATTGTACTGACCGGCCTAAAAAAGGTGGTGGCGTTGCCATTTATGTGAAAAATAAGTTTTGTGTAACTAATATGGTTTCCAAATCTGTTAGGAAACAGCTAGAATTTTTAGCCGTGAATATTGAGGTAACAAAGGGTCAACAGCTCATGGTGGTGGGCTGCTACAGGGCCCCTTCGGCTGTCAAGGAGTCTTTATCGTCTTTGGCAAAACTATTATCACAACTTTCCTACAAGGAAATAGTGCTGCTTGGTGATTTTAATTGGGACTGGTTAACTTCTGTGTCAGAGGATTTTAAAAACCTGTGTACCTCATTGAATTTTACCCAGATTATAGACAGTCCTACTCGCCCAAATATTAAGTCCCCAAATAAATCCTCCTTTATTGATCTAATTTTAACAAATGTTCCACATAAATACTCATCTGTGGGAGTATCTGCTAATGATGTGAGTGACCACTGTGTTGTAGCCACAATTAGGGACACTAAGGTCCAAAAGGTTAAACCACGTGTCATCACAAAGAGAGACAAAAAACACTTTGTGGAGCAGGGCTTTGCTCATGATCTGTTTGATTTTGATTGGGGTAGAATCAATCTGTGTGCTGATGTAGAAACTGCATGGTCTTATTTTTATCTTGGTTTTATGAAAATGATAGATAGACATGCACCTCTGCGTACATTTAGAGTGAAGGGACGAAACAATCCCTGGTTTTCTGCTGAGCTGTCCAGTCTCCTTCATGAGAGAAATAATGCTTGGGCTAAGGCTAGGAGATCAGGCTCAGAGGTAGAGTGGCTGCGTTTCAGGCAGCTGAGAATAGCTTCACATCTCAAATAAAAAGTGCTAAATCAAAGTACTATTTGTCGGTTACCACAGAAAACCTGAATAATCCTAGGACATTTTGGAAAGCCATAAAATCGATTTCCACTGGTGATATCCCAAATGAGCTACCTCCGTGCCTCACCACAGCATCTGGCTCTATACCAGACAGGGCTCTATGCTCAATTGCTTTAATGAGCATGTTTGTGTCTTGTGGCTCTCTGTTTGGCTGTGTGGCTCCTGTGAACGCTCCAATCCTTGACTCTGAACAAAGTGGTCTGGAAAACCCTTTCAGTTTTACTCCCTTTTAACTGTTGATGTTGTTCATGAAGCTTTATCTAAGCTAGATCCTAGGGAAACCGGCCGGCCCGGACAACGTAGAACCTTTCCTTTTAAAGATAGCTGCAGATTTTATTGCTCCACCTCTTACTTCTCTTTTTAACCTCTCCCTCAGCACGAACACAATTCCAAAAGTATGGAAGTCTGCTTGTGTCTTGCCTTTACTGAAAGGAGGGGAGGCAACTATTTTAAATAACTATAGGCCAATCTCTAAATTGTCAGTTCTGGCTAAGGTGCTCGAACGCTTAGTGAGTGAACAAGTAAAGGAGTTTTTATGTATAAATGATATCCTGTCTGAGCATCAGTCAGGATTCAGAAAGAAACACAGCACCATCACTGCCACAATGAAAGTGGTAAATGACATTACTACTATTTTAGATAATAAGCAGAGTTGTGCAGCTCTGTTTATTGACCTTTCCAAAGCGTTTGACACCGTTGATCATTGCATTTTAAAGCAGAGGCTACTCAGTATTGGCATATCCAGCAATGCAGTGGGTGGTTTGTGAACTACCTCTCTGAAAGGTCCCAATGTGTTCACTTTGATGGACTGTCTTCTGAATGGTTAAACATTTCTAATGGTGTACCACAAGGTTCTGTTTTAGGACCACTTTTATTCTCCATATATATTAACAGCGAAGGTGAAAATGTGGATGAAGCTACTTTACATTTTTATGCGGATGATACTGTGATGTACTGTGCAGGTCCCTCCATTCAGGAGGCTGTTGTTAAATTACAAGCTGTTTTTAACACTACTCAGACTCAGCTCTCTGAACTAAAGCTTCTTTTAAATGTGGATCAAAACCAAGGTAATGCTCTTTTCAAAAGCTAAAAAGACACCAGAGCCTGTTTTAGATATTGTAACTACGCAAGGAACAAAACTTGAAGTTGTTGCCTGTTACAAATACCTGGGTATCTGCTTGATGATTGTCTCTCTTTTAAACTTCATGTCAATAACCTGCTTAAAAAACTGAGGGTTAGGCTAGGTTTCTTCTACAGAAACAAGTCCTGTTTCTCGCTTGAGGCCAGGAAAAGGCTCTGTGACCTTTGACCTGTGCTGGACTATGGGGATTTGTTGTTTATGAATGCACCGGCCAATTACCTGAACAAATTGGATGCTGCGTATCACAGTGCTCTGAGATTTGTCACAAATTGTAAAGCGCTGACTCATCACTGTACACTGTATACCAAGGCAGGTTTACCATCTCTCTCTGTACGGAGGCTCAGTCTCTGGTACACGTTTATCTGTAAAGCTTTGTGGGTAAACTCCCGTATTATATCTGCTCTCTGATCACACAGAGAGTTGCAAGCAGCGATTGTCTGAGGTCACATGATGTGGTCTTGTTAGATGTGCCAAGAGCAAGGACTGTCTTAGGTAAGACAGCTTTTATGTGCGCAGCTCCACTTGCTGGAAAAATCTTCAGCAGGAATTGAAACTGGGCGATCTCATTCCTCTGCATGTCTTTAAAGCTAGGGTAAATGAAATGCTTGCTGATACAATGGGCACTTGTAAATGTCTATAACTATGTATCCTGTAAATATAATGTATAATGTCCTTTATTGTTTTATGTTTCATGTGGAACCTATATGCTGCAGGTCTCCCTTGAAAAAGAGATCTATGATCTCAATGGGACCAATCTGGTTAAATAAAGGTTTGAAATGAAAATGAAATGACCCAGACCTCTTTTCTGACTCACCAGGGGTATTAAGTTCTGGAGGGTGTGAACATCTGGGTTTAGTCCGTTGGGGAGTGCTTAATTCCGGGGGTCTGGGGTCTCATGTTATGGAAGTATGGATGATTCTCGAAAAACGGCTAAGTGCCAACAGGGGAGGGTGAAAGTCCTGTATACCGTGAGTAATCTTACCCGGCTTTTAGACACTAATTCCTGGGTAACAAAGTCACCCTGCTCGGGTCGTCAAATGTGAATGAAATGGACAGATTCCTGTACATTTCAATCACTTTTGATGGGAGTCGTCAGGTGTGGATGAAATGCCCATATCTTCCTTAAATTCACATCAATCTTACCCAGCTTTCACACACTAATTCATGGGTAATACAGCCATGTGCACCCTGTGTTTAAAGTAATCTTACCCAGCTTTTAGACACTAATTCCTGGGTAACAAAGTCACCCTGCTCGGGTCGTCAAATGTGAATGAAATGGACAGATTCCTGTACATTTCAATCACTTTTGATGGGAGTCGTCAGGTGTGGATGAAATGCCCATATCTTCCTTAAATTCACATCAATCTTACCCAGCTTTCACACACTAATTCATGGGTAATACAGCCATGTGCACACTGTGTTTAAAGTAATCTTACCCGGCTTTCAGACACTAATTCCTGGGTAACAAAGTCACCCTGCTCGGGTCGTCAAATGTGAATCAAATGGACAGATTCCTGTACATTTCAATCACTTTTAATGGGAGTATTCAGGTGTGTTTGAAAGGGCCACATCTCCCTTAAATTCACATCAATCTTGCCCAGCTTTCACACACTAATTCATGGGTAATACAGCCATGTGTACCCTGTGTTTAAAGTAATCTTACCCGGCTTTTAGACAATAATTCCTGGGTAAGAAAGTCCCCCTGCTCGGGTCGTCAAATGTGAATGAAATGGACAGATTCCTGTACATTTCAATCACTTTTAATGGGAGTATTCAGGTGTGTTTGAAAGGGCCACATCTCCCTTAAAATCACATCAATCTTACCCAGCTTTCACACACTAATTCATGGGTAATACAGCCATGTGCACCCTGTGTTTAAAGTAATCTTACCCGGCTTTTAGACACTAATTCCTGGCTAACTGCTCGGGTCGTCAAATGTGATTGAAATGGACAGATTCCTGTACATTTCAATCACTTTTGATGGGAGTCGTCAGTATATGGAGCTTATCCCATAATTCCCGGAGGTTCTAGGCCGAATTTGGAAGTGCATAGGCGGCCTGCCATGCGTCCCCACCCGTGGAAAGCAAAAAAAAGTAAAGAAAACGGTCAATTATATGTTAAAATAATCAAAAATGAAGTTTTTGAAAATTCTGGAAAAACGGCTAAGTGCCAACGGGGCAGGGGGTCAAGTCTTCGGCGCTTCGGAACGAAGCCCCGGAGACTTTTGCACTTCCCCGTTGCAATTTACAACGGAGAGGGGAAACGAGACCTCCCCTCCTCCGTCCAAAAAATTCATTCATCTTTTCCAAGCTACCATCTGCACGAAATCGGAAACCCGGTTTTTGAGAGCACTTAGAAAAAAACGAGCTATAATCTCATGATGGGGAAATCATGGAGGAATGTGTCCGCCTCACAAGCACTTTGGATCGGATCCAATTGTTGCCTGGAGGACCCCTAATCATGGTTCTCAAAAAACTTAAAGTTGTTGAACTGATCTCTGGATGAATGCAATGGGAGTTGTCAGGGGACTCTATCCGTCTCAAGAGGCACTATTTTCGAATACATTTTATCCATTTTCACCCCTTTTTCTGGTTCTTCCAAAAAGTTAACTTAGACTTTTCCCGACTCTGGAGAAAGGTAGGGGGAGTTGCCAGGGGACTCTACCCGCCTTTTGGAACACTATTTTCGGATACAATTTATCCATTTTCACCCCTTTTTCTGGTTCTTCCAAAAGTTGAGTTGTACTTTTTCCGACTCTGGAGGAATGCAATGGAAGTTGTCACGGAATAACGAGACACTATTTTCGGCTAAAATGGTTGTCTAGAGGACCCCCAATCATGGTTCTCACACAACTTTAAGTTGTGAAACTGGTCTCTGGACGAACTCAAGGGGAGTTTTCACGGAATAACGAGACACTATTTTCGGCTAAAATGGTTGCCTGTATGACCCACAATCATGGGTTCACGCCCTTAACACGTTAAGGGCGTTCTCCCCGGCAACCCGCCAGCAGATGGAAACACCCGCCTCTCCACCTCTTCCGAGGGACGAGGGACATCGGGGGTCTGCTGGAGGCTACTGCCGGGTCCTGCGCTGGCCCGGGAGGAACTACATGTGGTTCAAAATAAACTGAAAATGACAGTGGCCAAGAAGGAGCTTTATGCACTCCGAATGACACACCCCACCATAGCGATGATTACTGCTTGGGCTGTTGACATGGAGGACGACGACGACATACTGTCACAACCTCCACCCTTGTCCCCGGTGAACGAGTGTGGCAACCCCGACTGCAAAGAATGGAGAATGGAGGCAAATGCAGTGAGGGCTCAGCGGGACAGATATGCTTTTGAAGTGAAATCGCTTCGCTTCAAATTGCAACAAAGGATAAAACACAAGCGACAGAGGATGGATCAGCGGGCCGGGAACATGCACGCGTTCGATGGCGAGGAACGAGAGCGGGTCATTCTAAACAAACGGCCCCGAGCAGAGTCGACACCAACGAGGCTGTCCGAGTCGAAAGGCCCCTCCTGCAGCAAGTCTCCCATTCCCGCCTGCAGCAAGTCTCCAATTCCCGCCTGCAGCAAGTCCCCCACTGGCTCTCACACACATTCATCCAGCTCCTCAGAGCCTGCATCCATGCATACCGAGGCCTCGTCAACCTCCCCTCCCATAAATTCCCCTTGGTCACGGGGCAGGGGCCGGGGAAATATAATGAGAGACATCACATTCCCACGGATCATGGGTAAGTTTGTTGAATATGTGACAAATGCAGTCTCTGTAACACACCACGTGTTGTCATTAAAGTACTGTTTCTATTTCACAGAGGAGTATCTGCAAGGATACCGGGAGCATTATGCAGGTATCGACCCACCAGTGAGGCTCCAGGAAAACACAGTCTCCAAACTAAGCAGAGTGAAGTCGTTCCTCAGTTTCATGGCTCACGGTTTCAATCGCCTGTCTGACTGGCTCTTTTTGAGGGATCTCAAGAGGATACGCGGGTGGTCCCGGAGCCTGATGAAGTCAAGCCTTCAGGTCACGACCTCCGACTTCTACATCACGAATATATCACACTTTCTCAAGTACATGGCCGACACACCGTGCAAGGGGAGCAGGCTCAGCCAAACCGACATGATTTTAATCAAACGGGAAGTAGTTGCCATCCTGAAGTCCCTGAAGACAAAAGTACTTATCCACCAGATGCAAGTGAAGCGTGACAAGATGGAAGGTCTGCCGAGCCACAACGACCTAATGACGTGCTTGACTTCGACCACCACTCGCATCCCTCAGCTCCTGGATGTGATGGCCAGCAATCCGACTACCGCAACCCGGACCCTGCTCTATGGGTATATGACTCTTCATTGGAGCTGCATTTACGGCCACCGTCCGGGGGTCTACTCCAACATGACCAACGCCGAGGTCCGAAAGGCGGATACAACTGGCACTGCCTTCGGCTACCTGGTTCATGTGAGTGCTATTAAGTAATGCATTTATTCTGGCAGTTATATGCATGATTGACATTGTATTGACACTCTCTAACTCTGTCATAACAGGTAAGCAACCACAAGACGGACAACGCATTCGGGGAAGCGCAGCTGTACCTCACCGTGGAAGAATTTGGATGGATGAAGAGGTGGCTGGAAATCAAGGGTACGCTGACCTGCACCGAGAGCCGTTACTTCTTATACACAGAGGGGAAGAACCCGTTCAGGAAGCTTGCCTACTCCCTGAGGTTGGCATGGGCTGATGTGGGGCTCCACGGTCCCATTAACTTCACCGACCTCCCCACAGTCCACGCCGATAATGCGAAGAGGTTTCAAGACAGAGGCAACCGCCAAAGAGTGAGTGATTTCATGTGTCACAACACTGCAACTGCGGACACATTTTACGCAAATAATCCTTCTTTGAAGGAGGCTGCGGACATTCGGTTACTCTTCACAGAGTCACTGCAAGCAGCGGCCGCGGCATCGACAGCAGCAGCAGCGGGAAATGAAGACACTTTTGCGGGTATTGACATCGACAGTGACAGCTCTGGAGAGGAGCACAGCCCGGTTCCCTACCAAGACTCCCTACCAAGACATGTCAACGCTTGGCGAGCGAAGAGGGACCAGTCACTGGCCGAAAACAGCCCCTCAGACATGGGTGAAGAGAGGGTGCCATACTCTGCCCGAACTTCACCCACTCTTGCCAGTGATCAACTTGTAAATATGCAGTGTGTTGTTGTAATCACTCCCCTTGTACATACTTTATATCCTGTGTGAATATATTTATTACTGTCAATATTACTGTAAATAAAGTTTGTTAAAATTACAAAGTCTTCTGTTTTTAAAGCCCACTACGGGTTTTTTTCCTTTAATATCCCCAGGGCCACGATATTCTGGTTCTGGTGGTAGCATGGAGGTGTTTAGTCCGAGTGAGGAGTGCTCAAGTGTGGGATGATTTGTAAGGTAGAAGAGGGTAAAAAAAGTTAAAGTGTGAACCTCCAGCAGTGAAGAAGGCCGACTATGGGTGCCGATGGGCGGACGGTAAAGCACCGCAAAATACACCCCCTTTAAGTGTTGCCAGGGGCACAAGAAAAGTCCTCCACTGGAGGGCGGGTGGTGCTGCTGTGAAGAAGGCCGACTATGGGTGCCGATGGGCGGACGGTAAAGCACCGCAAAATACACCCCCTTTAAGTGTTGCCAGGGGCACAAGAAAAGTCCTCCACTGGAGGGCGGGTGCTGCTGCTGTGAAGAAGGCCGACTATGGGTGCCGATGGGCGGACGGTAAAGCACCGCAAAATACACCCCCTTTAAGTGTTGCCAGGGGCACGAGAAAAATCCTCCACTGGAGGGTGGGTGGTGCTGCTGTGAAGAAGGCCGACTATGGGTGCCGATGGGCGGACGGTAAAGCACCGCAAAATACACCCCCTTTAAGTGTTGCCAGGGGCACGAGAAAAATCCTCCACTGGAGGGTGGGTGGTGCTGCTGTGAAGAAGGCCGACTATGGGTGTCGATGGGCGGACGGTAAAGCACCGCAAAATACACCCTCTTTAAGCTACCCAGGGGCACGAGATTCTTGAGGGTGTGATCATCTGGGAGTGCTTAAGTTCGGGGGCCCGGGGACCCAAGGTGCACGAGGTTCTGGAGGTACATTGGAGGGATCCTGGAGCTCCTTAGTCCGAGTTTTGGGGCTCTTGGAGCGGCCACAGAGAGGTGCTTTCCCCGGTGTATTTCATGGAAGTCTGAAATAGCCTGTTTGCTCATGTCAGGGAGAGATCCTGGAGCTCCTCAGTCCGTGTTTTGGGGGTCTTGGAGCGGCCCCGAAGAGGTGCCTTTGTCGGGGTACCTAATGGGTAATAAAGCCACTCTAAGCAGGTCGTCAAATGTGAATGAAATGGACAGATTCCTGTACATTTCAATCACTTTTGATGGGAGTCGTCAGGTGTGATTGAAATGGCCATATCTTCCTTAAATTCACATCAATCTTACCCAGCTTTCACACACTAATGCATGGGTAATACAGCAATGTGCACCCTGTGTTTAAAGTTATCTTACCCGGCTTTTAGACACTAAATCCGGGGTAACAAAGTCACCCTGTACGCGTCGTCAAATGTGAATGAAATGGACAGATTCCTGTACATTTCAATCACTTTTGATGGGAGTATTCTGGTGTGGATGAAATGGCCATATCTTCCCTAAATTCACATCAATCCTACCCAGCTTTCACACACTAATTGCTGGGTAACACAGCCATGTGCACCCTGTGTTTAAAGTAATCTTACCCAGCTTTTAGACACTAATTCCTGGGTAACAAAGTCACCCTGCTCGGGTCGTCAAATGTGAATGAAATGGACAGATTCCTGTACATTTCAATCACTTTTGATGGGAGTATTCAGGTGTGGATGACATGGCATGTTTAATCCTATTTTGAGCACTCTTTTCCCCGCATAAACTAGTTTAAATCACCGTTAAACACTTATTTTCTTGATGTCTATATAACCGACTTCCCGCTATGCATTGAAGTCCGATACATGGACCCCGTACACTAGGTAGACCGCGGCCGGTAGTAAATGTCCAACCAGTGTACCCTCTGGTCCCTAGGGTATGGAGGGGGCCACACCTTGTGGAGGGGGCCTCACCTTGTGGAGGAGGGGTCTCACCTTGAGGAGGGGGCCTCACCTTGTGGAGGAGGGGGCCTCACCTTGAGGAGGGGGCCACACCTTGTGGAGGGGGCCACACCTAGTGGAGGGGGCCTCACCTTGTGGAGGAGGCCTCACCTTGTGGAGGTGGCCACACCTTGTGGAGGAGGGGGCCTCACGTTGTGGAGGGGGCCTCACCTTGTGGAGGAGGGGGCCTCACCTTGTGGAGGGGGCCTCACCTTGAAGAGGGGGGCCTTACGTTTTGGAGGGGGCCTCACCTTGTGGAGGGGGCCTCACCTTGTGGAGGGGGCCTCACCTTGTGGAGGAGGCCACACCTTGTGGAGGGGGCCACACCTTGTGGAGGAGGGGGCCTCACCTTGAGGAGGGGGGCCTCACCTGAGGCGCACATATGTGCTATGTGACGCAATTAGGGTGGTGCGGCACGGTTTCGCCGCTGCGAGGCTCCACTAGCACTCATCAAATAACTGTGCCTCAAATTGGCCCCTGGCCCTGGTTATTCTTGAAAATACTTTATCTGCATCTTTTTGCCCGTAAATCGATGTACTTATGTTATTATAATGTAATTTTAAGTTTGCACATCTTCATTTATCATTTTTTCAAAATGTACATTTCTTCAGTTCAAACCCTGAACGCATACAGTCCACCTGAGTGGACATATAAACATCTATTTGAAAAAACTAGATAAAAAAAAATAAAGTTCAAATCTTGAACTTTAGTGTTGTGTGCCCCAAGAGCAATACAAACACTTGGTAAACAAATCCTGACTGAGGTTTTCATAATTCATGAAAGAGAAGACTTTATCTGCAGATACATGTTTAGTCTTCTCGAGCACCAACAAATATCTCTCCTTATTGTTGGCACTTGACCATCACCTTACATTAATTTTACTCAGGTGTAACTAAAGTCTGCTTTAAGGGTTGTTTATATTTCACATCATTAATCAGAATCTGCAAAGTAACTCAAATAAATGCAGTGGAGTAAACATACCAGGTTAACCTCTGAATTGTCGTGGAGTAGAATTACAAAGTAGCAATGAGCCGTCATGTGGGTATATATTAATGCTGCCCATTATGGACACAAGCGATTTTCACCCATTTGGTAATTACATGTTTTAAATGTGTACACACCAACGTGTTTCCTGTCGCCTAAACCTCCAGGGCTGCACACAGTTTAATACTGTCAACTTCTACATTTGGGAAAAACAAAACGTCTTTTAAAACTACAATTCCCAGTAGAGACGTGCCATAGAGAACATGTTGCGAAACACAATAGCCAGCATGTAGTTCTGGGGGTCGTTCGAGTCCAGTTTGGATAGTCTGCCGTGGTTTCGTTCCATTTCAAAGAGCTTGACGCTCGGCGTAACCTTGGCGCACTGCCACTCCAACATCCAATCCCAGAGCTTGAAGATTAATCACAAGGTTTGTCAAAGCGGACAGGTGTCGTCACAACAATAGCTGGGGATTGTGGGTAGTGTAGTCTCTTTGGCGCTCCACATTTCAGAGAAAACAAGTTGTTTCTCAGAATTGAAGGGTAAAAACACAAAAGCATTGCACACAATTTAAACCTGTCAATGTCGTTTAATTAACAAGGATAATCTGGTGTGTATGAATCGATGAGTAGTGCCGATATCACGGTAAGTAAGTAAGTAAGTAACACTTTATTTATATAGCACCCTTCTCAACACGGATGTACAAAGTGCTTTACAGTACAGTACACAGGACACAATTCACAGTACAACTATAACATGTAGAATAAAAGGCATAAAGTGGCAGCAAGTAATACATAGGATAAAACATACGACAAAACACTCATAAGAAAAAAAAGAAAAAAAAAGAAGACAGCCACTAACTCACCTCCTCCGACGACCCAAAGGCCTGTCGGAAGAGGTGGGTCTTTAACCGCCCCTTAAACACCTCTATTGAGGCCGAGGTTTTTATTACTTGGGGGAGTTTGTTCCAAAGCCTTGGGGCCACCGCCTCAAAGGCACGGTCACCCCTAGTCTTTAGCCTGGTTCGGGGCACCCTTAGGAGGCCTTGCTCGGAGGACCTCAGGGCCCGGGTTGTGATGTGCGGGTGAATAAGGTCATTGATGTAGGCTGGGGCTTGGCCATGGACGGCTCTATATGTGAAGACCAGTACTTTGAATTGGGTTCTGAGATGGACAGACGGTCAGATCAATCGACAGGAAGGAGAATACTTTCTTCCGGGTGTACAATTCTCCGTTTTCCAATGGGAATGGATGCTCACATTGCCTTTAAGGGCAGCCGACACCAACGAATGCCGTGCTTCCATGAGCGTCAAATCCCGCCGCAGATGGGAATACATTGCAATCAGTTGAAAGCTGATACATACACGTACAGTGTCACATATAGACAAAAGACAATAAGGTACATTTACAAGTATACAAGGCAAATAACAAATTATGCATGGAGACAAAAAAAGAAAACAAAAACAGTGTGTGTGTGTGTGTGTGTGTGTGTGTTTGTGTGTGTGTGTGTGCATTCAACACATTCTCACTCCCATCCCGTCATATATTGATGGAGGGTCAGGGCCCCTCCCCGTCGCTATATTACGTACAGGGTACACCCTCTGTACTTGGACTTATTGGGAGAATCTAAAGGCAAGAACATCCCAAATATTCATTTAGGTCTTTATTTTAGACCTTTAGTGTTGTCGTCTGTGAGGAAAATAAATGGCTCAGAGCCTCAGGATACTGAAATCTGTATTTTTAAAATCTTTTTTTCCTTCTAATTTGTTATTATTTTCTAAATAACACACTGTTATTTACTCACCAATAACACACAATTATCCTTGCTTTTATTTATTGGTTTAATTCCATAATATCGGGCTTTTTTGGTGTCCGTCAGGAACTGAATTTCAAAATAAAAGTAACCGGAAACAGACGTAGGCCTGTAAGGGACATTTCGAGCATCATTGCGATTGTCAACATTTCTGAGTTTAGGATGGCCGAAGACACTACACTACCCAGAATCCCCAGCTATCGTTTAGGACTACAGTCCCCGTGATTACTCTTCAAGGTCTGGGATTGGATGTTGGAGTGGCAGTGCGCGAAGGTTACACCCCCCCCAGAACTACACACTACACTATTGTGTTTCGCAAAATGTTCTATGGGACGTCTCGACTGAACGTTTTTGTTTTTCCCACAATTAGAAGTTGCCAGTATTAAACACATTGGTGTTATCAAATGTAAAACATATAATTAATAAATGGGTGAAAATCGCTTGTGTCCATAATGCGCAGCATCAATATATAGCATTAATATATACCCACATGACAGCTCATTGCTACTTTGTAATTCTACTCCACTACAATTCAGAGGTTAAGCTGGTATTTTTACTCCACTACATTTATTTGAGTTACTTTGCTGATTCTAATTAATGATGTGAAATATAAACAACCCTTAAAGCAGACTTTAGTTACACCTGAGTAAAATTCAGGTCAGGTGATTGTCAAGTGCCAACAATCAGGAGAGATATTTGATAGTTGGTGCTTGAGAAGACTAAACATGTATCTGCAATTGACATGAATGGAAACAAGTAATAAAGTATATTCATTACTCGTTATTCTCTACTAATAGTTCATTACAGACTGTATATTATGGCTATTTTGAACATCCCTTTCAAGATTTTAAAGGTTTATTGACATATCATACACAACTACGGTGTAGTTCTGCAATGAATGAAACACTTGGGTCACAGGTTCCTCAACAGTGCATTACAAGACATCTATCAATATGTGTGTACCTCCACCATTAAACAGTCATATTATGCACATTTCTTATTCTATCTACATACATAAGAGTATAATTAATGTGGATAATATCAGTTAAAATAAGTGCTTCAACATAGTTAACATTGCAGGAAAGCAATATAATAGACGTTAAGTACTTTGTCAGGCTTAATATTTATCTGTAGATAGATATCCCCAAAGTGTTTTTATTATTTAAAATAAGATCTTAACCTAAAGTATTATTTAATGTTTAAATAAAGGTTCATTCGTTTTTCTGTTTTGCACTTCCTCATATTAATATCTTTGTACATCCGGCACTAAACTGTTTTATTGTAGAGATCACTTATAGTATATTTTTGATTTTTTATATTCTATATTTCTATCACAGACCTTCTACTTTGAGTTAAGAAGTCTGTTTACTGTCATAGTCAAAGTCAACTTTAATGTCAATCTTTCTGTGTGTTTGTACAGACAGAGAGATCGAAATCACGTTTCCAACAATCCTGCATACAATAATAAAAATAAACAAATATGTATGCAAATATGGATAAAATGTATATCCTATATATATATATCCAATCCATATATACAAACAGTCACTTCAATATCTTTGGGAATGTACATTAGTGCCAGACTGTCCATAGCAGCGTAAAAAAAGTGTCTGATGCTGGATATGAGTGTCTTGGTGTGTGGGGAGTTATAGTCCAGTGGGGGCAGGGGCAGAGGGGAGAGGGGAGAGGGGAGAGGGGAGAGGGGAGAGGGGGGAGGGGGGAGGGAGGGGAGAGAGTTCTGCCTCCTGACTGCCTGATGTAAAAAACTGTTCTTTATTTCATCTTCTTCAGTATCTCTTGTTTTCTGAAGGACACGTCCTATTGGCTGTCGGTTCTTGGTTCTCCTTGACCTCTGTGTGCAAACCTTTCCCATTATCCATACGTCAGAAGTCGCCTCCTCTCCCATGTGAGCGTACACCTTTGAGTCCTGGGGTGATATGTAAATGATTTCCTCCATATATCAACATTCACATGGCAGAAACAGGCTCTGTCAGTTTGATGGGACTTTTTGTCTCTCTGGGCCAAACTGAGCTGGGAAACAACAACAGAAAAGCTTTAAAAAACAAAGCTGAGGGGAAATGAATATATTCAAACTTTTCCCTGCGTTATTAATTATCCATGGGACAGGTTTGTATGGATTGCCTTGAGCTTTTTGGAAGGCGACTGATGTTATAGCTTGTTATCAGCAGCTACACACTGTTATTGTGAATAACTGTATTCAGTCTGACTGCCACCCAGCCCGTCAGCGGCCTGATCGTTCATATTCATTTCTGAGTTATTCCTCCACCACTCAGTACTCATGGCACTCATCAGGGACCTCTAACTTTGTCTGCACACCTGTGAGATATCACAACAGCATGCTCACATATCTCTGCATCGTGCCAACACATCATTTAAAAAACATGGGCCCTCGAGCCGGATTCATCACGCCCTGGTCCTCTGTATTCTTCTCCAGGCTCTATCTGAGGCCAGAGGCAAAGTGACTGCAGGGTGTCGTCTGTCTGTCCGACCCGTCCTCGCTCCGGATCACATTGACGGATTTGATTCAACTAAAAAAACCTTTCTACGAACTCGAGGATGAACTGATCGTGGGGGTTCATGGTCTCTCACATCAAAACTATCCATTGGAAAACTGATATCTCAGGATGTTTCTTTAGATTCAAGACGAACTTGCTCTGGGACTGAAGGATTAGCTGATTTGAAATAGTTGGTCAGGGGTCATGAACGTGATGTCTCAGGATTCAGGTAGGCATTTTATTCTATACATCTTATTCTATATATCTCAGGGTATTTCTTTAGACTGAGGACGAATGTTGTGGACTCAAGGATGAACTGATTTGGTGGTCATGGGTCATTTACATTTGGAAGCTTTTTCTTCAACGTTGGTATAAACCTTCCTAAGGACTCAAGGCTGAACTGATTGGATTGTAGGGTCAAGATCATTGTGACCATACATCCAAACCATCTTTTGAATGTATTTTTCTTCATCTTTGGCTCAAACTTTGATTGAACGATGAACTGGTTATCCGGATTATTGATTAATTAACGTTTTAGTTTTAGGACGAGCATGCTCTTGGACTCACGGTTCAGATGTAGGGGTTGAAGGTCTCTGTGACCTCACAAAACACTTGTTGGGAAATAACAAAACAATTGTTGATGTGTTAATTATAACAATTATTCACAGATAGCTGATATAATTAAACTAGAGAGCATCGTGCCATTAGATCAAACCAGCTGCAACACAAAGTAAAGCCTCTGCACGAAGGGACCTCTTCCTTTCCTTCCTGCTGATCGAGCATGACTACATTTACCAAAACAAACTAGACAAACCGTAACACAGAATGATGATGAACAGTGTTTATGTTTATCTAATATAGGTTATTATGGGCCTTGCATCCATAAATCTGTCTCTTGCTCATATAATCTGTGTGTGATGGATCCCCCCCCCCTTTGTCCTGTTATGTAAACTGACCCAGTTACTCTGCAGGCATCTGATGCATCGCAGAGGATTCCCGGCCCAAAATAGCTTAACTGAATGTAAGCAGATTAATTATGGGTGTGTGTGTCATCATCTTCCACAGGGAGAAATCGACACACATGCAGTTACATCTCACACTGCGCCCTTATGGAAGATTTTAACTGGAAACCATGTATGAAAATGTGTCTCTGACGCTGCTCCTCACATCCTCTGAGAGTCAGGTGGGATGTAGAGATTCAAAAATAAGATTAGTTTTTTTAATGCGACATTAGGCTGTTAGTCAGTTTCCCATTTAATCAGAAATATGTGTGCATGGACTTGAGATCTGACTGAGGAAATAATGCTTGTCAGAGGCGGATTCAACTTATATAAATGTGTCAGGACTTTATCCACACAGAGCCATTTCCATAATAGCCCATTCACGTTTCTAAAACAGTTGAACCCAACCTTTACGCCAAAGAGAAAGCCTCAATTGGCCTCCAATGGCCACTTGAGGCTCCAAAAGGAAGTCTCAATGACCCCCATGTTAAACATCCCATAGGTACAGCAGAAGTTAACTGTTTACAGCCTGGAATACAGAAGAGTCTCTGGGGCTATTACTACATTGATGATAACTATATATATACACCTCAGCTGTTTGAATAATATTTATTTTACGGTGAGTGAAGCAGGCAGCACCCAAATGCAGAACAAAATGAAAATACCTTTATTTCAAGGATATGGCACACGGACAATCAGAACACTCCCCGGTGAACACAGTCACCGACAAACGACGAACCAATACTGACCACAGGAAGACACAAGACTAAATACAGGGAGGGGTAATCACAGGACGAGACAAAGCCAGGCAGCGGAGGAGAAACACAAGGCCACAGGGGAACACAATCAGACAACGAGACACACCAGGGAAACTAACAACGGGAGAAAGACACAGGGGCCACAGGGGAACACAATCAGACAACGAGACACACCAGGGAAACTAACGACGGGAGGAAGACACAGGGGCCACAGGGGAACACAATCAGACAACGAGACACACCAGGGAAACTAACGACGGGAGGAAGACACAGGGGCCACAGGGGAACACAATCAGACAACGAGACACACCAGGGAAACTAACGACGGGAGGAAGACACAGGGGCCACAGGGGAACACAATCAGACAACGAGACACACCAGGGAAACTAACGACGGGAGGAAGACACAGGGGCCACAGGGGAACACAATCAGACAACGAGACACACCAGGGAAACTAACGACGGGAGGAAGACACAGGGGCCACAGGGGAACACAATTAGACAACGAGACACACCAGGGAAACTAACGACGGGAGGAAGACACAGGGGCCACAGGGGAACACAATCAGACAACGAGACACACCAAGGAAACTAACGACAGGAGGAAGACACAGGGAGAAGGACCAGACAATACACCAAGAGGGAAGACATGACAGGGAGAACAGCAACACACCCAGACCAAGACATACAAAACGTGACACAACACAATAATCGTAACAATATTTAAGCATTATAAAGGATTGTTGAACCAATTTACCTCGTTTATTATTACGATAAGACATTATGCATTTCTCTATATGTTATTACTTTGCACTGATGAGGTTTTGGAGCAACCTGTGTGTTATCATTGTGATTATTGATCGAGTGACCACTGTGGGGGTGTGGTCTGCCTTTAATTAGGGTTAAACAGGTTAGGATATAAACTATTTATAACCACATCATATGAATCATAAGATCCACATCTCAAACAGAAAAAGGCTATCAATATTTAGTTAAAAGTGAAGGAAAAGGGTTTTGATTGATACAAGTTGTCAATTGATGCATTTCAGGGCCAAGGAAATGATTAAACACACACACACACACACACACACACACACACAACCACACACACACAACCACACACACACACACACACAAACACACACACACACACACACAACCACACACACACAAACACACACACAACCACACACACACACACACACACACACACACACACACACACACACACACACACACACAGAGACATAAGGAGAGAGAATTTGAAATTAAAATAGTTCAGCTTGTTCCAACTATTTCAAGATTTAATTGAATTCACAGGTTTGGGGGCGACATTTCAGATGACATTATTTGTTGTATTCAACTTATTCTTTAGGTCAGTTACTATGGAACAATGCCTAAAAACCTCATATTAAATTCCCTAAATGTGCATTTCTTTCTGCTTCGGAGTCCTAGCAGGACACTGAGAGGTTCTGATCGAATAGAACCAGTGACTTCAGCACAAACACAACGAATCTGCGGTCCAATCTCTCTGAGTCTCTCTGGGCTTGTTCTGTTCTAATAACCTCTCTTTGTCCCGCTGCTTATTCCTTCCCTTCTTCCTTTGTCCAGGGGGAATGAGTTCCTGTCACACTGGAAGTTGATGACACACCGTTACCACTAATGAGAAAGCTAGGCTGCCTTTTAGCTCACCGGGAGAAGACAAAGCAGGGTTGTATTTCCTGAAGACCCCGACACCTGCTCCCCTCCACAGGCTGCAGATCAATCAGATCCTCCGTCCGTCCTCGTTCCTCCTTTTTAAAATAAGAACATCGGGTTGAAAAGGAGAGGGAGAAGGGAGGTCAAACGGCAAAACTATATTCAAAACAATGAACCAAGTGTAAAAAATTCTTCCAAAATCAAACAATTGTTCTAAAATCTTGCAAAAAATCACCTCGTTTTTAAAGTAAAACCACCAGACTCAGAGAAAGCATCAGGACTAAAACCACCAGACTCAGGGACAGCATCAGGACTAAAACCACCAGACTCAGGGACAACATCAGGACTAAAACCACCAGACTCAGGGACAGCATCAGGACTAAAACCACCAGACTCAGAGACAACATCAGGACTAAAACCACCAGAATCACAGACAGCATCAGGACTAAAACCATCAGACTCAGAGACAGAATCAGGACTTAAACCACCAGAATCAGAGACAGCATCAGGACTAACACCACCAGACTCAGAGACAGCATCAGGACTTAAACCACCAGACTCAGCGACAGCATCAGGACTAAAACCATGAGACTCAGAGACAGCATCAGGACTAAAACCACCAGACTCAGAGACAGTATCAGGACTTAAACCACCAGACTCAGGGACAGCATCAGGACTAAAACCACCAGTCTCAGAGACAGCATCAGGACTAACACCACCAGACTCAGAGACAGCATCAGGACTTAAACCACCAGACTCAGAGGCAGCATCAGGACTAAAACCACCAGACTCAGAGACAGCATCAGGACTTAAACCACCAGACTCAGAGACAGCATCAGGACTAAAACCACCAGTCTCAGAGACAGCATCAGGACGAACACCACCAGACTCAGGGACAACATCAGGACTTAAACCACCAGACTCAGAGACAGCATCAGGACTAAAACCACCAGACTCAGAGACAGCATCAGGACTTAAACCACCAGACTCAGAGAAATCATCAGGACTAAAACCAAGAGACTCAGAGACAGCATCGGGACTTAAACCACCAGTCTCAGAGACAGCATCAGGACGAACACCACCAGACTCAGGGACAACATCAGGACTTAAACCACCAGACTCAGAGACAGCATCAGGACTAAAACCACCAGACTCAGAGACAGCATCAGGACTTAAACCACCAGACTCAGAGAAATCATCAGGACTAAAACCAAGAGACTCAGAGACAGCATCAGGACTTAAACCACCAGACTCAGAGACAGCATCAGGACTAAAACCACCAGACTCAGGGACAGTTTCAGGACTAAAACCACCAGACTCAGAGACAGTTTCAGGTCTAAAACCACCAGACTCAGAGATAGTTTCAGGACTAAAACCACCAGACTCAGGGACAGTCTCAGGACTAAAACCACCAGACTTAGAGACAGTTTCAGGTATAAAACCACCAGACTCAGAGAGGACATCATGTCTAAAACCACCAGACTCAGAGACAGAATCATGTCTAAAACCACCAGACTCAGAGACAGCATCATGTCTAAAACCACCAGACTCAGAGACAGCATCATGTCTAAAACCACCAGACTCAGTGACAGTTTCAGGACTAAAACCACCAGACTCAGGGTCAGTTTCAGGACTAAAACCACCAGACTCAGGGACAGTTTCAGCTCTAAAACCACCAGACTCAAGGACAGTTTCAGGACTAAAACCACCAGACTCAGAGACCGTTTCAGGAATAATGCCACCATACTCAGAGACAACCTCAGGACTAATACCACCAGACTGAGAGACAGTTTGAGGACTAAAACCACCAGACTCAGGGACAGTTTCAGGACTAAAACCACCAGCCTCAGGGACAGTTTCGGGTCTAAAACCACCAGACTCAGGGACATTTTCAGGACTAAAACCACCAGACCCAGAAACAGAATCAGGTCTAAAACCACCAGACTCAGGGACAGTTTCAGGACTAAAACCACCAGACTCAGAGACAGTTTCAGGACTAATGCCACCAGACTCAGAGACAACCTCAGGACTAATACCACCAGACTCAGGGACAGAATCAGGACTAAAACCACCAGACTGAGAGACAGTTTCAGGATTAAAAACACCAGACACAGAGGCAGTTTCAGGAATAATGCCACCAGACTCAGAGACAACCTCAGGACTAATACCACCAGACTGAGAGACAGTTTCAGGACTAAAACCACCAGACTCAGGGACAGTTTCAGGACTAAAACCACCAGACTCAGAGACAGAATCAGGACTTAAACCACCAGACTCAGGGACAGTTTCAGGACTAAAACCACCAGACTCAGGGACAGCATCAGGACTAAAACCTCCAGTCGCAGAGACAGTTTCAGGACTAAAAGCACCAGACTCAGAGACAATCTCATGTCTAAAACCACCAGACTCAGGGACAGTTTCAAGACTAAAACCACCAGACTCAGGGAAAGTTTCAGCTCTAAAACCACCAGACTCAGGGACAGTTTCAGGACTAAAACCACCAGACTCAGAGACAGCATCAGGACTAAAACCACCAGACTCAGGGACAATTTCAGGACTAAAACCACCAGACTCAGGGCCAGTTTCAGCTCTAAAACCACCAGACTCAAGGACAGTTTCAGGACTAAAACCACCAGACTCAGAGACCGTTTCAGGAATAATGCCACCATACTCAGAGACAACCTCAGGACTAATACCACCAGACTGAGAGACAGTTTGAGGACTAAAACCACCAGACTCAGGGACAGTTTCAGGACTAAAGCCACCAGCCTCAGGGACAGTTTCGGGTCTAAAACCACCAGACTCAGGGACATTTTCAGGACTAAAACCACCAGACCCAGAAACAGAATCAGGTCTAAAACCACCAGACTCAGGGACAGTTTCAGGACTAAATCCACCAGACTTGGAAGGCAGAATCAGGACTAAAACCACCAGACTCAGGGACAGCATCAGGATTAAAACCACCAGACTCAGAGACAGTTTCAGGACTAATGCCACCAGACTCAGAGACAACCTCAGGACTAATACCACCAGACTGAGAGACAGTTTCAGGACTAAAACCACCAGACTCAGAGACAGTTTCAGGACTAAAACCACCAGACTCAGAGACAGAATCAGGACTTAAACCACCAGACTCAGGGACAGTTTCAGGACTAAAACCACCAGACTCAGGGACAGCATCAGGACTAAAACCTCCAGTCGCAGAGACAGTTTCAGGACTAAAACCACCAGATACAGAGACAATCTCATGTCTAAAACCACCAGACTCAGGGACAGTTTCAAGACTATAACCACCAGACTCAGGGAAAGTTTCAGCTCTAAAACCACCAGACTCAGGGACAGTTTCAGGACTAAAACCACCAGACTCAGAGACAGCATCAGGACTGAAACCACCAGACTCAGGGACAGTTTCAGGACTAAAACCACCAGACTCAGAGACAGTTTCAGGACTAAAACCACCAGACTCAGAGACAGTTTCAGGACTCATGCCACCAGACTCAGAGACCATTTCAGGACTAAAAACACCAGATTCAGGGACAGCATCAGGACTTAAATCATCAGACTCAGGGACAGTTTCAGGACTAAAACCACCAGACTCAGAGACAGTTTCAGGACTAATGCCACCAGACTCAGAGACCGTTTCAGGACTAAAAACAACAGAATCAGGGACAGTTTCAGGTCTAAAACCACCAGACTCAGAGACAGCATCGTGTCTAAAACCACCAGACTCAGGGACAGTTTCAGGACTAAAACCACCAGACTGAGAGACAGTTTCAGGACTAAAACCACCAGACCCAGGGAAAGTTTCAGGACTAAAACCACCAGACTCAGGGACAGTTTTGGGTCTAAAACCACCAGACTCAGGGACATTTTCAGGACTAAAACCACCAGACCCAGAAACAGAATCAGGTCTAAAACCACCAGACTCCGGGACAGTTTCAGGACTAAACCCATAAGACTCAGAGGCAGAATCAGGACTAAAACCACCAGACTCAGATACAGCATCAGGACTAAAACCACCAGACTCAGGGACATTTTCAGGACTAAATCCACCAGACTCAGAGACAGTTTCAGGACTAATGCCACCAGACTCAGAGACAACCTCAGGACTAATACCAACAGACTCAGGGACAGCATCAGGACTAAAACCACCAGACTCAGAGACAGTTTCAGGACTAAAACCACCAGACTCAGAGACAGTTTCAGGACTAAAACCACCAGACTCAGGGACAGTTTCAGGACTAAAACCGCCAGACTCAGAGACAGAATCAGGACTTAAACCACCAGACTCAGGGACAGTTTCAGGACTAAAACCACCAGACTCAGGGACAGCATCAGGACTAAAACCTCCAGACTCAGAGACAGTTTCAGGACTAAAACCACCAGACTCAGAGATAATCTCATGTCTAAAACCACCAGACTCAGTGACAGTTTCAGGACTAAAACCACCAGACTCAGAGTCCGTTTCAGGACTAAAAACACCAGAATCAGGGACAGTTTCAGGTCTAAAATCACCAGACTCAGAGACAGCATCATGTCTAAAACCACCACACTCAGGGACAGTTTAAGGACTAAAACCACCAGACTGAGAGACAGTTTCAGGACTTAAACCACCAGACTGAGAGACAGTTTGAGGACTAAAACCACCAGACTCAGGGACAGTTTCAGGACTAAACCCACCACACTCAGGGACAGTTTCAGGACTAAAACCACCAGACTTAGGGACAGTTTCAGGACTAAAACCACCAGACTCAGGGACAGTTTCAGGACTAAAACCACCAGACTCAGGTAAAGTTTCAGCTCTAAAACCACCAGACTCAAGGACAGTTTCAGGACTAAAACCACCAGACTCAGAGACAGCATCAGGACTTAAACCACCAGACTCAGAGACAGCATCAGGACTAAAACCACCAGTCTCAGAGACAGCATCAGGACGAACACCACCAGACTCAGGGACAACATCAGGACTTAAACCACCAGACTCAGAGACAGCATCAGGACTAAAACCACCAGACTCAGAGACAGCATCAGGACTTAAACCACCAGACTCAGAGAAATCATCAGGACTAAAACCAAGAGACTCAGAGACAGCATCAGGACTTAAACCACCAGACTCAGAGACAGCATCAGGACTAAAACCACCAGACTCAGGGACAGCATCAGGACTAAAATCACCAGACTCAGAGAGAGTTTCAGGACTAAAACCACCAGACTTAGAGACAGTTTCAGGACTAAAACCACTAGACCCAGAGACAAAATCAGGACTAAAACCACCAGACTCAGAGAAAGTTTCAGGACTAAAACCACCAGACTCAGGGACAGTTTCAGGACTAAAACCACCAGACTCAGAGACAGTTTCAGGTCTAAAACCACCAGACTCAGAGATAGTTTCAGGACTAAAACCACCAGACTCAGGGACAGTCTCAGGACTAAAACCACCAGACTTAGAGACAGTTTCAGGTATAAAACCACCAGACTCAGAGAGGACATCATGTCTAAAACCACCAGACTCAGAGACAGAATCATGTCTAAAACCACCAGACTCAGAGACAGCATCATGTCTAAAACCACCAGACTCAGAGACAGCATCATGTCTAAAACCACCAGACTCAGTGACAGTTTCAGGACTAAAACCACCAGACTCAGGGTCAGTTTCAGGACTAAAACCACCAGACTCAGGGACAGTTTCAGCTCTAAAACCACCAGACTCAAGGACAGTTTCAGGACTAAAACCACCAGACTCAGAGACCGTTTCAGGAATAATGCCACCATACTCAGAGACAACCTCAGGACTAATACCACCAGACTGAGAGACAGTTTGAGGACTAAAACCACCAGACTCAGGGACAGTTTCAGGACTAAAACCACCAGCCTCAGGGACAGTTTCGGGTCTAAAACCACCAGACTCAGGGACATTTTCAGGACTAAAACCACCAGACCCAGAAACAGAATCAGGTCTAAAACCACCAGACTCAGGGACAGTTTCAGGACTAAAACCCACCAGACTTGGAAGGCAGAATCAGGACTAAAACCACCAGACTCAGGGACAGCATCAGGATTAAAACCACCAGACTCAGAGACAGTTTCAGGACTAATGCCACCAGACTCAGAGACAACCTCAGGACTAATACCACCAGACTCAGGGACAGAATCAGGACTAAAACCACCAGACTGAGAGACAGTTTCAGGATTAAAAACACCAGACACAGAGACAGTTTCAGGAATAATGCCACCAGACTCAGAGACAACCTCAGGACTAATACCACCAGACTGAGAGACAGTTTCAGGACTAAAACCACCAGACTCAGGGACAGTTTCAGGACTAAAACCACCAGACTCAGAGACAGAATCAGGACTTAAACCACCAGACTCAGGGACAGTTTCAGGACTAAAACCACCAGACTCAGGGACAGCATCAGGACTAAAACCTCCAGTCACAGAGACAGTTTCAGGACTAAAAGCACCAGACTCAGAGACAATCTCATGTCTAAAACCACCAGACTCAGGGACAGTTTCAAGACTAAAACCACCAGACTCAGGGAAAGTTTCAGCTCTAAAACCACCAGACTCAGGGACAGTTTCAGGACTAAAACCACCAGACTCAGAGACAGCATCAGGACTAAAACCACCAGACTCAGGGACAATTTCAGGACTAAAACCACCAGACTCAGGGCCAGTTTCAGCTCTAAAACCACCAGACTCAAGGACAGTTTCAGGACTAAAACCACCAGACTCAGAGACCGTTTCAGGAATAATGCCACCATACTCAGGGACATTTTCAGGACTAAAACCACCAGACCCAGAAACAGAATCAGGTCTAAAACCACCAGACTCAGGGACAGTTTCAGGACTAAATCCACCAGACTTGGAAGGCAGAATCAGGACTAAAACCACCAGACTCAGGGACAGCATCAGGATTAAAACCACCAGACTCAGAGACAGTTTCAGGACTAATGCCACCAGACTCAGAGACAACCTCAGGACTAATACCACCAGACTGAGAGACAGTTTCAGGACTAAAACCACCAGACTCAGAGACAGTTTCAGGACTAAAACCACCAGACTCAGAGACAGAATCAGGACTTAAACCACCAGACTCAGGGACAGTTTCAGGACTAAAACCACCAGACTCAGAGACAGAATCAGGACTTAAACCACCAGACTCAGGGACAGTTTCAGGACTAAAACCACCAGACTCAGGGACAGCATCAGGACTAAAACCTCCAGTCACAGAGACAGTTTCAGGACTAAAAGCACCAGACTCAGAGACAATCTCATGTCTAAAACCACCAGACTCAGGGACAGTTTCAAGACTAAAACCACCAGACTCAGGGAAAGTTTCAGCTCTAAAACCACCAGACTCAGGGACAGTTTCAGGACTAAAACCACCAGACTCAGAGACAGCATCAGGACTAAAACCACCAGACTCAGGGACAATTTCAGGACTAAAACCACCAGACTCAGGGCCAGTTTCAGCTCTAAAACCACCAGACTCAAGGACAGTTTCAGGACTAAAACCACCAGACTCAGAGACCGTTTCAGGAATAATGCCACCATACTCAGGGACATTTTCAGGACTAAAACCACCAGACCCAGAAACAGAATCAGGTCTAAAACCACCAGACTCAGGGACAGTTTCAGGACTAAATCCACCAGACTTGGAAGGCAGAATCAGGACTAAAACCACCAGACTCAGGGACAGCATCAGGATTAAAACCACCAGACTCAGAGACAGTTTCAGGACTAATGCCACCAGACTCAGAGACAACCTCAGGACTAATACCACCAGACTGAGAGACAGTTTCAGGACTAAAACCACCAGACTCAGAGACAGTTTCAGGACTAAAACCACCAGACTCAGAGACAGAATCAGGACTTAAACCACCAGACTCAGGGACAGTTTCAGGACTAAAACCACCAGACTCAGGGACAGCATCAGGACTAAAACCTCCAGTCGCAGAGACAGTTTCAGGACTAAAACCACCAGACTCAGAGACAATCTCATGTCTAAAACCACCAGACTCAGAGACAGTTTCAAGACTATAACCACCAGACTCAGGGAAAGTTTCAGCTCTAAAACCACCAGACTCAGGGACAGTTTCAGGACTAAAACCACCAGACTCAGAGACAGCATCAGGACTGAAACCACCAGACTCAGGGACAGTTTCAGGACTAAAACCACCAGACTCAGAGACAGTTTCAGGACTAAAACCACCAGACTCAGAGACAGTTTCAGGACTCATGCCACCAGACTCAGAGACCATTTCAGGACTAAAAACACCAGATTCAGGGACAGCATCAGGACTTAAATCATCAGACTCAGGGACAGTTTCAGGACTAAAACCACCAGACTCAGAGACAGTTTCAGGACTAATGCCACCAGACTCAGAGACCGTTTCAGGACTAAAAACACCAGAATCAGGGACAGTTTCAGGTCTAAAACCACCAGACTCAGAGACAGCATCATGTCTAAAACCACCAGACTCAGGGACAGTTTCAGGACTAAAACCACCAGACTGAGAGACAGTTTCAGGACTAAAACCACCAGACTGAGAGACAGTTTCAGGACTAAAAGCACCAGACCCAGGGACAGTTTCAGGACTAAAACCACCAGACTCAGGGACAGTTTTGGGTCTAAAACCACCAGACTCAGGGACATTTTCAGGACTAAAACCACCAGACCCAGAAACAGAATCAGGTCTAAAACCACCAGACTCCGGGACAGTTTCAGGACTAAACCCATAAGACTCAGAGGCAGAATCAGGACTAAAACCACCAGACTCAGATACAGCATCAGGACTAAAACCACCAGACTCAGGGACATTTTCAGGACTAAATCCACCAGACTCAGAGACAGTTTCAGGACTAATGCCACCAGACTCAGAGACAACCTCAGGACTAATACCAACAGACTCAGGGACAGCATCAGGACTAAAACCTCCAGACTGAGAGACAGTTTCAGGACTAAAACCACCAGACTCAGAGACAGTTTCAGGACTAAAACCACCAGACTCAGGGACAGTTTCAGGACTAAAACCGCCAGACTCAGAGACAGAATCAGGACTTAAACCACCAGACTCAGGGACAGTTTCAGGACTAAAACCACCAGACTCAGGGACAGCATCAGGACTAAAACCTCCAGACTCAGAGACAGTTTCAGGACTAAAACCACCAGACTCAGAGACAATCTCATGTCTAAAACCACCAGACTCAGTGACAGTTTCAGGACTAAAACCACCAGACTCAGAGTCCGTTTCAGGACTAAAAACACCAGAATCAGGGACAGTTTCAGGTCTAAAATCACCAGACTCAGAGACAGCATCATGTCTAAAACCACCACACTCAGGGACAGTTTAAGGACTAAAACCACCAGACTGAGAGACAGTTTCAGGACTAAAACCACCAGACTGAGAGACAGTTTGAGGACTAAAACCACCAGACTCAGGGACAGTTTCAGGACTAAAACCCACCACACTCAGGGACAGCATCAGGACTAGAACCTCCAGACTCAGGGACAGTTTCAGGTCTAAAACCACCAGACTCAGAGCCAGAATCAGGACTAAAACCACCAGACTCAGATACAGTTTCAGGACTAAAACCACCAGACTCAGGGACAGTTTCAGGACTAAAACCACCAGACTCAGGGACAGTTTCAGGACTAAAACCACCAGACTCAGGTAAAGTTTCAGCTCTAAAACCACCAGACTCAAGGACAGTTTCAGGACTAAAACCACCAGACTCAGAGACAGTTTCAGGACTAAAACCACCAGACTCAGAGACAGCCTCGGGACTAATACCACCAGACTCAGGGACAGCATCAGGACTACAACCACCAGACTCAGAGACAGTTTCAGGATTAAAACCTCCAGACTCAGACAGTTTCAGGACTAAAACCACCAGACTCAGAGACAGTTTCAGGACTAGAACCACCAGACTCAGAGACAGTTTCAGGACTAAAACCACCAGACTCAGAGACAGCCTCGGGACTAATACCACCAGACTCAGGGACAGCATCAGGACTACAACCACCAGACTCAGAGACAGTTTCAGGATTAAAACCTCCAGACTCAGACAGTTTCAGGACTAAAACCACCAGACTCAGAGACAGAATCAGGACTAAAACCACCAGACTCAGGGACAGTTTCAGGACTAAAACCACCCGACTCAGAGGCAGAATCAGGACTAAAACCACCAGACTCAGGGACAGTTTCAGGACTAAAACCACCAGACTCAGGGACAGTTTCAGGACTAAAACCACCAGACTCAGATACAGCATCAGGACTAAAACCACCAGACTCAGAGTCAGTTTCATCCCACAGGCCATAAGACTGTTAAACACGTGACATTTTTTAACCTGTTAAGCCCGAGAGACCCCGGTTCCGTGGGCCTTCTGCAATATCATGCAGGAAACAGTGTCTGATGGCATGTTCATTTAATAAACTATAAGTGTTTTATATCCAAGTAACGGGAAGAAACTCATCTAACTGATCATTTACATTTTTTTATCAAAAAAAATCCCACAATGCTAACGCTGAGCCTCTGAGATAGCAACTAGCGAAAAATGACAGATGACTGCACCAAAATTCACTCACAAAACCTTATTATTTATCTTTGCTGCACATCCAACCCATCATTTCACATCGTGAGGGGACACAAAATTGATGGGTACCCTCATTATCACTCAATGATACGAACTCTCAGAGATAATAACAAGAACACACATCAAAACATGTGGCGCTAGTTTGCTAAAAACGATAAAATGGCTGGTCAAAAGTGGTCTTCAATGGCATTAAAACGATAAAAAAATTAATCCATAGGTTAATCCAATGTGTCCCTTTGAATGATTTCTGATAATCCATGAGCAATAAATCAGCTTTTCGGTTTTGAGATGTGAGACCGAGAGACAGCTTCGCTCTGGAGCAAAACTGCGAAGACGCCATTTATTTTTTACCATGTGTGTGAGTGAGGAGATTCCCCTCCGATTCCATTGGCTCTAACGGTCTGAAAGCGATGTCACATGTCAAAAAATCCAGCAAGGGGGGCCAGAGATATGGAAAATGCACCCAAATGGCCCCAGAAGAGGTTTATTTTCCTAAATCTGTCTAAAAAGGTCAAATGTCACTTGTTTTGCATCAATCTTGATACAGGGTACTTATTATCTGTTGTACTTTGGATTCCTAAAGCTTTTAGTCTTCTAGCCCATCATCCAAGGGTAGTTTTCACTATAACTACAACATATGTTTTGGACGGACACCATCATTTACAGTTTTTTACCATGTTCAATCTGAATTGTCTTTAAAATAAAAAACATCTATATTGATTCTGACTTTTCTACATCCAACTCACAGCTGTATCATTACTTTGAGAACAAATATTATTAATGTAACCCTTTTAGAAGATATGGTCATTTGTTCTGGGAATGTCATTTTCGAGCCTGAGACCTGAAAACAGGCTCAGGGCTGAACAGATGAAGAACATCCATAAACATTAATCTGGTTGCTAATTATTTATCGAGGTAGGTAGTTTTGGAGAAACCAGCTGGAGTGCGCTAGAATTTGAAAATATGCAGCCGGAAACAATCAGCCACTTCCTCACAGAGCCCCTCCTCCAACACATACGAACACGCACATGCCCAAGGAGGAGGACTTCAGTTTGTCATTGACATATCCACACTGGATGTGACATGATGATAGAGACTTGGATTGAAATGCAAAGGGGAAAAAGGTTTTCAAATGACTCCAATTAAACCTTGATAGCTCGGTTGCTAACGGGACAATCATCTGGCACAGTTGTTAAAGTTAACTTTAACAATCAGGACAAGTATTCAAGTCTTGTATATTTCCATAATGAATGTGTATCGATGAAATAATGTACTCTACATGCTAAGCGTGAATTCATCACACAAATATTTGAAGACCTGCCCGTGCGCACTCCACCCCCGTGCACACGCTCACATTATAAAAATAAAAACGCAACACAAACAGATTTTCTGTGGGAACTCCCACGTGCACACACACATCAGCAGAGTGTCACTGATATCACCGAGGCTGAATAAACAGATTATTTCCTCCCACACACACCCAACACACACGCCTGTCATACCTGTTCAGACACCCATATGCCTGTACAGTACACACACACACACACACACACACACACACACACATGGGGAGTCAGTGGGCGGGGGTGTGGAGTTTCCTGAAGCCTGACGGTAGCCAACAGACAGCTGTGGATACATGATGTTAATGTGTGAATCACAGCAGACATTAAACACACACTCACACACACTTAACGAGAGGCACGCTCCTCAGCCCGAGTCAATTTCCGTTACATAAACCTTGAGAAGCTCCTCAACTGTCCTTTGCTCCCACCCCTCTCTTCCTTTTTGCCTGTGTAAGCTGTCGCTGAGTGTTTTATGAAGATGTACGAGCGTCGTAACAATGTGTTTAGGTTTCCTCGTCGCCCTTATTGCCTCTCGTGATTGTAACGGTCCTGCCCAGACGCTGCTGTGATGCTGTCCATAAAACACACATTAGTCACGTTGAGCAGATGTGCTAATGCAGCGGCGGACAGGCGGGAACTCTACAAACCAGAAGGGACTAGAGGAGGGACTAGAGAAGGAACTCGAGGAGGGACTATAGAAGGAACTAGAGGAGGGACTAGAGGAGGGACTATAGGAGGGACTAGAGAAGGAACTCGAGGAGGGACTAGAGGAGGGACTAAAGGAGGGACTAAAGGAGGGACTAGAGGAGGGGACTAGAGAAGGGACTAGAGGAGGGACTAAAGGAGGGACTAGAAAAGGGACTAGAGGAGGGACTAAAGAAGGGACTAGAGGAGGGACTAAAGGAGGGACTAGAGGAGGGACTAAAGGAGGGACTAGGGAAGGGACTAGAGGAGGGACTAGAGGAGGGACTAGATGAGGGACTAGAGGAGGGACTAGAGGAGGGACTAGAGGAGGGACTAGAGGAGGGACTAGAGGAGGGACTAAAGAAGGGACTAGAGGAGGGACTAGTGTATGGACTAGAGGGGGGACTAAAGAAGGGACTAGAGAAGGGACAAGAGGAGGGACTAGAGGAGGGACTAGAGAAGGAACTCGAGGAGGGACTAGAGGAGGGACTAAAGGAGGGACTAGAGAAGGGACTAGAGGAGGGACTATAGAAGGAACTAGAGGAGGGACTAGAGGAGGGACTAGAGGAGGGGACTAGAGGAGGGACTAGAGAAGGGACTAGAGAAGGGACTAGAGGAGGGACTAAAGGAGGGACTAGAGAAGGGACTAGAGGAGGGACTAAAGAAGGTACTAGAGGAGGGACTAAAGGAGGGACTAGAGAAGGGACTAGAGGAGGGACTAAAGAAGGGACTAGAGGAGGGACTAGAGGAGGGACTAGAGGAGGGACTAAAGGAGGGACTAGAGAAGGGACTAGAGGAGGGACTAGAGGAGGGACTAGATGAGGGACTAGAGGAGGGACTAGAGGAGGGACTAGAGAAGGGACTATATAGAAGGAACTAAAGGAGGGACTAGAGGAGGGACTAGAGGAGGGGACTAGAGGAGGGACTAGAGAAGGGACTAGAGAAGGGACTAGAGGAAGGACTAAAGAAGGGACTAGAGGAGGGACTAAAGGAGGGACTAGAGGAGGGACTAAAGGAGGGACTAGAGAAGGGACTAGAGGAGGGACTAGAGGAGGGACTAGATGAGGGACTAGAGGAGGGACTAGAGGAGGGACTAGAGAAGGGACTAGAAGAGGGACTAGAGGAGGGACTAGAGGAGGGACTAAAAGAGGGACTAGAGGAGGGACTAGAGAAGGGACTAGAGGAGGGACTAGAGAAGGGACTAGAGAAGGGACTAGTGGAGGGACTAAAGAAGGGACTAGAGAAGGGACTAGAGGAGGGACTAGAGAATGGACTAGAGGAGGGACTAGAGGAGGGACTAAAGGAGGGACTAGAGGAGGGACTAGAGGAGGGGACTAGAGGAGGGACTAGAGAAGGGACTAGAGAAGGGACTAGAGGAGGGACTAAAGGAGGGACTAGAGAAGGGACTAGAGGAAGGACTAAAGAAGGGACTAGAGGAGGGACTAAAGGAGGGACTAGAGGAGGGACTAAAGGAGGGACTAGAGAAGGGACTAGAGGAGGGACTAGAGGAGGGACTAGATGAGGGACTAGAGGAGGGACTAGAGAAGGGACTATATAGAAGGAACTAAAGGAGGGACTAGAGGAGGGACTAGAGGAGGGGACTAGAGGAGGGACTAGAGAAGGGACTAGAGAAGGGACTAGAGGAAGGACTAAAGAAGGGACTAGAGGAGGGACTAAAGGAGGGACTAGAGGAGGGACTAAAGGAGGGACTAGAGAAGGGACTAGAGGAGGGACTAGAGGAGGGACTAGATGAGGGACTAGAGGAGGGACTAGAGGAGGGACTAGAGAAGGGACTAGAAGAGGGACTAGAGGAGGGACTAGAGGAGGGACTAAAAGAGGGACTAGAGGAGGGACTAGAGAAGGGACTAGAGGAGGGACTAGAGAAGGGACTAGAGAAGGGACTAGTGGAGGGACTAAAGAAGGGACTAGAGAAGGGACTAGAGGAGGGACTAGAGAATGGACTAGAGGAGGGACTAGAGGAGGGACTAAAGGAGGGACTAGAGGAGGGACTAGAGGAGGGGACTAGAGGAGGGACTAGAGAAGGGACTAGAGAAGGGACTAGAGGAGGGACTAAAGGAGGGACTAGAAAAGGGACTAGAGGAGGGACTAGAGGAGGGACTAAAGAAGGTACTAGAGGAGGGACTAAAGGAGGGACTAGAGAAGGGACTAGAGGAGGGACTAAAGAAGGGACTAGAGGAGGGACTAGAGGAGGGACTAGAGGAGGGACTAAAGGAGGGACTAGAGAAGGGACTAGAGGAGGGACTAGAGGAGGGACTAGATGAGGGACTAGAGGAGGGACTAGAGGAGGGACTAGAGAAGGGACTATATAGAAGGAACTAAAGGAGGGACTAGAGGAGGGACTAGAGGAGGGGACTAGAGGAGGGACTAGAGAAGGGACTAGAGAAGGGACTAGAGGAGGGACTAAAGGAGGGACTAGAGAAGGGACTAGAGGAAGGACTAAAGAAGGGACTAGAGGAGGGACTAAAGGAGGGACTAGAGGAGGGACTAAAGGAGGGACTAGAGAAGGGACTAGAGGAGGGACTAGAGGAGGGACTAGATGAGGGACTAGAGGAGGGACTAGAGGAGGGACTAGAGAAGGGACTAGAAGAGGGACTAGAGGAGGGACTAGAGGAGGGACTAAAAGAGGGACTAGAGGAGGGACTAGAGAAGGGACTAGAGGAGGGACTAGAGAAGGGACTAGAGAAGGGACTAGTGGAGGGACTAAAGAAGGGACTAGAGAAGGGACTAGAGGAGGGACTAGAGAATGGACTAGAGGAGGGACTAGAGGAGGGACTAAAGAAGGGACTAGAGGAGGGACTAAAGAAGGGACTAGAGAAGGGACAAGAGGAGGGACTAGAGGAGGGACTAGAGGATGGACTAGAGGAGGGACTAAAGAATGGACAAGAGAAGGGGCAAGAGAAGGGACTAGAGGAGGGACTAGAGGATGGACTAGAGGAGGGACTAGAGGAGGGACTAAAGAAGGGACTAGAGGAGGGACTAGAGGGGGGACTAAAGAAGGGACTAGAGAAGGGACAAGAGGAGGGACTAGAGGAGGGACTAGAGGATGGACTAGAGGAGGGACTAAAGAATGGACAAGAGAAGGGGCAAGAGAAGGGACTAGAGGAGGGACTAGAGGATGGACTAGAGGAGGGACTAGAGGAGGGACTAGAGAAGGGACTAGAGGAGGGACTAGAGGAGGGCCTAGAGGAGGGACTAGAGGAGGGACTAAATAAGGGACTAGAGGAGGGACTAGTGGATGGACTAGATGAGTGACTAAAGAAGGGACAAGAGAAGGGACAAGAGAAGGGACTAGAGGAGGGACTAGAGGAGGGACTAGAGGAGGGACTAAAGAAGGGACTAGAGAAGGGACAAGAGGAGGGACTAAATAAGGGACTAGAGGAGGGACTAGAGGAGGGACTAGAGGAGGGACTACATAAGGGACTAGAGGAGGGACTAGAGGAGGGACTAGAGGAGTGACTAAAGAAGGGACTAGAGAAGGGACAAGAGAAGGGACTAGAGGAGGGACTAGAGGAGGGACTAGAGGAGGGACTAAAGAAGGGACTAGAGGAGGGACAAGAGGAGGGACTAAATAAGGGACTAGAGGAGGGACTAGTGGAGGGACTAGAGGAGTGACTAAAGAAGGGACGAGAGGAGGGACTAGAGGAGGGACTAAAGGAGGGACTAGAGAAGGGACTAGAGGAGGGACTAGAGGAGGGACTAGAGGAGGGACTAGAGGATTGACTAAAGAAGGGACTAGAGGAGGGACTAGAGGAGGGACTATGGCTGCTGGGGCCAGCACTGGGTCCGGAACCATGACTTTTGGGGCTCTGGCTGCTAGTCTGGACTTGCGACTCCTTCTCTTAGGAGCCTTTTGGAGGCTTCGTGGATCTCCAAAAGCCAGACGAGTTCCAGAGAACGGCTCCCGGACATGAGCAGGAACTGGGGAAGAAGCAGAGGTTTACTCCAGACGGAACACGCCGAGACGTATGGTGTCCGTTTGAGAATTGGGAGGCAGGGGGCTAGCATGCCTGGGGCTAGCAGGCCGGGAAACACGTGTCGGGAGGATATGCATCATCCAGCCAGGTAAGAACTTCACAAGACATGGTTTATCTTTTGCTATCTGGTGTGCCTCTGCCTGAGCAGCCTCTTTCCGCTCAACACTGGACGCTCCCCTCCACCTACCATAGCAGAAAGCCAAACAATAGGTAGATTGATGTAGTTCCACCTCAAATGGATCATCTGCTGGGTCCATCTTGGTTGGTTCGTACTGTTACGGTTGAGTGAAGGAAGCAGGACCCAAAAGCAGATAACTCTGATTAACCAAGGATCAAGGATAATGAAAATAACTCAGACAAAACAGAACACTCACCGGTGAACTCAGTCACCAACAAAAGACGAACCAACACTGAATACTAGTGATGTTACGTGTTGCGCAGAGGCCTACTTTCACCTGTCCTGGTTCTGCTGTTGCAGAGGCCTGCTTTCAAAATATGACTGTTTTGTTGTTGTTATTACTGTCAGGAAATGTCCACCCTAACCCTGGTCCGCCCAGTAGTAATAGTCAGATCGCTCCTCCTGCTGATCTTAAAGCTAGGTCTGGGTTGGGTCTCATCCCCTTGAATGTGCGCAGTCTGTCAGGTAAACTAGATTTTGTCCGTATCTGGGCTCGACTGACGCTGACGTCATTGTCTTATCTGAAACATGGCTAAACAGGTCTCTTCTGGCCTCTGACGTCGCCTTAAATGGTTTTAATGTGTATCATACCGACCGGCCTAATGAAGGTGGTGGCGTTGCCATTTATGTTAAGAATAAGTTCAGTGTATCCACATTAGTTTCCAAATCCATCAGTAAGCAATTTGAATTGTTAGCCTTAAATATGGAAGTGGCAAAGGGTCAAAGGTCATGGTGGTGGGCTGTTACAGACCCCCCTCAGCTGGCAAGGACTCATTGTCTTCACTTTGCATCTCTTTAAATGTTACTCAGATTGTGGATAGTCCTACTCGCCCAAATATTAAGTCCCCTAATAAATCTATGAAGGTAGATATGGTGCAAAATGTGAGAGCGTGTAAAACCTGATGTGAGCATTTGCAGAAAAAAAATCGGAGTTTGTGTGCTTACATTTACACTTGTATAAAATCTCCACGTAACTGTGAACCAAATGTACACTTGTATAAAATCTCCACGTAACTGTGAACCAAATGTACACTTGTATAAAATCTCCATGTAACTGTGAACCAAATGTACACTTGTATAAAATCTCCACGTAACTGTGAACCAAATGTACACTTGTATAAAATATCCACGTAACTGTGAACCAAATGTACACTTGTATAAAATCTCCACGTAACTGTGAACCAAATGTACACTTGTATAAAATCTCCACGTAACTGTGAACCAAATGTACACTTGTATAAAATATCCACGTAACTGTGAACCAAATGTACACTTGTATAACATGTGACGAAGATGGCTTCATCACTGTGGACTGACGGCTTCGGGCCTTGTACTATTGCACATGTGCTTTTATTTTGAAAAGTGTTTCCCTTTCCCCATGTCTGTTACTCCTGATTGTGTTCACCTGGTGCCCTGTGTTGTCTCCTCCCCCCCTCACCTGTGTCTTGTTGTGCTGATTAGTGTGTAGGTATTTAGGCTCTGTTTTCCCTGTCTGTGTAGGCTAGGAGTGGGGTGTGAGATCCTTGTGGCTGGTGACTGTGCTCACGTGAACAGCGAGATTGAGGCTGTGTCATGTGCCCGTGAGTAATAAATGGGTTGTATTTTGGACGTTCTACCTTTGCCTCCTTGCTTGGTCGGGCCGCTCCACAGTCAGCTTCACATAACATATCCACGTAACTGTGAACCAAATGTACACTTGTAAAAAATATCCACGTAACTGTGAACCAAATTTGAAGTCACAGAAGAAAAAAAAAGTGTTGTAGCTTGCAGAAAAATACATATTTTTAAAATATATTTTCCATTACAACTGCAACTTTATTTATTACAACCTCTCAAATCAGTCATTACAACTTGACAAATCTGCTCTGTGGCAGTATAAATCGATGAATCTGCGGTCTTGACTTTTGCTACACTTTTTGCGATAAATGTGTCGCAAAAGTAATTTTCACCTGTAGATGTGGGGGGGGGAGGGGGGTTGGAGCGAAGGGGCGGAGCTATCAGAAGGACGACGCTTGGGTCAGTCACAGTCACAGTCAGGTCGAACCGGATGACTGCGGGGCTAACTGTTCGCTAACGGTTCGTATCGCTACCAGTCCGCTGACATGGCGCGTCAATCAACGGTAAGTGTTGCCCATTACTTGCCCAGTATTACTTTGAATATTATTATTGTGATTGAAGATTATATCCGGTTTGAAGACCACCGTTTTATATCGTGCAGTTTAGCGGCGAAATAACGTCAGTTAGCCAGCTAACGCTAGCTTTGTTGAGTTTATGGTAGCTAAACAAGTAGTGGTTGTAGTCTATACAGCAGTAATTCATATCTTATAGCCTACTGCTTTGGCACTAACGGTTGATAACCGTTTATGAAAATAAAACCAATTGAACTGTACTGAAATAATGACAAGTTTTATAATTGTCTTGGGCTCCTGCTGTGTTTTTATAGCCTTTGTAAATTATCCATGCTATTTTCTATTTAGAACGAAGACTTCAGAATCTTAAAACCCCTTAACGTTTGTATGCAATTGTGCTAAATTCAACTCTGGAATCAAGCAAATATTAATGTTTGCATGACATTAGTTATTTATATGTTGCCATCACTAAACTATACGTTTAATACATGTAAGTCAAGCTAAGGTACATGTGATGGTAGCTAGTTAGTGCTCTTACCTGTGGCTGGGCTCGACTGACGCTGACGTCATTGTCTTATCTGAAACATGGCTAAACAGGTCTCTTCTGGCCTCTGACGTCGCCTTAAATGGTTTTAATGTGTATCATACCGACCGGCCTAATGAAGGTGGTGGCGTTGCCATTTATGTTAAGAATAAGTTCAGTGTATCCACATTAGTTTCCAAATCCATCAGTAAGCAATTTGAATTGTTAGCCTTAAATATGGAAGTGGCAAAGGGTCAAAGGTCATGGTGGTGGGCTGTTACAGACCCCCCTCAGCTGGCAAGGACTCATTGTCTTCACTTTGCATCTCTTTAAATGTTACTCAGATTGTGGATAGTCCTACTCGCCCAAATATTAAGTCCCCTAATAAATCTATGAAGGTAGATATGGTGCAAAATGTGAGAGCGTGTAAAACCTGATGTGAGCATTTGCAGAAAAAAAATCGGAGTTTGTGTGCTTACATTTACACTTGTATAAAATCTCCACGTAACTGTGAACCAAATGTACACTTGTATAAAATCTCCACGTAACTGTGAACCAAATGTACACTTGTATAAAATCTCCATGTAACTGTGAACCAAATGTACACTTGTATAAAATCTCCACGTAACTGTGAACCAAATGTACACTTGTATAAAATATCCACGTAACTGTGAACCAAATGTACACTTGTATAAAATCTCCACGTAACTGTGAACCAAATGTACACTTGTATAAAATCTCCACGTAACTGTGAACCAAATGTACACTTGTATAAAATATCCACGTAACTGTGAACCAAATGTACACTTGTATAACATGTGACGAAGATGGCTTCATCACTGTGGACTGACGGCTTCGGGCCTTGTACTATTGCACATGTGCTTTTATTTTGAAAAGTGTTTCCCTTTCCCCATGTCTGTTACTCCTGATTGTGTTCACCTGGTGCCCTGTGTTGTCTCCTCCCCCCCTCACCTGTGTCTTGTTGTGCTGATTAGTGTGTAGGTATTTAGGCTCTGTTTTCCCTGTCTGTGTAGGCTAGGAGTGGGGTGTGAGATCCTTGTGGCTGGTGACTGTGCTCACGTGAACAGCGAGATTGAGGCTGTGTCATGTGCCCGTGAGTAATAAATGGGTTGTATTTTGGACGTTCTACCTTTGCCTCCTTGCTTGGTCGGGCCGCTCCACAGTCAGCTTCACATAACATATCCACGTAACTGTGAACCAAATGTACACTTGTAAAAAATATCCACGTAACTGTGAACCAAATTTGAAGTCACAGAAGAAAAAAAAAGTGTTGTAGCTTGCAGAAAAATACATATTTTTAAAATATATTTTCCATTACAACTGCAACTTTATTTATTACAACCTCTCAAATCAGTCATTACAACTTGACAAATCTGCTCTGTGGCAGTATAAATCGATGAATCTGCGGTCTTGACTTTTGCTACACTTTTTGCGATAAATGTGTCGCAAAAGTAATTTTCACCTGTAGATGTGGGGAGGGGGGGGTTGGAGCGAAGGGGCGGAGCTATCAGAAGGACGACGCTTGGGTCAGTCACAGTCACAGTCAGGTCGAACCGGATGACTGCGGGGCTAACTGTTCGCTAACGGTTCGTATCGCTACCAGTCCGCTGACATGGCGCGTCAATCAACGGTAAGTGTTGCCCATTACTTGCCCAGTATTACTTTGAATATTATTATTGTGATTGAAGATTATATCCGGTTTGAAGACCACCGTTTTATATCGTGCAGTTTAGCGGCGAAATAACGTCAGTTAGCCAGCTAACGCTAGCTTTGTTGAGTTTATGGTAGCTAAACAAGTAGTGGTTGTAGTCTATACAGCAGTAATTCATATCTTATAGCCTACTGCTTTGGCACTAACGGTTGATAACCGTTTATGAAAATAAAACCAATTGAACTGTACTGAAATAATGACAAGTTTTATAATTGTCTTGGGCTCCTGCTGTGTTTTTATAGCCTTTGTAAATTATCCATGCTATTTTCTATTTAGAACGAAGACTTCAGAATCTTAAAACCCCTTAACGTTTGTATGCAATTGTGCTAAATTCAACTCTGGAATCAAGCAAATATTAATGTTTGCATGACATTAGTTATTTATATGTTGCCATCACTAAACTATACGTTTAATACATGTAAGTCAAGCTAAGGTACATGTGATGGTAGCTAGTTAGTGCTCTTACCTGTGAGGCCTCCTCCAAACAGCATAATAACCAGACTGTATCATTAAAACTAAGTACCAGTTCTAGATCCTTGACTTTAGACAAACAATTCAAAAGACAACATGTATTTAAAGACCAGTCTTTATTTGAATGTGCCTCTTAACCTGAGATATTAGTTATACAGTAATAGTATTGACAATCTAAAAAAACTGAGCAACTCAACAGTCAACTTTATATTTCTTATTGTCTAAAGCATTTCTTATTTTCGGGGGATCAACGCCAATCTCCCGGGGGGAGGTCACTGAGATCGTCAAACAGCTCCACAGTGGCAAAGCCCCGGGGGTGGATGAGATCCGCCCGGAAATGCTGAAGGCTCTGGGTGTTGAGGGACTGTCATGGTTGACACGTCTCATCAACGTTGCGTGGAAGTCGGAAACAGTACCGAAGGAGTGGCAGACCGGGGTGGTGGTCCCCCTTTTCAAAAAGGGGGATCAGAGGGTGTGTGCCAATTACAGAGGCATCACACTACTCAGCCTCCCCGGGAAAGTTTACTCCAAGGTACTCGAAAGGAGGGTCAGGCCGATTGTCGAACCTCAGATTGAGGAGGAACAATGCGGATTCCGTCCTGGTCGTGGATCGACGGATCAGCGTTTTACTCTCGCAAGGATCCTGGAGGGGGCCTGGGAGTACGCTTATCCGGTCTACATGTGTTTTGTAGACTTGGAGAAGGTGTATGACCGGGTTCCCAGGGAGTTACTGTGGGAGGTGCTGCGGGAGTATGGGATGAGGGGGTCTCTACTCAGGGCCATCCAATCTCTGTACTCCCAAAGTAAAATCTCCAACTCCTTGAATTTGGTTGGTGTCAACTGTGTTGAAAGTAGTTGTTGTGAAGCCAGCCAGTTTTGTTAAATACTTCAAGCACTTTATGCTTTTTGCTCTGCTTCTACCTACCGATGGAATAAAGTGTTCACTGAAAACATCACACTGAAGCTAAAATCTCTCTCCTGTACAAGATGGAGCTGCAGAGGAGACTCCACAAGAGCTCTTTGTAAGAATTACACTGCAATAAGAGGGGCTTTACAAATGTTGGTGGCTGTTGACGAAGAGCGCCAGGACGCACGGCGAGACGGCTCTGTGCGTGGCACACTTGGGAAACTAGAGACTGCTCTGCTGACAATATTTTGGGACACTGTACTGCAAGGCAAGGCAAGGCAAGTTTATTTATAGAGCACTTTTCAACGCAAGGCAATTCAAAGTGCTTTACAAAAAAATAAAAAATTAAAGACATTAAGCATTAAAAAAGAAAAGCTAATCAAATAAACATTAAGAAAAAAAATACATGGATAAAAGTTACAGTGCAGTCTAAAATATACATAGTTCAATTAAACATTACAAGAAAAAGTACATGGATAAAAGTTACAGTGCAGTCTAAGATATGAATAGTTCAAATAAAAGCAGCGACAAAAAGAAAAGTCTTCAGCCTGGATTTGAAAGTAGTCAGAGTCGCAGCGGACCTGCAGGTTTCTGGGAGTTTGTTCCAGATATTTGGAGCATAATAACTGAACGCTGCTTTTCCATGTTTAGTTCTGACTCTGGGGACAGGAAGCTGACCAGTCCCTGAAGACCTCAGAGATCTGGATGGTTCATAGTTTAGCAGGAGGTCAGTCATGTATTTTGGACCTAAACCATTCAGTGCTTTATAAACCAGCAGCAGTATTTAGAAATCTATTCTTTGACACACAGGAAGCCAGTGTGAAGACTTCAGAACAGGAGTGATGTGATCCACTTTCTTAGTGTCAGTGAGGACTCGAGCAGCGGCGTTCTGAATCAGCTGCAGCTTTCTAATAGACGTTTCAGTGAGACCTGTGAAGACACCTTTGCAGTAGTCCAGTCTACTGAAGATAAAGGCATGGACACGTGTCTCCAGATCCTGCTGTGACATTAGTCTTTAATCCTAGATATGTTCTCTAGGTGATAGCAGGCTGATTTAGTAACTGTTTTAATGTGACTGTTGAAACTCAGGTCAGAGTCCATGACTACACCTAGATCTCTGTCTCTATCTGTTGGTTTGAACATTGCAGACTGAAGCTCAGCGCTAACTTTTAAACGTTCTGCCTTGGCTCCAAAAACCATTACCTCAGCTTTATCTTTGTTTAATTGGAGAAAGTTCTGACACATCCAGTCATTGATTTGTGCAATACACTTACTCAGTGTTTGAATTGGAGCATAGTCTCCAGGTGAAATTGTTACGTACATTTGTGTGTCATCTGCATAGCTATGGTAACTTATTTTGTTGTTCTTCATTATCTGAGCCAGTGGTAGCATGTAGATGTTAAAGAGAAGAGGCCCCAAGATGGAGCCTTGAGGAACCCCACATGTCATATTTGTCAACTCAGATGTGTATTTACCGATAGAAACAAAGTTGTTTCTGTCCTTTAAGTAGGATTTAAACCAATTTAGAGCTGTTTCCGAAAGTCCCACCAGTTCAAGCTTACGAGCACTGGCTTGCAAAAGAAAGACATCGACCTAATGACAGCTGTGCGACTTTTGGAAATCGCTGCGCACTTATGTTGCATCACTACGAGGGACATTTTTTGGACTTTGAGACATCTGCCCGGGCCGTCACGGCGTGACACAGACATACCAGCACGAGACTCACCGTGTTGGTAAAAGACGAGTATTTGATGACGAGACAGTGGAGCACGAGGTGGCACTGACTGGCAGTACAACATTCCAGGTTGAGACATCAATGTCCTTATTGACGGGTTGCTCTCTGACTTAGCAAACGCTTGGATGCATACAAAGACATACATGATCACTTTGGAGTCCTATTTGACATGTGCTGTGATGAGGCCAATATTCTCTCCTCGTTGTCTCCTATTGACTTGGATAAGTCATTAGGAGATGAGCTGATCCGGTTTAGGGCTTTTGTCAGCACAGAGCCAGATAACACTCCTCAAACAGACTGCAGGTGGCGCTAAAACATGGACTACAGACAACATTCCCCAATGTTTTTGTTGCGCTCAGGATTTTTCTCACACTACTTGTAGCCAACTGCGAGGGTGAGAGGTCCTTTTCACAGCTTAAACGCATCAAAAATGAACTTAGGACAACCATGGCTCAGAAGAGACTTTCAGCCCTTTCTTTGATGGCCATCGGGTCTGATCTTGTGAGGGATCTGGATTTTGATGACCTGATCACAGACTTTTCAAAGAGAAAGGAAGAAACACTTCTAAAAGGTAAGATCCACTGTCTCTCATACACTCATTCATTCTCTCTCCCTCTCTCACACACGCTCACTCTCTCTCCCTCTCACACACACACACACGCTCACTCTCTCTCTCACACACACTCACACACACACACACACACACACACACACACACACACACACTCACACTCTCTTCCATCACATATACTGATCACTTAGTTGAGCAACCACACCATTTCACTATATATTATACTTTTGTAACTCTCAATGTTTGTAACTAATACAACTCCTCGTGTACGTGTACAGCCAGCCAGTCATATGTTGGCATTAAGTCAGGTGCTACTCTGAGGTTTTGAGTGATATTACCTAGGTATTCCTGAGCCATACACTGTCTTGGAATCTTATCCATTGTATTTTGTCTTGTGATGTTTGACTAAAAGGGCAAAAGGCTAGACCTACTTTGTTGAACTATGTGGCTGCGTCCCTGCTTTTGACAAATAGGTGTGCGATTTGACAAGCCAGATTGACTGAACATTCTAAATATTGGTCATGTTGGTAGGATTGGGTAGCCGTGGTGTTACTTGTTGGGTTGGGGGGGGGGCCATGAGCGCTCAGTGCCCAGGGGCACCTGCAGGTACTAATCCGGCCCTGACTGTGACATGTACATTTATAGCACCTGTTGTAAGAATAGGATCTTCTGCAACTGTAAGAAAACACAGCCTGTGCATTTACATGCTGCCTTACCCCTCCAAAGTTCCCTTTAGCTTTCCGACTGTTTATAGATTTGATTTGATTGCTTTTGAATGAAAGGACACAAAGTCTGTTGACAGTGCCTATTTTACGGCTGACAATGTCAGTCAAACCTTTTTTCAACACTTGCCTATCATCAGGTTGAATTGCAGACCATTCCTCCCTCGTCAGGGTTCCTGAAAAATATGGGGCACAAGATTGCAGATCTCTTCCAAAGGATAACCTCCTTTTGATGTTGTCCTTTTGTCCAGAGTCTGCTGCCTTGGGATCTGTGCGACAGGAAGGACCAACCCAGTCTCACGGCATTTCGTGTTCACCAACACTGTCCTGTGTCCTGGATCTTGAGTCGTGGCTGTGGTCCTGGATCATCGGTCCTGATGGATATCCTCGTGGATTCATCTTCCTGTTATACACACATGCATTTCCAAACATTTGGACTACCTATGTTGCAAATGTATTATCTTTTCAATTTACACACGGCATCTATTGCACGTCTGTCCGTCCTGGGAGAGGGATCCCTCCTCTGTTGCTCTCCCTGAGGTTTCTCCATGTTCCCTTTAAACTGGGTTTTCCTTGGAAGTTTTTCCTTGTACGATGTGAGGGTCTAAGGACAGAGGGTGTCGTATTGTCATACTGATATTCTGTACACACTGTGAAGACCACTGAGACAAATGTAACATTTGTGATATTGGGCTATATAAATAAACATTGATTGATTGATTGATTGATAATCCGTTTTTCTGTTTTGCACCTCCTCCTATTAATATCTGTGTACATCCTGCACTAAACTGTTGTATTGTAGAGATCACTTATAGTATCTTCTTGATTTTTTATATTCTATATTTCTATATGTATACTTTCCCCATATGAAAGTATGTACTCTTAATATTTTTTTAATCAAATATAACACATAAAAACAATAATTCAATGACGTGCTTTAACCACTAGGAGGTGCACACAAGGTGCACACAGCCATAATAACTTTGTATTATTAGTGTGTGTGTGTACAACATCTGAAGATGTATACTTTAATGCATGCTTTCACATCATTTTACAGCATATTGCTATACTATTTCAGACTCAGTATTTACATTCTTACATTCAAAGAAAATCAGTAATATCTTTGAAAACTACAGTCCTCTTCTCTCAGCTGTGCACCGTTATGGTGTAAATATAACCTATCTGTGAACGAGATCAAATGTAAAAGTCAGCCGAATGAGTGTTGATACTGCAAGGAGACGTATTGTGTGAAGAGAAATTGAAGATGTTGTTTAATTGTTGATATATTTATGATCCACGTCAAGTATTCAGTTTCGGCGCCATTTCTTCCAGTTTTTCCAAAGGTCTTCTCATCAGGGCTCTATAAATAAAGAACTACGGCAGATCTGTAGTATGTAATGCAGCCGAACCGTGTATTGCAATGCCGTTATGAGATGACTTTCAAAGAGAAAAGCAAGAGCACTCGGAATAAAGTATTATTTTATACTTTTAAAATGTTTTCCGGATCATATAAACCCCAAATCCCAGCATGCATTGCGGCTAACACATCCAATCAGCGAGCTTAAAACCATAGCTGAGGATCTTGGGTAATCGCTCGAAATGCCTGTCTGTTTCCTGTTATATTTATTTTGAAATTCAGTTCCTGACGGACGCCGGAAAAGCCCGAGATTATGGAATCAAACCAATAAATAAAAGCAAGGATGAGTGTGTGTTATTGGTGAGTAAATAACAGTGTGTTATTTTGAAAAGAAAAACAAATTAGAAGGAAAAAAAGATTTAAAAATACAGATTTCAGTATCCTGAGGCTCTGAGCCATTTATTTTCCTCACAGCAACAAAGGTCAGACATTATACGATTTAAGATAAAAGCAATAACTGTGGCTTGATATTGAGTAAGAACATGTTTTTATGAACCACACAGCTTCCGGTCTTCCACGACCCGACCGGAGGAAAAGACGTGCTGCAGCCTGCAGGCACGAAACACGTTACCAGTACAAATACATTGCTTTTAAAATCATGCTGTGCAACACGAAGAAAAGGGGAAGATCGTGATGGTGAACACGAATCAATAGATTACAAGTCGTGTTGGTGAACACGAAATGCCGTGAGACTGGGTTGGAAGGACAGTGCCATGGGGATATAGCAGCACACTTTGGTAGTCAATGCAAACAGGATGCAACCAGTCCGTGCAGATGCTACACTGAGCATATGGCTCACTGCATTAGTTGGTTGTTTACAAACACAAAATAAGGCGTCATCTGGATACTCGATGCTATTTGCCTCAATGCAGTCAGCCATTTCCTCTCCACTGGCTTCAGCCATCGTAATCACTTCATCCTCACGTGTCTTTTTTACCATGTCTTGCAATGTTTTTTCCTCTGCTTTAAACATTCATGTATTCACCATCATCAGCATTACCCTGGTTTCAAAGATAACACTTTGTTCATCTTCATTTGCTTTATCGTGCTCAACTTTCTTCCCCTGATGCAACCTGTCCTTGCACATAGTAATATGTTCTGCCCCTTGGACTCTGTCCCTGGTCTGAGCATTGTCTTCAGAATCAACACTGTCTTGTTACAGCCTGGCTCATAGGCTGCAACAAAGATGGGAGACTAGGCAAGTTACGTGAAACAAAAAGCACATTTATTTACAATACCACAAAAACCAAAGGTCCTCAAAGAAACCTAATAAATGTGGAAGTCAGTTATCAGTAATGGTTGCGTGTATGGCTGTGTGAAAATGTGCAGAAACAAAGACGCGGCCGTGTCCAACAGAACAGTGAGAGGGCAGTATGGGTTGGTGTTGGCCTTTTATGTAGACGGCCCAGGTGTGGCTCATCAGGTTGATCACCTGCAACACAGATAAGAGCCAGCAAGCAGAACCCGAAGACAGAGACCTCTAGTGGAGTGGAGGGGGTCCGAACAGTCTGCTTTGGGGCTTCTGCTTCTCGGGTCTCTGGTTATGTCAGGTCTCCTCCTGACTGCGTCCTACATCTGGGACCGCCATGTCTTTGCCCTCTTCTTAATGTATCAATTTTTTAAACCTGACAAATCAAAGAACAATATTTATTTCTTGTGATAGCTTCCAGTAGTAATTCATGCGTGCACCCAAACAGTTTGTTTAACAATTAATTAATCTGTACGTTTGTTTAATCAAAGGTGGGGTAGGTAGGTTTCAGAAACCGGCTCGAGTGCACTAGAATCTGAAAATACACAGCCAAAAATAATCCGCCCCTTCCTTCAGACTTCCTCACAGAGCACCTCCTCCAACACACATGAACGTGCACATGACTTAGGTTGGCTATATATTGCAGGGGAATTGTAAACCATACAAAACAGCAGAAGCAGATCTGAGTGAGAGGACCTGGTTTGAGGGAAATGAATACATAAAGTATGCTCTCAAATTGAAATGCCACGCTCTTGAATAAAGATAGGGAATAGCCCCCATGTGTTCCATCAGTCGTCACCATCGTTGAAAAGCAACTCCGATATTGACTCTGGTTTGAATTCTCCTGGTTTCCACTTTGTTTTTGTTCCTAATTTGACCAATGACAGCACGCCCATTGACGGCACGCCCAATGACGGCACGCCCAATGACGGCACGCCCATTGACGGCACGCCCAATGAGGGCACGCCCATTGACGGCACGCCCAATGACGGCACGCCCAATGACGGCACGCCCATTGACGGCACGCCCAATGAGGGCACGCCCAATGACGGCACGCCCAATGACGGCACGCCCAATGACGGCACGAGATACATTTGTGCATGCACGAGATGGAAGGCTGACAGACAGGGCTTCCACAGATGAAATGTTTGTATGGATGTGTTGTCAAAGCACTTCAGATATTCATTGCTGTCGGATGTTAAGAGCATTCCATGGAATATAACAACAAGTGTATCTCGAGCCGGCTTCTCAAACTTACCTACCCCACCTTTAACAATAATGTTCGTAAAAAACACTTGTCAGGGTTAGATTTGCAAGGGGGATGAGGGGCTCTTAATATCCCTGCCTCAGATTGATTATTTAATGGCACGTTGTGCTATTTCCTTTTGAAATATGTTCTGTTAAATATTGAAGTTTCTAAATAGGCTATGTGTTTTGGCACAAACGGCCAATGGTGCTTTCCATGGTACTATATATATATATATATATATAACTATATATTTCCGGTTTCTGAAACTTACCTACCCCACCTTTAATTGTCTCGTTCCTTCCTATGGCCTTACTATATTATCCTAAAAATGGTTGCAGGGACAGCTTAGGGCGTTTGAACAGAAAATATAGCATTTGGATGTTAAAACACTAAGATCTTTACGTTGTTTTGTGTAAAAGAACAGAAAAATAGATGAGAAGGTTTGAAAGAAGTGTCTGTGAGTGAACAAAGGGAGTCGGAGGTATTGTGGCTGAAGTGAAGCTCACTCCTGGGCAGGTGCTGCTATCTGGTGGCCAACAGGGTGTGGCTCAAAATAAACAGACCAATGGTAAATTAAGGTTTGGCTCCATCGGCTGGACATATTGTATACTATTGTCAGAACTAGAACCACGGTGTTCAAATGTAGAACTATTACATTTCACACATATTTGTATATTTAAAGCATTACACATACATCATTTTGATCAGAAGTACAAAAGGGATTAGTAATTAATCCATAATAATTTAAAGAGAAGGAAAAACACATGTTTACACTCAAACTATTTGCATGTCTGCATGAAGGACAGGGCATTCAGATAATAAGTGTTCACTAAAAGTGATAATATTAATAATTATAATAGAAAGAAAACATAGGCCTACTCTTGAGTCAGTTTGAATGTTTGTGATCTGTTGCTATCCAGCTATATTCATTTAAAGCATTGTACTACTTGTGTACGTACGCATAGCTTGGTCCGCTTTTGGTAGTTTCTCCTATAATCTCTTGCCGGTAATGGGGATTCCTTTGCAAGGTGTACTTATCAACACCGCTCTCTTGTGTTCACTGATTAGTATCGACACTGGACACGCAGCCTGGGAACATTCCCCTTCCCACTGCTTTAACTCGCAGCATGGTCACCGGCATGGCGTCACTCTGTGTGGAAAGGAGCTGGGGCACTTCTTCTCAGATGAAAAAACCCTTCTGAATCCGGAATACCTGTCTTCCCTCCTTAGTGTTGCTAACCCGACTCACTGGTTGCTATGTGCAAAGAGAGAACATGTACAACTTGGACAAGAACACACTGTGTCAAGAGCACCATTAGGATTGTGTAGTGTGGAAGGCGTTCGGGCCGCCACACATTGCCTGAAGCACTGATATCATTCGACACAATATTAAGAACTACGTTGGTAAATAAATGATTAAGTAAAAGCTATAGAAACACATGTGAACACAGAGAGGCAGGATTCTGTACTGCTGGCCTGTATGTTTCTGCATTGAACACATCCCACTTTGGCTGCACTTGATCCGTCTGTCTTCCTTCTGCTTGGTCTGAGGCTTTAGTGTGAAAAGAAACAAATGAAATAACACAAATCTTTAGCATTTTATTCTTCCATACCTGCATTGTTAAGTAAATATGTTTCTTTGAAACGTGTGATGAATGGATTCAATATTTCGATCTACTGACAGCACTCACTAAACCAATGAACTGTAGGGAAACGATGCTCGATAGGTGAATGTGCTTTCAGAGAACAAGCCGTCTCGTGCACACAGCTCTCCAGAGGGACTTTCAGATTCTCAACACAGCCTGCTGCCATGGGGGCTTTGCTTCCTCAACATGTGAGGACATGTCGTCATGCTTACCATGTCGAGCACCACCTACTGCCTGGATGTTCGCTCGTCCGGTACAGAAAGAGATTGTCACTAAAGGAATGCATTAAGACTACAACAATACAACAACCATAAACAACAACAAAGATGGAGAGAAGTTTATCTCATGAGGAGTCCTCGTACAAGTACTAGCTACGCTTTGTTAGTGATATGTGAAGTGGGGATTATTACTCATTAAATTAAAAATAATCATTTCACCACAAGGACAATGTTGTTTATGTTGTTTATTTGTGTTCTTCAATGACATGTAATGGACTCAGGTGACATGTTCATTGTTGACCAATACTAAATGAAGACATCAACGAGACACAACAACAAGTACATTTGAGAATGACCATGTCATCAATAAGGCGTGCTATGTTGTGAGTGAGGACAGACGCAGAGAGCATGCTTCAGCTGCAGCTGCTGGAGTGTCCACCTCCTCAGGAGTGAACTATTAACGTGCCATGATCACATAAATCACATCCCTGCATTCTTATGAACTCAGTCATCAGTTGTGACGCATTAGACACGTTTGCAGAACAATCTCTTCAGCCGTCTATTAATTTCCTTCATCTTCAGACCATATACGATGCGATTAAAGAGAGGATGAAACAGCAATATCTGTAACTCAGAGAGTGAACAGCTCCGCTCTGTGGATTCCTCTGTGGATTCCTCTGTGGATTCCTCACCCTCCACAGATCTCACTCAAACTTGTCACTAAGATCTGATCCAAGATCTGGTTTCCTTTTGCACTTTTTGTATTGCGACAACAGGGCATGTTTGTTTTTTCCTTTGAGGGAAATAGTTTTTTTGAAGCTGTTGTCGGCCTGTGGAAAAATGTAATCGTAAGAAATTAGTCCGGAAAAGCTGCAGATAGAGCCATAAGAAATGAATGCAACTGATTATTTAATGTTGTTTTTAGAGGTAATAATTTAAGCTTTGCTAGTTCCAGGTTTGATATGTGCAATATGCTAATTTCAATACGTTTTGCAATACACATTGAACCATTCCGGCCCTCGACTAGTACCGTTTTTTTAATTTTGGCCCACTGTGTATTTGAGTTTGAGCCCCCTGCTCTCGCGGAAGGGGGGGGCAACATGTTCTGGAGACCCAAAGCTGTATCTACAAATGTTCTGTCTTCATAGAGGTCAAAACTTACAGCTGAGGCCTAAATGATTAGCCCCCCAGGAGTTATGGAACATTCTCCTAAAATTCTTCCCAATGTTTCCAGCATTGATAAAACTTGATACATACAAACATTCACCAGGGCTATTTAGTAGCTTTTGGTACATTTTGGAAAATAAAATAAGTGTCTTTACGCTTGCTTTATATCAAATATAGTGAAAAATGGGAATGTGAATTGTTGCTTTCAAAACACACCAAATCAACCAATCAGCTTTCAAGCCACACCTGAGCATTCAATCAGCATAAAAGGACTCAACAGGCACTCTGACACCTTATTGAGAGGGACTGTACTACTACTCCTAATCACCATGCCAAAGTCAAAGGAAATCAGTCTTGAGCTCAGAAAAGAAGATAGTGGAGGCTCATGATAAGGGGGCTATTTCCAAGCGCTTCACAGTGTCTAGAACTGCTGTACGTTGCATCATTGCGAAGTACAAGGAGACTAATTCTGTAAGAAACAAACCTAGGCGTGGTCGAAAGCGTAAGATTTCAAGAACTCTGGAGAGAAAAATAGTCAGAGATGTCAGCAAGAATCCCCGGACATCTGTCAAGATGATTGTTGCTGACCTGGCCTCTTCTGGAGTTGATGTTTCAAGGAACATCGTGGTGAGGGCTCTTCAGCGTGGTGGGCTTCAGGGCCATCGTCCCAGAAGAACCGCTTTACTCAAAGGGTGGCACATCAGCCAGACTGAGGTTTGCCCGTGAACATTTGAAAGTAAAGATGAGTTTTGGAAGTCTGTGCTTTGGTCTGATGAAACTTGAACTGTTCGGGCACATGGATGCTGCTTATGTTTGGCGAAGAAAGGGAGAGGCCTTCAACCCTAAGAACACATCATGCTGTGGAGCTGTTTTGCAGCCTCAGGCACAGGGAGCCTTGTTCGTGTGCAAGGCATCATGAACAATTACAATTATGTTGACATTTTGAGGGATAACATGATCAAATCTGCTCTTAGTCTTTGCGTAGGTCGTCGCTGGGTCTTCCAACAAGACAATGACCCAAAGCACACATCAAAATTGGTCCAACAGTTCCTAAAGGACACCAACACCAAGGTGCTGCAGCTGGAGTGGCCCGCACAGAGCCCAGATCTGAATCATATTGAGAATCTGGAGGATGCTCAACGTGAATGTCCATTCTCGGAAACCACTCAATTTGGACCAGCTGGAACCATTTGCAATGGATGAATGGGCCAAAATCCCTTAAGATACCTGTGCCAACCCAGTAAAGAAGTACTCTAAGAGCTTGTTGTCAGTTGTGGCTCAGAAAAGGTACACTATTGACTATTAATGGCCTGGGGGCTAATCTTTTTTACCAACCCATTTTTCACTGTATTTCATATAAAGCAAGTCTAAAAACTTATTTTATTTTCCAAAATGTACCAAAAGCTAGTAAATAGCACTGGTTAGGCAAGGCACGTTTATTGATATAGCACCTTTCAACACAAGGCAAATCAAGGTGCTTTACAAAAATGAAAGACATTCAGACAAAGGCATTTAAAAACAGTAAAAGATAATAAAAGAAACATTAAAAGAAAAAATACATGAATAAAAAGTTACAGTGCAGTTTAAGATATGAATAGTTAACACAGAAGTTCCACTTTACTGATGAACACAACGGCTCATATTCAATTAGAAGCAGCGACAAAAAGAAAAGTCTTCCTGCTGGATTTGAAAGTAGTCAGAGTTGCAGCGGACCTGCAGGTTTCTGGGAGTTTGTTCCAGATGTTTGGAGCATAGTAACTGAACGCTGCTTCTCCATGTTTAGTTCTGACTCTGGGGACAGGAAGCTGACCAGTCCCTGAAGACCTGAGAGATCTGTCTCTGGGGACAGGAAGCTGACCAGTCCCTGAAGACCTGAGAGATCTGACTCTGGGGACAGGAAGCTGACCAGTCCCTGGAGACCTGAGAGATCTGACTCTGGGGACAGGAAGCTGACCAGTCCCTGGAGACCTGAGAGATCTGTCTCTGGGGACAGGAAGCTGACCAGTCCCTGAAGACCTGAGAGATCTGTCTCTGGGGACAGGAAGCTGACCAGTCCCTGAAGACCTCAGAGATCTGTCTCTGGGGACAGGAAGCTGACCAGTCCCTGAAGACCTGAGAGATCTGACTCTGGGGACAGGAAGCTGACCAGTCCCTGGAGACCTGAGAGATCTGACTCTGGGGACAGGAAGCTGACCAGTCCCTGGAGACCTGAGAGATCTGTCTCTGGGGACAGGAAGCTGACCAGTCCCTGAAGACCTGAGAGATCTGTCTCTGGGGACAGGAAGCTGACCAGTCCCTGAAGACCTGAGAGATCTGACTCTGGGGACAGGAAGCTGACCAGTCCCTGAATACCTGAGATATCTGTCTCTGGGGACAGGAAGCTGACCAGTCCCTGAAGACCTGAGAGACCTGTCTCTGGGGACAGGAAGCTGACCAGTCCCTGAAGACCTGAGAGATCTGTCTCTGGGGACAGGAAGCTGACCAGTCCCTGAAGACCTCAGAGATCTGGATGGTTCATAGTTTAGCAGGAGGTCAGAAATGTATTTCTGGGCCTAAACCATTCAGTGCTTTATAAACCAGCAGCAGTATTTTGAAATCTATTCTTTGACACGCAGGAAGCCAGAGTGAAGACTTCAGAGCAGGAGTGATGTGATCCACTTTCCAGTGTCAGTGAGGACTCGAGCAGCGGCGTTCTGAATCAGCTGCAGCTTTCTAATAGACGTTTCAGTGAGACCTGTGAAGACACCTTTGCAGTAGTCCAGTCTACTGAGGATAAAGGCATGGACACGTGTCTCCAGATCCTGCTGTGACATTAGTCTTTTAATCCTAGATATGTCCTTTAGGTGATAGTAGGCTGATTTAGTAACTGTTTTAATGTGACTGTTGAAACTCAGGTCAGAGTCCATGACTACACCTAGATCTCTGGCTTTATCTGTTGGTTTGAACATTGCAGACTGAAGCTCAGCGCTAACTTTTATACGTTCTGCCTTGGCTCCAAAAACCATTACCTCAGTTTTATCTTTGTTTAAGTGGAGAAAGTTCTGACACATCCAGTCATTGATTTGTTCAATGCACTGACTCAGTGTTTGAATTGGAGCATAGTCTCCTGGTGAAATTGTTACGTAAATTTGTGTGTCATCTGCATAGCTATGGTAACTTATTTTGTTGTTCTTCATTATCTGAGCCAGTGGTAGCATGTAGACGTTAAAGAGAAGAGGCCCCAAGATGGAGCCTTGAGGAACCCCACATGTCATATTTGTCAACTCAGATGTGTATTTACCGATAGAAACAAAGTTGTTTCTGTCCTTTAGGTAGGATTCAAACCAATTTAGAACTGCTTCCGAAAGTCCCACCCAGTTTTCCAGTCGGTCCAGTAATATGCTGTGGTCAACAGTGTCAAACGCAGCACTGAGAGTACTGGGAGGGGTTGACTCGATAAGAACAGCTGCACTGTTATTTTGTTCAATCGAAGTTTCTGTTAAAAACATAAAATCTAGATTGTGCTCAGTGATAAAATCATTGATTAAAAATGTTTTTCCTGCCAAAGACCTGACATTTAATAAAGCTAGTTTAAGTTCGTTAAAAACACTATCTGTCAGGTTTTTTGTAACAAGCTGTGGCTGACATGGAATCACTGCTACATTAGATAAACTCACACAAACGTTTGAGTGCTTCCTGTATCTAAGATCATTCACCGCTCTTAATCTATTACCTATCAACACAGATATCGGCAAAGCTACTGGCAGGCAGGGCCCCGGCATGTCCTGGAAAGAGTTGATGGTGGAGACTCCTCCGTGTGTTTCATAGGTCTCCCATAATCAGAACATTCCTCAGGCGGGTGCAGTGATACTTCTTCAGGGTGTTCTGCGCGATGTGTTGTGTCTCTCTCCTGTTTTGATTCCTCTTGCCGCTTGTCCTTGTCATTTTTCTACCAACTAGCTTAAGCTAAATAGCATGCAGTACCCAGATAGCAAAAGATGTTAAATCAACGTTGAATTATGGTCAAAAATGTTGATTTTTGGTTAAGGTTGAAGATTGATGGTGGATCAACCTTAAATGTTGAAAAGATGTCATTGAATCAACGTTGTATTGTGGTCGAATTTAATGATTGAAATGCCAACATTGAATCAATGTTGAATCTATGCTGTTTGCCTTTTCTTTTCTTTTTTTTCTCAATGGGGGAGGGAGGGGGGTACTCTGTAGGGGGGGGGGTGTAGTCTGTGTGTGGGGCTGGGAGAAATATAGAAGTGTTGAGGCCAAAATTGACCACCTAAAAATAATTAGGAGCACGTTTCAGGCCATTTGGATTCGATTGGTAGTACTTTGTAGTGACACTATTTTGGGTCCCTAACATTCATTGAGCTAGGGATGATAATCAGCTCTTCAGCCATACCTGCCAACCTCACACCGTGCGATAACAGGAGATTTTTTTCCAGGGGGGGCACATACTGAACACGCTCTCCTGTGGAGCTACAGCTGTCTACAGCTGTCTGTATATCTGCTACGAGTTTATGGACTAATATCGGGATAGGTTTACATCTACACGTTAAATATGGGCATCGGGACGTCAACAGAGAACAGAAGACTTGAGATCTGGTGAGTCCTGCAACTTTAATGGAGTTATTTAGACATGTATTTAGATAATCCTTAGTTTGTGAATGTTTAATTCTGTATTTAAGGTTACGTTTCTTCTTCTAGTTCAGTGAGTTTTGAGTGATGAGACATATATTTTAAGGGAATCTGTGGAATCTCAGCTTTCATATGATACGTTTGTGCAGATAGCATGAAGTAAAAAAGATCGCTTTTGCCAGTTATGTGCTAAAGTAGCGTTAGCCCCGTTAGTTGTTAGACTTGGCTCTGAAAGTAATCCGAATACAGTTACAGTTACGTGTCTTAAAAAAGTAATCAGATTACTTTTAGATTACTTTTGGATTACTTTCTTTTTCCATCTAAAATCGATGTTTTGGTGAACAGGAGACACAAAAAGCAAAAGGAAACTGAACGTGTTTTTACTGTTTTAATGGCGTATCAAGAGCACACTGAAACATCACATCTGAAACGATGTAACAACATAATACACTTTTTGGGGATGCAGCTTGGGATGTGAGGAGTGAAGGACACGGTTTAGAACGGGCGTGTCGCCTTCTGTCCTGCCAGTGTTGGGAGGAGGACATGAATTAAAATGTGGAACTCGGACTTCATTTTAAGGACATTTCGGCCAGGGGTGTAGCGCTATAGTTTAAGCACCGGATTGGCAAAACAGGAGAGTGTGCACCAGTCTGCCTTGATCTATGAATTCATGTCCGTGACTCTCACAGTGTCTGCTGCCCACAGCTGTTTTATAGAAGGAACACCTCCTTCACTTCATGACCTCTCTGCAGCGCCAGGAGGCAGCGGGAGGGTTAACTCCGCCTCTGAGAAGACGAGCGTGCCGCGCAGTGCCTTTCACGCACCGCCTTCGCTGTGTATACCTTCAGAAATAATCGTTAGTAAGGCTAAAGACTAAAGAGCGACTGCAGGCTATTCCGTTACAACCCAACCCTGGTTGTCGCCAATCTTATTGTAAAGTTGTATCTGCGGAATCCAGTTTGTTAATGTTCAGTAGCCAACAGCTATCATAGCATACACAGCTAACCGCTAACGTTTGGCTAACTTGCTAGTTAGTTCTGCTCTATATATTACAAGCTAACATGACTAGCTAATGTCACACTGTGTGAACTAAAATAGTTGTTGTATTACTACATCATACATGCTTGGTCTGCTAAAATGATTATTTTTAACAAAATTATCATTAAAGTATCTTTATTTGTTTGCATTTGTATCACACTTGGCATAAACTATTTTAGTTCATCAATTAGAACTGGAGAATTAAAATCATGATTTGTGGTAATCAAAAACAATGTATTTTGTTTTTAATAATACAAAAATATATATGGGTTAGGGTTAACCCTATCCAGTAATTAGTTTTAGGGTAAGCGCCACTGTTTTTTTATTTTATGTATTCACTTTAAGAGAAAGGGATTTCAGAAACAAGTCGCACAAGTTTGGCTCGAGGTAAAATGAACAAAAGGTAACTGTTGTTACCCCTTCTAAACTTATGAAATAATGAGAAAAATATGAACGACTCTTCATAGAGCCACGTCCACACAGCTTTAAAGTTGTAGGAAGCTGAAGCATTACATTCGTGCCAACGGCTAGTTGTCGTTTCTAAGGTATTAGAAAGTTGGTGTTCTGGAAGGTTTAGCATAGGATCAATGCCCTTGGGATGCTCTCAATAACTGTTTTACAATTTGTTTTTGTGTTTTGTGTAACCCTGCTTCAAAGGTCCATCATACAAGATGTAGGGGATCTATTGGCAGCTGCTGATAATAACATCCATCATTATGGTTTACTAATAGTGATCACTTCACTTCCTCCTCCAGCACCTGGACACAGCAGGAACCTACGCCAGGATCCTGTTTGTGGTCTTCAGCTCCGCCTTCAACACCATCATCCCGGCTCTCCTGCAGTACAAGTTCTCCCAGCTGCGCGTGCCCGACTCCACCTGCAGGTGGATCACAGACTTCCTGTCTGACAGGAAGCAGCACGTGAGGCTGGGGAAACACCTCTCTGACCCCCGGACCATCAGCATCGGTTCCCCTCAAGGCTGCGTTCTTTCCCCTCTGCTCTTCTCCCTGTACACCACCAGCTGCACCTCCAGTCACCAGTCTGTCAAGCTCTCTCCATCAGGACCAGAACCTCTCCATCAGGACCAGAACCTCTCTCCATCAAGACCAGAACCTCTCCATCAGGACCAGAACTTCTCTCCATCAGGACCAGAACCTCTCCATCAGGACCAGAACCTCTCTCCATCAGGACCAGAACCTCTCCATCAGGACCAGAACCTCTCCATCAGGACCAGAACTTCTCTCCATCAGGACCAAAACCTCTCTCCATCAGGACCAGAACCTCTCCATCAGGACCAGAACCTCTCTCCATCAGGACCAAAACCTCTCTCCATCAGGACCAGAACCTCTCCATCAGGACCAGAACTTCTCTCCATCAGGACCAAAACCTCTCCATCAGGACCAGAACTTCTCTCCATCAGGACCAGAACCTCTCCATCAGGACCAAAACCTCTCTCCATCAGGACCAGAACCTCTCCATCAGGACCAGAACCTCTCTCCATCAGGACCAGAACCTCTCCATCAGGACCAGAACCTCTCCATCAGGACCAGAACCTCTCTCCATCAGGACCAGAACCTCTCGCCACCTCAACAAGGCCCGCTCCCCCCCACTGACACTTTACCTCAGCCACAACGCAGACTCTATGCATTACATAATGGAGATCACAGGATGGTAAATAATGCAATGCAATATGTGCTGACTGCACATATTTTATATTCTATAATTTATTGCATTCTATTTCGATGTGAAATACTGCTTTATTTTATTGCTATCTTACTATATTTGTATTTCAGTGTTACAGGCTGTTCTTGTTTGGAGTTGCACCAATGGTTCTTAAACACCCTCTTTTGTATGGGGGGATCTTGTGTCACTGTATATTTGCACATGCGATGTGTCCTCTGCACTTATCCCACAG
>CM070495.1:47297547-47300047 GCA_036324585.1 Champsocephalus esox
TCCACACAGCTGGCAGTGTGTGAGTGGACAGGGAGAGGTTACAAATATCAGTGACTGGTTGTGCTATAATCTGAGCTGCAATTTTTAAAAAGAACGGGTCGAGGCCGTCAGGCCCGGCAGACTTTTTAGGATCAATTGATTGCAAACCCTGTAAGACTTCAGAGACCGAGAAATAAGCTAAATCAGAAACAGGGGAGTTCATCTCTCGACTCGGGCTGTGCGTACGACCATTTAGAGAGTCATGACTTTGCTCATCAAACACGCGACCAGCCTTTTTGAAGTGAGCATTGAAGGCATTAGCCATACCATCAGAGTCTGAAATAAAATAATCACTGACCTTCAGCTTCTGTGGGAAACTAGAAACCTTCTTGTTCTGAAGTGATTTAATTGTTTTCCAGAACTTGGAATGATCATTAAAACAATCAGTGGTTAAGCTCCGATAGTAATCAGCTTTAGCTTTTTGAATAAGGGCTGAACATTTATTTCTGAGGACACGAAAAAGAAGCCAGTCATCTCTAGTGTTAGACTTTCTAGCTAAGGACCATTGCTTATTACGATCACGGCATGTCTTTTAATAATCGATAAAAAGTGATCAATAAAAAATTGGACGGCAACATCGACAGATGGAATTAACGCTATGAAGTGCCATTTAACCTCCGCCAGATCGTGAAGGAAAGCCTGCTCAGAGAAGTGTTTGAAGCAGCGCCTGAGCACGATAAGGCCCTTGGCTTTGGGCAGCTTAGTGCTCCTAACGCATGCAATAGTGCAATGGTCGCTGATATCATTAGGAAAAACACCAACAGACACATACTTATGAGCTGCATCTGTTAGAATGACATCTATAAGGGTATCGTTATTGGGTTTGGCAGGGTTTATTCTAGTGGGACTATCAATAAGCTGAGTTAAGTTCAAAGAATCGCAAACCTGCTTAAACTGTGAAGATTTATCACTCAACCAGTCCCAATTTAAATCACCCAATAATATGATTTCAGAAGAAAACGTAGACAACAATTCAGTAAGGCTAGTAGTTGCATCCATGATGGCCGATGGAGGCCTATAGCAGCCAATAACATTGAGAGGAGCATTTGCTATAGTTAGTTGGACTGCAAGAAACTCAAATTGCCTTGGAATTGAAATTGAGTGAAGGACTGAGCACTGTAGTTTCTCAGCAGTGTATATTGCAACACCACCAGCTCTGCCCTTACGATCTGCTCTGAATACATTATATCCATCAATGTGAATAACAGTATCAGTGACAGACGGTTTAAACCAGGTTTCAGAAACTACAACAATATCATGCTTAGCAACTAAAAACCAGGTCTTGAAAACATCTAATTTAGGCACTAGGCTTCTAGCATTAACGTGCAGAAAACCCAATCCTCGCCTACAGCTAAACTCATTCGGAGTTGGCAAATGCTGCAGGGAAGCAGAGAAACACTCAGGACCAGGGTTCATGTTAACGTTACCAGAGAGTAAAAGCAGTAACAATATCAACAGTCTTGAAGATGATTTTTTCACATGGGCTCTGGACGCGTCGCTCCTCAGGGGGGCGGGGCTGCTCCGATCCTTCGATATTACCGAGTCCAAAGTAAAAAGGGCATACGGGAGAGCGCATTTCGTGCCATGAAACGTCAGCTTTTGGTAAAAACTATCCGATGTAGTCAGCGCTCCAGAGGTTCCACCATCCGAATGTCCGAAGTGAACAGAGATATCGCTGGGAGGCAATCCGTCAGTTTTGCCGACATGCGGGCTGACGGTTAATCCCAGGAGAAAAGCGAACACAAGTGTAGCTTTAGGCAACATTGTGCCTTGACACACCCAATTCAGGATCCGCAGATCAGGTCGATCAGCCCCGACAGCACGGCAGGACAGACAGCAATCCAGAGTCCGAAAGAGCGACCGCTCAGGCAGAGAGCAAACAATCCAGTCGCAGCGAGGCACCGGCACAAAACAGCCCAAATACTTAAGCTTTTAAAATGTTTTTAAAAGCACAGAAGACCAATTTAAAAACGGGTCTAAAAAGCAAAATAAAAATTATAAAATGTCAGTATGCACAAGAAGAACGAGAATGAGACAAACACTAACAGAGACAGAAACAAATCAACGTGCTGCCATCTTGGAACTCACACCTGGGTGCAATCAATCACAGATAGTTATATTGAAGGATTGGAACTTCACGGATCAAACACTCATAAACAAAACGTTGCTAAAACAGAAACTAACTACCGTAATAAGGTAAACAACTATCCACAATCCAACCAAAACAACCTCACACCCGCCGCCCTCTGAGCTGGTCACATCACACAGGTGTCCTCTGTCTGCAGCCGGAGGAGAGAGGAGGGGTCAGGGACCGTCTACGAAGTGCAACGCTGAATAAAGATACTATACTCAATAACTCCTCTGTTATAAAGCTACACACATCACATTTTAAATCACACAATAATATACTGTTGCTTAAAGTACACATGCAACTTTGCGAAAATAGGTGGTTTCAGTCGTT
>CM070495.1:47305047-47378701 GCA_036324585.1 Champsocephalus esox
TGTATGACACATACACATCAGGTCATTATCGCGCTGTGATTGGCTCAGAAGGTCGAGCGGGGCATGTTCAGATATGAGGCTGGATATCTTCCCCAGCCTCAAGGAAATATAATACAATTAATGGATTCATAATTTTACAACATTGATTAAAATGTATAAATTAATAATGTTGATTTCAAATTGAAATGATTTCTCACAAAAACCTTTCTAAATTATAGTGAATGATTAAAAAGGTTTGGTCAATATTCGTTTTTCTGCCTAATTCATTTCATTTCAAACCTTAATTGAGACAGATAGGTCCCTTGAGATCAGGGATCTCTTTTACAGGGAGACCTGCATCAATGTGGTTCCACATGAAACATAGAAACCACATGAAAACCAACAATAGAGGACATCATATTTACATATTCAGAGATTTCCTCTAGGGGGTGCTGTGGGGTAGCTTGACGTTTCATGGGGTGCTCAAACATTTAGGGCTTCAGTTGAATGTTCTCCTGCAACCCTCCCCACACGCACACACAGTGCACACACACAGTGCACACACACACACACACACACGCACACACACACACACACACACACACACACACACAGTACACACACACACACACACAGTGCACACACACACACACACACACACACACACACACACACAGTACACACACACACACACACAGTACACACAAACACACACACACACACGCGCACACACACACACACGCGCACACAGTGCACCCGCAGCTGCTACAATGAAGGCGTGAAGATTGAATTTAAAATATGGAAGTTAAATGCATCGATTGGTGCACGTTGAGAGCAACATTAAGCGGTCTCTGCGTTGTGTTTTGCGTTGTTCGTGGATGGATGAGACCCGAGCCAGCACACAGTTTAGTGGATTTCCTTTTCATCGCTGACAGCAGATACACAAATCAGTTACATGTTGTATCCCTCACAGTGACCCTCCCGTGGAAACATTCACAAGAACAAGAAGGGAAGAGGAAACGTGAGGGACAATATAAGGGGGGTACACACACATAATCTTCTGAGTGACTACATTCCAGAAGTCCCGCCCACTGATCTCCGACCTCGTCAGGAGTGAACATAAATAAACGAAGAACACAGAACTAGTGGGATTATACTAATTTAAATGATGTACAAACACCACTGCATATTTACAACTGTTGCAGCGGGTAAGGTCCGCACGCCTAACGCACTGGCTCTGAACATGGAGTTAAACACAAGTGGGCCACATGGACATAACTATAACCCGTCAGAGTGTTTGCTCAGCCATCAACGCATCACATTTATAATAGGCACCAGAGGGGGTGCATCGCCATGCACTCACCATGAGACGTAACAAAACAATGCGTCTGTTGTTGTGGCTGAGGGCAGAGGCCTCAATGATGTTGGCGCTGTGCAGGGCCCTTGTTCTCACGGTGTTGTGGCCAACAGTGCCAGGTTACTGGTTCGAGAGTCCCCACTGGTGTTCCTCAGGTAGGTTTCAAACGACGCAGACAAGAAAAGCTGCGCTCACAGCTCACTGAGGCCACGGGAAGTGTCAGAGATATGCATATCAGTGTGTACAAGTCTACAGATGCATCTCTGTGTGGCCTCGTGAGGGATAGAAGCTCCTGGGTGACAGTATGGCCCTGTTCTTCTTTTCTTTGCAGCAGCCGGCGAACTTGGTAAAGCTCTGCAGACAGGTTTCCTCACTGATCCCATAGTGGCGGGCCATGGGCAGTATCATGTTTGTGTCCAGAAATGATGTGTGTTTGGGGCTCAGGGCGGACACACCTCTCAGTACTTCATTGGTTTCTGTTGAGAAGGCGTTTCATCTGCATTAATAACCTGTCCAGGGCCGGACTGGGACAATAAGTCAGGGAATTATACACCCAGCCAGCCACGACCAGTTTGTTGTGCCATTTTGCTGGATTTATTTGTCAATTGTTACAGCGTTGCTGCCCGTAGTGATAGCCCTCTAAAATAAACATATGGACATGGGTTACTATTTAAAAACATGTGCAAATCTATTTAGGAACCTATGCGAACATATTGTAAGTGGGGGTGGACCTCAAATCCTATAGGGGGGTCTGGGGGCATGCCCCCCTATAGGATTGCTGGGAGAGTTTTCTTGAGTGCCCAGATTGCAGTGTATTGGCATGCCCAGCGAGTATCACTCAGCCGTTGCTTCTTCCTCATGTCTGTACTTTCATCAAGTACTCTGCCTCCCCACCTCATCTCTTCTTTATTTTCGTGTCATATCAGCCATTACATCATTCGTTCTGTATGTCATGGTGAGTGTATTGGCATTTGATGGATTGCTTGCTAATCTTGTATCCACTGTAACATCAAACATTTTGATGAGGTGCAAGAGCTCGATAAATGACCCTCTTGGAGGAGCCCCAGCCTCGCTGTGACCTCGCTGTGCGATCCCCTGACAGGCGGTATGGCGAAGGCTTTCAACCACGGCCCGCAGGTACTCTGGGTTCTCCATCACCAAGGCTGAATGTCCCTGGTCATCATGTTTGCTATTGTTGAGCCACTTGTCTGTTTTTGTTGACACTCCCTCCATGTTTCCAGAGCCAACGTGTGCGCCGCACTTTACGATGAGTGTTCAGAGTCGCTGATGCTTTTCGCCGGTCGTTGAACCCGTTGCAGACGAATGCTGGTTGCACTCCGTGCACTCGTTTTGAAAAGTGCCGACAAGCAAAGCAAAACGCTGCTTCTTTGGACACGCTGTATTCTAGCCATACATGTTGATCCATCCGGCCTTTGGAGAAACCTCTCTGCTGGTTCCAAATGGCCGTGTGGGCATTTGTGAAGAACTGGCCGTCTTGATGATTGTTACTTATGTTGTCCTCCCCCCTCCTCCTCCTCCTCCTCCTCCTCCTCCTCCTCCTCCTCCTCCTCCTCCTCCTCCTCCTCCTCCTCCTCCTCCTCCTCCTCCTCCTCCTCCTTCTCCTCCTCCTCCTCCTCCTCCTCCTCCTCAGCAGCAGCAACAGCAGCAGCAGCAGCAGCAACAGGTACAGCCGCATAAAATCACACCTTGAATCACTGCAGTATCTGAAGGACCGGCTCAGGGAGAGAGGAGCTGTGATTGGTCCATTCTGTTCTCATCAAACTCTCTTTATTTTCCCTCTGATCTCTCTCTCTTGTTTCTCTGCAGAGCCGGTCAGGCTGGAGGGAGGAGAGAGTCGCTGTGCAGGAGCTCTGGAGGTGAGACTTGAGGGAGAATGGAGACCAGTGGGCTATCCCTCTCTCTGGACCCTGGAGGGAGCAGCAGTCGCCTGCAGAGAGCTCGCCTGTGGCTCTGCTGTTTCTGTGGGATGGAGAGAGTCCTCAGAGAGAGATGTGTGGGGATCAGCCCTCCCTGTCTTCAGTCTGGATCTCTGAGGGACTGTGCATCAACATCAGGTTCCTCTCGCTACACCCTGACTCTCACCTGCTCAGGTAAGCCCCTCAGTGACACCACCAATGACATCATCTCCCACAGGCATCCTCAAAGTACTTTCTTTTTCTAATTTTATTTAAAAAACAAAACAAAAAAACACATGTATTGGGGGTGCTTTGGCACCTCCTCCTCCTCCTCCTCCTCCTCCTCCTCCTCCTCCTCCTCCTCCTCCTCCTCCTCCTCCTCCTCCTCCTCCTCCTCCTCCTCCTCCCACGGCTTGTCTTGGTCCTCCTGAATGTGCAGATTCAGAATCCCTCTCGCTTACACGAGGGCGTTTCAGGACTAAAAAACTATCCATTTTTCACTTTGCTCAACATCCACGTTAGCTAATGGCGCTCTCGCTACAGGAAGTCACTGAAGTGTCACAAAGTAATTTAGCCTATGGCTGTGCATCTTCACTGGTCTCACGATTCGATTCGATTACGATTATCCTGTCAACGATTCGATTCGGTTCGATATCCCGGTGCATCCCGATTCATACCAATGCGTTGCATCCTCAATTTTCTATATTACTGCACATGGCTTATTCTTCATCAACGCATACATGCAGTAAATACATATGAGCTCTCCTTTTTATTATTTAGAAAGTGCTTCAGAAATCAACAACATAAATGTCTTGACATTAATTTATAAACCAAAATAAATGAATTGTATAGGTCTAGCCTCCGTGTGTGAAGTTGTTCCATCCTCAAAAACAAAAAGCTAATGCTCCTGCAGTCGAGCTGCAGCTTCTAGCCACGGCCTTCTAAGGAAGGACACTGAATGTCCTGAATGAGGCTTCACACACCTTGAGTCTGAACACAGCAGACAACAGGAGTATTTACAACAGCATATACAAACTAAAATACTGCATGTGGGTGCACACTTACATTCTCTGTCTCACTGTTACATAAATCCCATGCATGTATGAGACTAAGTTAGCTTCATTGTATCTCAGTGATTAAGTGAATAACAAAGTTTCTATCGGGTCACTGTCAGCCTGTCACTCATTATTTTCAGGGAGGGGGCGGGGCTTGGAGGAACGGAGAGGAGACGGTGATCGCGGAAGCTTTTTTCCTCCTGCCTTCACAGACTTTACACACGTATATATCGTCTGCAAATTGCTAGAGGACATTCATACTCTGCAATCCAAGACTTGATTAAATCCACCAGAAACCTGACATGATTGTAACGCGATTATTTTTGAAAAACATAAATTCCTGTCTGTGTCTCTGAGCCGCAGCGACACGGAGTGATTCGGAGCGGGTCGTTCTGCTGTCGGTTCTGGACTGGTGTTCTGGTGTTGGTGGATAAAGCAGACTGCTCCGTGTTGCTGTGCCGCTGTCACGTCTGCTCCCTGATCTCTGCGTCACCGACCGATTTGATATTAAAGTGACAGAAAAAACGTTATAGTAAAGCCGCGGCCGGAAAATCAGGAAGCAACGTTACTACGCTATAACCGATTATCTTCCGTCACTGCATCGAGACCGAATCGTCCACGTCCGCATCGCAATGCATCGTAAAAACGATTATTTTCAACACCCCTAATGGGTAGGTCAAAGATCTAATGGGTGCTGGCCATTGGCCGAATCATATCACCTGTGTTGGCTTTATGTTTTTGGTAAATCATGAGTTTGTTTCACATTTGCTTTGATGTAATCAATACTTTTTCTAATTTTATTTAAATTAAATAACATTTAAATAAAATTAAATTTAGCTCCCCTAGCTCCCCCTGGCGCCGCCCCTGTTCACCACACGCACAAACACCTAGTGTTTATCATCATGCTGCTGCCGGAGTACTGACTGGAAGTGTTGCTGATATCAAGTCGACCATCCTCTCAAAGTACTCTGTCCAACGATATCAGTCTCAGGGAGGAAGGGTTTGAACGCTTATTCACAACAGCAGAGAAACATGCTTTCTTGTTCTCAGGAGGGGACTGACAGAGCAGTACTGGAACAGTACACAGTAAGTACTTCATAGTACTTGTGGGGGTAGTTTCAGTAGTACTGAGTCCAACAGGATCAATTATCTCACGGAGAACTAATGGCAGCAACAAAGAATTCCCTCATCAAACTCAGCAGAAGTGGCTTGATGTTGTTCTCAGCAGGGACTTTGAGAGAGGAGTACTCACTAAGTACACAGTAAAGTACTTCAATGTATTGTTAGTAGTAGGCTAACTAATACAAAGTCAAACAGTATCAATTTCATTAAGAACTGATGGTAACATTGTCTTTGTATCATTCATCAAAGATGGCAGAAAACATGCATTATGTACTAAGGAGGGGACTGACAGAGGAGTACTCACAAAGTACACAGTAAGTACTTCAATGTATTTCCGGTAGCAGTCAAATAGAACCGAGTCCAACAGAGTGGGTTTCCTTAAGAACTTGATTTGAAAAAGCAAACTCGAGAGGCGCGGAGTGGCCGCAGAGCAGAACCGCTGTATAGCTTAAATCTCCTAACAACGTTGTCCATTGTAGACACAGGCTTATTATATGCCTTAGTAACATCCATGTTCTGGGCTCAACGTGTGTCGTGGCCGTTTTCGCCGTGATCGCTAAATTCTAGTGATGTTACGTATTGCGCCGAGGCTTCGGAGCGTGTGTCGAGTAATCCCCGAAGCTTTTTGTGAAGCATGTACCGAGGCTTGTATCGTTTTGGGCCAGGGACGTCATCGATGACAAACGAAGCCTCGCTGCCTGTCGACACCACGTGACTGCTTCAGGAAGCGTTTCAGATCGGTTGAACCGTTGAACCACAACGCTCATAATACCCACGGATGTATAATAAGAACCATATTACCCCTCCTGTACCCGGGCCCGCTGGTGACACGATGTAATTAAAAGAGCTCAGACCCTCACTCATATAGAGGTCGGAACATGTCATAATAAATAGATACAAGCATAAATAAATGTAGGAATAAAAACATCAATAAATACAGGAATACATATCTTGCAGTTTTTTCCGGGGGCTTCAGTGTGTGTGCTCTGGCTCAGCCTGAAAGCAGTCGACTCACGACCGCAGGGTCCCCGGTTCAACGACTCGTCAATACGTATTTGTTGTTGTTTATAAAAGCTACAGCTAAATGAGATAATGTAGTTAATAAATGTATTCTTTGATATGGTTTAGCCTTTCTCCGGCTACAACATGGTTATGAATATTATTAAGGAATACAAATCCCTCTTTGCAATGTGTACCAGCCTCCTGAGGCTTTTCAATCACAATCATTAAACTGGAATAAATACAATATTGTTAACATGAACATATGATTAATGTTCGTTGTTTAGAGTTATTCTAAGGCTTGACTCAACGGGAACTCGGTGTGAGATAGAGCACACTGTTGAGAAGTCCAATCTGCCTGCTGTACACACTTTGACCAGCAGGGGGTTTGTGTTCAGATGAAGCCTCATGAGATGAACCCTTTTGCGAACCAAGTGGCTGGAAAGCTTCAAAGCTTCATAAGGCTTCATCTCGCCATCACTACTAAATTCCCCTTGTTTATAATAATCACGGTCCTTCAGAATCCGTGCATCTACCGTCCAGTTGTTTTCTTTATTACACACGGAAACGGAAGAGCGTCAGGGAGGCCTCTTTGCTTTTTGCCTACTCAATGGTCTCATGGTCCTTGGAGCGAGGGGCGGGGCCAAAGTCACGGAAGTGATTTCAAAACAAAGCACTGGTTTGTTAAAATCACACTTTGAATCACGGCAGTATCTGAAGGACCTGCTCAGGGAGAGAGGAGCTGTGATTGGTCCATTCTGTTCTCATCAAACTCTCTTTATTCTCCCTCTGATCTCTCTCTCTTGTTTCTCTGCAGAGCCGGTCAGGCTGGAGGGAGGAGAGAGTCGCTGTGCAGGAGCTCTGGAGGTGAGACGTGAGGGAGAATGGAGACCAGTGGACTCTCTCTCTCCCTGGACCCTGAAGGGAGCAGCAGTCGCCTGCAGAGAGCTCGCCTGTGGCTCTGCTGTTTCTGTGGGATGGATAGAGTCCTCAAAGAGAGATGTGTGGGGGATCAGCCCTCCCTGTCTTCAGTCTGGATCTCTGAGGGACTGTGCATCAACATCAGGTTCCTCTCGCTACACCCTGACTCTCACCTGCTCAGGTAAGCCCCTCAGTGACACCAAGTCACTGAGAAAAACCATAATAATAAACAGACGTAGGCATTTCGAGCGATTACCCAAGATCCTCAGCTATGGTTTTAAGCTCTCTGATTGGATGTGTTAGCCGCAATGCATGCTGGGATTTGGGGTTTATATGATCCGGAAAACATTTTAAAAGAATAAAATAGTACTTAATTCCGAGTGCTCTTGCTTGTCTCTTTGAAAGTCATCTCAGAACGGCATTGTAATACACGGTTCGGCTGCATTACATGCTACAGATCTGCCGTAGTTCTTTATTCATAGAGCCCTGATGAGAAGACCTTTGGACAAACTGAAGAAATGGCGCCGAAACTGAATACTTGACGTGGATCATAAATATATCAACAATTAAACGACATCTTCAATTTCTCTTCACACAATACGTCTCCTTGCAGCATCAACACTAATCCGGCTGACTTTTACATTTGATCTCGTTCACAGATAGGTTATATTTACACCATAACGGTGCACAGCTGATATAAGAGGACTGTAGTTTTCAAAGATATTACTGATTTTCTTTGAATGTAAGAATGTAAATACTGAGTCTGAAATAGTATAGCAATATGCTGTACAATTATGTGAACGCATGCATACAACTATACATCTTCAGATGTAGTACACACATAAGTGTCATGGAGACCACAGACGGTCCGTGGCATGGAGACCACAGACGGTCCGTGGCATGGAGACCACAGACGGTCCGTGTCATGGAGACCACAGACGGTCTGTGGCATGGAGACCACAGACGGTCCGTGGCATGGAGACCACAGACGGTCCGTGGCATGGAGACCACAGACGGTCCGTGGCATGGAGACCACAGTCGCTCGGTGTGACGTTGTTGTGATGTGGACGGAGCAGCTACATGTTAGCTTAGCCTGATCTCCATGCAGAACACATTTTAAAGTGTCTCCTCAGTGTCTGCACACTTGTCAAAGCATGAAGACATGTCGGCAGGTCCGGTGTGAACGCAGCATTAGAGGGTGGTAGATGTAGATGTGAGGGTAACTGCAGTCTGTGCTGATATCAAGAAGTGTTCTGTTGTTCATCATGAACTCATGTTGGAACTGAGTCCAGTTTGAATCTGAAATATTGTTTCATCTCTCTTTCTCTCTGTGTTCTGTCCTCTGCAGACTCTGTCCGGCTGCTGGGGGGGACCAGTCTGTGCTCAGGCAGACTGGAGGTGAACTCTGACCCGTCTGACCCGTCCTGGTCCTCAGTGTGTGAGGCTGACTTTGACCAGCAGGATGCTCAGGTGGTCTGCAGGCAGCTGGGCTGTGGCTACGTCATATTCCAGGGCAGCTCAATGGAGTAGGGGTGGCTCCAGATGGGGACAAATAGAGTGAATGTGGTGGTCAACATGAGTCTCTCACTGTACGCTGATATGTTCTCAGATCAGAGAGATTTATACTGAGATAAAGGATATGATGGGTAAGATAATGAATGGGGGTTGGTGTGTGAGGTAGTGGGAAGAGGATGTTAGATGATTTTAGAGAGGGTGGAGAAAGAGTGAGAGAGAGAGGGGGAGAGGATGTGAAGGTATGGCAGGTGGGGGTGGTGTGGTGGAACGGGGGATGTGAGAGGGTGGGGGGTGTAGGGTAGGTGGGATTGGGTGTAGAGGGTGGGATTGATATAGATATTAAGGGGAGACAATGGTGTATGGGATGTAACGAGGAGGATGTGTGAGAGAGGATGTGGGGGGAGAGGATGTTAGGGGGGGTGGGTGTTGGGTGAAAGGGATGTGGTGGTGTGGGGGGGTGATAAAAAAGGGAAGATGAGGGGTGAGAGGTGGGTAGGGATTATTATGATGGATAGGAGAGTATATTTATAAATAGAGATATAAGAGATGGTTAAAAATGGATAATAATTGGTATGATGAGAAATATTAGGAGTTTTTGAATGAAGAGAAATGGTTGTGTTATTAAAGGGAAAATTTAAAAAAATAGGGGTTTTATGGAGAGAAATTGGAAAAGGACTAATGAGGTTTGGTATGAAGAGGATAGGAGATGATGAGAGATATAAGAGATGTGAGGGAGGGGGGGGGGTATTTTGATGTGTCTCTAATCTGACAAGCAAATCGTGTAGAAACCGCCGTATGGACAGGGCCGCCCCTGGCCAACTGGGCCCCAGCACATGTGAGATGAGGCTCCAACCGACAGTAGACACAAATGTGTTTGGAAACAAAGTAGGCTACTTTGCAAATCATAATTCTGTTTATTATTATTATCAACAGATTCGTTTTTACTCAGTGAGTGCATGTATGTGCGTCGTTCAGTATGCGTGTACAGGCACGTCTGCATTTGTCTGCCAAGTACTAGCCGCAAAAAGATTCAAATTAATTAATGCAAATAAACTACTAAAATCATAATCATTCAATATATAAATAGCTATATTATTTTAGTACAATATAGTTGTATATAGTCAAGACAAAACATGCTTAGTCACGCTCACAACTGATGTTTCTTAAATCTGTATCAAACGTAGCGTCTGTCCGCAATGTTTCAACAACGACACACACATTTCTCTTCATTTTAGTTTGTACTTTTCTTTACATGTTTCTTGTTCAGACACAAAAGAATCCACAGACATAGTGTCGTCGAGAGAGCAAAGAGTAAAGAAAAACAAAGAAACAATGCAGATGAGTATGATGACTTTACTAACATCTACCATAAAGTAATACATAGAAACAGACGAAGTAACAAATAGAACAAGTCAAAACTAAAAGAAAAATACAAAACAAAAAAACAAACCTAACAAGTGACGAAAAAAGAACCCCATAAAACAACATCCAACCACGCCCCACCACGCGCCCACAACACCCCGGAAGACACCTATGAGTCCCCAACCCACGCTGGCAAGACAAAATCCCAGCTTATGATGATTAACCAAGCCAACATGAGCCCCCTCGCGCCCCCGCCCACAAAGTCAACCAGATACAAGGAGAACCCCCCCTCCCCACCCCCCCCAATGCCCCCCCCTGACCCCAGCAGATCTAAATAGCCCCCTGACCAAACCCACTGCCCGCCTATCCGCCCACGTCCCCACCCCCCCCCCACCGCCCCCGCCTAGGAGCCTCCCACCAACATCCGGCGCAGTCCAACCCCACCCCCGTACCCGTTGCACTCACCCACCACATCCCGCCCCATGTCCCCTCGACGCTCCAACCCAACCCCAATAAAAAGACACCTAAAACTGGTCGATACCCGTAAACAGTCCAGGGCCACGCATCAGATCACTAGGTCATCTTGCCGCGCGTCTCACGATGTGGTCGCGCCCACCGGTGGGGCGCAGGCTGATGTCATAGGTGGTCGCGAACATCATTAACATTTGTTTCACTTATTACTTCTTATAATTAAACACTGGTGGCCAATATCACCACCACGGCCGCCCGGGGTGCAAACAACGTATCAACGAAAAGCGACCCTCTACCACACAAAACAACACCTGTAGATAACCCAATTTGTGTTCTTTGAAATGGAAAAGGATATTGTGTTTGTTACTTTTGTTGCAGTTGTATGACTTTCAGCCAATCAGCGCCGTCAAATATTTTGGTCACGTGGGCGCTGACGTTAGCGCCCATGTTGCGTACGTGCGTTGACGTGAGGAGTTGTTTTTTTAGACTCGTGAGTAACCAAGGTGACGCAGTATTTGGATGAGAATGGTGTGCAGGTGGAGTCGCCAAAACCTCGGTCCGCCCAAGAGCTGCTCTCCAATCCTTTTGAAAGGAGAAGTTTGGGAGATAAATTGATACTTAAAGACCTCGGACCGGACCAACCCGATTTGTATATATCACAGCAAGCTCGTGAAAAAGACAACGTATCAACAAGGCTTCTCACACGGCTAGCTGGACGCAAACAGGTACATGCTATCTTTTGTTTCACATGCTTGCTCTTCAAACAGCCGGGGACAGATACGATCTGTTCAGAAACTAGACAAAAGTTAAACAAGTACAAACCACAGACTGTCTGTGTCATGGAGAATACAGTCGCTGGTTTATTTATGTCTGTAGGCCGTTGTGAGTGTGGACGTTAGCGTTAGCTTAGCCAAGCTCCATTCAGGGAACAAGCATTCTAAAAGGTGTTTCTCTGCAGTCTGTCTGCAGACTTGTCAAAGCATTAATTCATGGTTTTTACTAGCCGGTATCAGTGTGTTGTTACGTCGGCATCATTTAGAAACGTGTATTATAATTAAATCACGGTCAAATATGTTCATGTAGCTGTAGCTCCCGAGCCAGCGCGTCTTGTTTGAATGATGCGAGTAAACACAGCTGACAGCTGCGGTGAAACTCGAGCGACTAGATAGGAGCATTTAGAGCAAAGCGAATATTCGCATCGCGTCCGGTCTGAATGCAGCATTAAACGGAAACGCGCCATTACATCACCAGCAGTCCTAATTTAAGGGGTCATTTCTCCCAAAAAAAATGTTTTACTCACTATATCAGCAGCCCCACCAAAAATATTTTCCACCAGCCGCCACTGGTCTTAAGTGTAATTTGGCATGCTTTTAATTTGAAGGCAAGTTTACGCTGTTGACAGTTGTTGTTGCTATGGAAACAAGAAACGTTTCACAGCGGGCGGAACTTGTCATAAAGTCCGCGATAATAAAGCCTACCCATTTAGAGGGAAGATATGATTGGTCAATTGTACTGTCATTTGACATTACTCTCGTTCAGTTACTATAGCGACCCTCTGTGAGGTCACAGCTGGACGTCCAATCAGCTCCTGTCTTCACAGACTCGCAGAGAGGAGCTTCTTTCATTTAACCCTTCACATTCAAACAGAAACTGAATAGGCAGATTCAAAGGATTTATTTCTTTGGAAATGTTATTTTAAATACAATGTAATCAAGTTATTTTTGGTAAAACTATTGACAAATATTACTAAAAACATATTTAAAAAAAGATATAAAGAAAAATATAATTTGTTTTAATGTTTTTAAATATTATTGTGTAGAATATCTTAGGCCCTCAGAGACAGGCTCGCCACTAGTAAAAATCTCTCATACACACGTGTGAAACGCTCTCACAGACACACACTACAGCGAGGAGAGAGAGAGAGAGAGAGAGAGAGAGAGAGAGAGAGAGAGAGAGAGAGGGAGAGAGAGAGAGAGAGAGAGAGAGAGAGAGAGAGAGAGAGAGAGGAGAGAGAGAGAGAGAGAGAGAGAGAGAGAGAGAGAGAGAGAGAGAGAGGAGAGAGAGAGAGAGAGAGAGAGAGAGAGAGAGAGAGAGATTCCAATGTGTACTATAGGACAGTAAAACGTTTAAAAGGGGAGTGATTAGTCAAATATGTATAAATTAAAAGAAAGAATGCTAACGAGGTAACATAAGATAGTCAGTCAGTCAGTCAGTCAGTCAGTCAGTCAGTCAGTCAGTCAGTCAGTCAGTCAGTCAGTCAGTCAGTCAGTCAGTCAGTCAGTCAGTCAGTCAGTCAGTCAGTCAGTCATTCCAATGTGTACTATAGGACAGAGAGAGAGAGAGAGATTCCAATGTGTACTATAGGACAGTAAAAAGTTTAAAGGGGGAGTGATTAGTCAAATATGTATAAATTAAAAGAAAGAATGCTAACTAGGTAACATAAGATAAGAATAAACACGTTTAAATGATTTGTTGTGATCACATTCTAAAGATGTTTGGATGATTGAAAAGTATACAGCTCCCTTTCATCCGAGTGTTGAGAGCTGTATCCATAAATTCACGTTGGGCTCAAAGTAGGGCTGCTCGATTATGGCGAAAATCATAACCTCGATTATTTGGGTCAATAATTGATATCACGATTATTAAAAACGATTAACCATTTACTTTGAAAAACATCAATTTATTGAAGAAAATCATTTGAAAAGTATGTTTTTAACAGTTGATTCCCTGAACTTTAAGTATAATTCAACTGAAAAACCTATTTAAAAAATAAAATCGTTTTATTTCGATTATGTTGTTTTCATAATCGTTACAAGCCAAAATCGTAATTGCGATTAAAATACGATTTAATTGAGCAGCCCTAGCTCAAAGTGCACCAGATTGATGCATTCAACTTCAACATTTAAACAATTCTTCCTGGGGGTGCATGCCCCCGGACCCCCCTAGAGGAGGTGACGTCCACCACCAAATAAAGCAGGTTAAAATAATTAAATTTATACATTTAATTTGAGTAAACACTGCAAACGGGTCCCACAGACCCAAACAGCACTCAAAGGTTAAAGGTAGCATATAATAATGTTCAAATGTGCTCAATATACACACTGCAAAAAAAACAAAAAGAGGAGTAAAAGTAGCTCACGACTTGTTTTATGTTTTGAAAGTAACCCTCATCCTAAAAAAAGACCCCTGTTATAGAACGATACATTTGACCATTTTAAGCTTGGCCTACCATTTTATTGGAGCGATGAGGAACAGGTGGGGCTTGAAAAGGCCCACCTGTTCAAAGTTTGAGAACCACTGGTTTAAAGTAATCCAAGAAGGGACCCCAGGTCTGATAGCGTTTCTCATCAGAGACTCTGATTGAGAAGCTCAGCTTCTCTTGTGTGTGTGGCTTTTATTGAACCCGCTGAAGCCCCTTGAGATCAGAAGATCTCTTCTTCAGGGTGACCTGCAGGACATCAGCTACACATGTAACATCGAAACAACAGAACAACAATAAGGACAACAACAACATAATGTACAGTTTACAAACTGTAAAGAGTCGGAAGTGTGGTCCCGGCTCTCCTCTCGCCGCTCCTCACACCGCGTATCGCCGCCCTTCTCGCCGCTCCTCTTGCCGCTCCTCACACCGCGTATCGCCGCTCCTCACACCGCTCCTCTTGCCGCTCCTCTTGCCGCTCCTCTTGCCGCTCCTCTTGCCGCTCCTCTTGCCGCTCCTCTTGCCGCTCCTCTTGCCGCTCCTCTCGCCGCTCCTCATACCGCGTATCGCCGCTCCTCTCCGCGCCTGTGCTACTGGCAGAGATGTAAAGTGGATTAAATAGCCGGTGTAACGCAGTGGGATTACCTGCTCTGCTCTGCTGTGCTGCTGTAGCTGAGGCCTGGTTCCACCTGCTCTGCTCTGCTGTGCTGTGCTGCTGTAGCTGAGGCCTGGATCCACCTGCTCTGCTCTGCTGTGCTGTGCTGCTGTAGCTGAGGCCTGGTTCCACCTGCTCCACCTGCTGTAGCTGAGGCCTGGTTCCACCTGCTCTGCTCTGCTGTGCTGCTGTAGCTGAGGCCTGCTCCACCTGCTCTGCTCTGCTGTGCTGCTGTAGCTGAGGCCTGGTTCCACCTGATCTGCTCTGCTGTGCTGCTGTAGCTGAGGCCTGGCTCCACCTGCTCTGCTCTGCTGTGCTGCTGTAGCTGAGGCCTGGTTCCACCTGCTCTGCTCTGCTGTGCTGCTGTAGCTGAGGCCTGCTCCACCTGCTCTGCTCTGCTGTGCTGCTGTAGCTGAGGCCTGGTTCCACCTGCTCTGCTGTGCTGCTGTAGCTGAGGCCTAGTTCCACCTGCTCTGCTCTGCTGTGCTGCTGTAGCTGAGGCCTGGTTCCACCTTGCTCTGGGAGCAGCGTGGATACTGTTGTGCTGGACTGGGAGAATGGCGGGCGTCGTATTTCTGCTGTGCCTTTTCTTGGCTGTGCTGGACAAGGAGAGGATCGCTAGTCGTCCTGAACAATCTACTGGATTCGGGTATGTTCTGCCGCCCGCTGTGGACGTCCCCTGTACAGTTTCGGAGGTGTTGCACAAACAATTGCTGGTTGCACTGTCGCCTACATTCATTTCGGAAAATGTTTGTCTTTCTCACATGCCTGCCACGATGGTCCTTCAGAATTGTTTTTTAAACTCTAATCTCACTTTCGCGAAGTTTGCTGGTGACTCTAGAACAGCTGACAATGTATGTGTGTTGATTAAGAGGAAAAGGTGCTTGGTATTTTTATTGTTGTTACTATCAGGAAATATACGGCCAAATCCAGATCAAATAGCTACTCCTGCTGATTTTATATCTAGATCTGGGCTAGGTTTAATTCATTTAAATGTGCGTAGTCTGTTACCTAAATTAGATTTTGTCCGTATCTGGGCGGGTTCAACTGATGCTGATGTCATTGTCTTGTCAGAAACGTGGCTAGATAAATCCATTTTGGCCTCTGACATTTACATAAATGGTTACAGTGTGTATCGTACTGACCGGCCTAAAAAAGGTGGTGGCGTTGCCATTTATGTGAAGAATAAGTTTTGTGTAACTAATATGGTTTCCAAATCTGTTAGGAAACAGCTAGAATGTTTAGCCGTGAATATTGAGGTAACAAAGGGTCAACAGCTCATGGTGGTGGGCTGCTACAGGGCCCCTTCGGCTGTCAAGGAGTCTTTATCGTCTTTGGCAAAACTGTTATCACAACTTTCCTACAAGGAAATAGTGCTGCTTGGTGATTTTAATTGGGACTGGTTAACTTCTGTGTCAGAGGACTTTAAAAACCTGTGTACCTCTTTGAATGTTACCCAGATTATAGACAGTCCTACTCGCCCAAATATTAAGTCCCCAAATAAATCCTCCTTAATTGATCTAATTTTAACAAATGTTCCACATAAATACTCATCTGTGGGAGTACTTGCTAATGATGTGAGTGACCACTGTGTTGTAGCCAGCATTAGGGACACTAAGGTCCAAAAGGTTAAACCTCGTGTCATCACAAAGAGAGACAAAAAACACTTTGTGGAGCAGGGCTTTGCTCACGATCTGTTTGATTTTGATTGGGGTAGAATCAATCTGTGTGCTGATGTAGAAACTGCACGGTCTTATTTTTATCTTGGTTTTATGAAAATGATAGATAGACATGCACCTCTGCGTACATTTAGAGTGAAGGGACGAAACAATCCCTGGTTTTCTGCTGAGCTGTCCAGTCTCCTTCATGAGAGAAATAATGCTTGGGCTAAGGCTAGGAGATCAGGCTCAGAGGTAGAGTGGCTGCGTTCAGGCAGCTGAGGAATAGCTTCACATCTCAAATAAAAAGTGCTAAATCAAAGTGCTATTTGTCGGTTACCACAGAAAACCTGAATAATCTTTATTATTTATTTTATTTTTATTATTAGTCTTTATATGTAGAAAATATTACGTTTTCTCCGTAATGTTGTTTCCATAGCAACAACAACTTCCTGTCAACTCTCCTTCAAAATAATATATTATATCCTTTTTAGTTTCACAGTAACACAAATTGGGTTATTTACATAATATGTTTACATGATTTTGTTGTGCAATAAAACAACTCGATGGACAGCCGATAAAGGAAAGGTTCAAATTCGGCTGTGATCGTAGCATCGGGCCGTTCGTGAGGGCATCTTAAGCCTTCGTATGATCGCCGGTGGAGTTTCTCAGGCTCCGGCAGCAACTTCGTGAGCGGTGGCAAAATCTTTGGCATGCCAAACAATTGCCGAAGGACTTGGCGAAGGTTCATTTTCGTGTTGAATTCGTGTGTCAATTTTGCCCTTCGTAAGGCCATTGTGAGGGCATCGTGTTCTCATCGGTGCCATCGGGCATTCCCCCCGATCAGAGTGAGGGTGAATGCACCGATGATAACACGAAGATGACACGATTTGACAAGATGCCCTCACGAGTGCCTTACGAAGTTGCCGCTCATGAAGTTGCTGCCGGAGCCTGAGAAACTCCACCGGCGGTCATACGATGGCTTTAAATGCCCTCACAAATGGCCCGATGTTGCTACGATCAGAGCCGAATTTGAACAATTCCTTTATCGTGTGTCCATCGGGTGTCAATTTCGGGACAGTGTGACAGGGCCTTTACTGAAAGGAGGGGAGGCAACTATTTTAAATAACTATAGGCCAATCTCTAAATTGTCAGTTCTGGCTAAGGTGCTCGAACGCTTAGTGAGTGAACAAGTAAAGGAGTTTTTATGTATAAATGATATCCTGTCTGAGCATCAGTCAGGATTCAGAAAGAAACACAGCACCATCACTGCCACAATGAAAGTGGTGAATGACATTACTACTATTTTAGATAATAAGCAGAGTTGTGCAGCTCTGTTTATTGACCTGTCCAAAGCGTTTGACACCGTTGATCATCGCATCTTAAAGCAGAGGCTACTCAGTATCGGCCTATCCAGCCGTGCAGTGGGTGGTTTGTGAACTGCCTCTCTGAAAGGTCCCATGTGTTCATTTTGATGGGCTGTCTTCTGAGTGGTTAAACATTTCTAATGGTGTACCTCAAGGTTCTGTTTTAGGACCACTTTTATTCTCCATATATATTAACAGTGTAGGTGATAATGTGGATGAAGCTACTTTACATTATGCGGATGATACCGTGATGTACTGTGCAGGTCCCTCATTAAAGAGGCTGGTGTTAAATTACAAGCTGTTTCTAACACTACTCAGACTCAGCTCTCTGAACTAAAGCTTCTTTTAAATGTGGATCAAACCAAGGTAACGCTCTTTATAAAGCTACAAAGACACCAGAGCCTAACAACAAGCCAAACACAGAAATGGCTTCATATGTGGGCTCAGAAGTGAGACATCTTTGTGACCAAAAGACCTCCTAAACTGGACCCACACTTTCAGGGTATGCCGAACAACTGCATTAGCTATCGACTTAGACGGAAATTGACTGAGTGGTGACCCAAGGAGTGCTGGAAGTGAGACATCACCACATGACTCCAGTTCCAAGGATGTCCACGCTGGCCTGTTGGGGTGAAGGTAGAAGTGGCGCCAGAAGGTGAGGCAGCGAATATCAGCAGCCCAGTAATAATGGCGAGTGTTGGGGAGGCCCATCCCTCTTGAGTCGTTGCAGTAGTAGTTTATTAACTCGCGGTTTCTTGTTTTGCCATATATATGAGGAGAAAACGGAATCTAAGGAAACAAAGAAGGATTTGGGATGAACACTGGCCCCATTTGGAATAGATAAGTGCATTTCGGGAGTATAGTCATTTTGATGGAATGTATACGTCGGGCAAGGGACATTGTGAGAGGAGACCACTGCTGTAGCAACGTTTTCACCTGGCCGAATAAGGTCATGAAGTTTTCTTTAAACAGATCTTTAAATTGTCGTGTAACTGCCACTCCAAGGTAAATAAACTGCTCACGTTCAAGTTTAAATGGCGAGTCTTTGTAGTCCAAATGGAATGCTTCACTATTGATTGGAAACGGAGTACTTTTGTTTAAATGGAGCTTGTAACCAGATATGGAACCGAACTGCTCTAGCAGAGATAATGCTGCTGGCAGAGAGGTTGTTGGGTTTGAAATATATAGCAAAAGGTCATCGGCATACAAAGACACCTCATGCACCGAGCCCCCCCTTGAGATACCGGCAACGTCTGCACTGTTGCGGAGAGCAATCGCTAGCGGTTCAATAGCCAAATTAAAAAGGATTGGACTTAATGGGCGACCTTGGCGTGTTCCACGCCAAAAGGTTGCGAGAGTGTACCGTTTGTTTGGACTGCGGCAATGGGAGAAGCAGATAATAGATTAACCAAAGATATAAACGATGACCCAAAGCCAAACTTCTCTAAAACCGTAAAGAAATACCTCCATTCGACTTATCAAACGCCTTTTCCGCATCCAAAGCCACAACACATTCTGGGACGTTTCCAGTTGGTGAATATATTACATTAAAGAGACACCTGACATTAAAGAAGGAGTAGCGGTTTTTAATAAACCCCGTCTGATCGGATGATAGTATTAGTGGGATGACACCTTCCAATCTGCGAGCCAGAACCTTGGCTAGGATTTTAGCATCGTGTTCAGCAATGAGATAGGCCTGTGAGAGGCACATTCGGTAGGCTCTTTCCCCTTTTTAGATATAAGAGTAATTATTGCCTCGTTGAGAGACGGGGGGAACGGTTGTCAAGTATGGCGAGAGAAGCGTGGAAAACTTCTTTAAAAATTCGGAGGAAAACCCATCTGGTCCGGGGGACTTTCCAGATTGCATTGAGGATATAGCTATGGTTATTTCTGCTTGTGCTATAGGTGCCTCCAGGGCCTTTGACAAATCCGCGGGAATAGTTGGAGTGGACCGAGAGTCAAGAAAACTCTTGACTCTTGATCGTCCCCATCAAATTGGGAGGAGGACAGATGAGAATAGAAGTCCTTGAATGCAGTATTTATCTCTGTAGGGTCGAGTGTGACATTGCCACTTTGTGTATTAATACTTGTGATTCGTTGTTTCGACCTCCGTCCTTTTAGCTGGTAACAGTTTTCCTGCCTTCTTGCCATGCTCATAAAATGTACTTTTGTTTTTTAGCAGAATGTTTCGAGTCTGGTGAGTAGTAAGTAGGTCAAATTTAGTTTTGAGTTCCAGTCTAGTGTTATATAGCTCAGGGGTCGGGGTCAGAGCGTATTGTGCATCAGTTCCAGACATTTTGGATAACAGGTCTGAATGTTCCCTTTGGGACTTTCACCTTTTGTTAATGTAAAAAAAAGAAAAAGTACTGCGGTGTGGGTGGGTTGGGATGAGGGGCGCTTGTTTTTCACTCGGCTCCTCCCGCTTTGCCAGTACTGTGGTGTTAGTGGTTTAGAAGAGGGGAGTTCTTCACAAATCCAGCGCTCCCTAACTCGTGCCTGGCTGTGACGTAAAGGGTGTGCGGCCGTGAAGCCAGGACAGTGAACAAACATGTCGTCGAAGTTCCACGAGGAGGGAAGAAGGCCACGAGCTATAATACTTCCAACGCGATCAGTCGCCTGAAACATCGCCATGGCTACGATGGTGTGTTCAAAGCGCACGAAGACGCCTGCGCTGCTAAACTAGCGGCGAATCCAAAGCCAGCTGCAAAGGCACCGGGGCTTTTACCTATCCACGAGGCTTTTGAAAAAGGCAAGATGTTTGCCAGATTTGTTTGGGGAAATAAATATGGTCACTTTGAAGTCAGAACTGTTCTTGGCTTTGTTTGGTTCATAGTAGTAATGCTCATGTCATTTGCTCACTACTAGTCTCTTTTTACCACCAGGTGTGCAAAAACTACAGGTACATTTCATATATATATATATTATATTATTATCTGGTATCGGTCTTGAGAAGCAGGAAGTTATCGGTATCGGTTTCAAAAAAACAATATCGTGCATCCCTATTAACAACCTTACACACGAAGAGGTTACACAAAAAGCAGTGCTGTACACACACACACACACACACACACACACACACACACACACACACACACACACACACACACACACACTTGCATACATATATATTATAGATATATATATATACACACACACATACACACACACACACACATGTGCATACATATATATTATAGATATATATATATACACACACACATACACATACATTACATTACATTGCATTTAGCTGACGCTTTTATCCAAAGCGACTTACAATAAGTACATTCGACCAGGAAGACACAACCTTGAAGAAAACAGAATCATATAAGAACATCAGGTTTCAAAGAGCCAATCGTTTCAAGTGCTACTCAGCTGGCTATAGATAAGCCAGACCTTTATTAGTATATAAGTGCTCTGTAAGCAGTTCTTTGTTAGTCATTCTGGTCAAGGTGTGTAAGCTTTCTGCGGTCCTGATTTCAATGGGGAGCTCATTCCACCATCTTGGAGCCAGGACAGCAAACCCACGTGTTTTAGCTGATGGGAACTTGGGTCCCCCTCACAGCTGATGCAGAGCGTAGAGCACGTGCTGGGGTGTACGGTTTAACCGTGTCCTGGATGTAGGAAGGGCCAGATCCATTCGCAGCATGGTACGCAAGTACCAGGGTCTTGAAGTGGATTCTAGCAGTTACCGGAAGCCAGTGAAGGGAGCGGAGGAGCGGCGTGGTGTGGGAACATTTTGGAAGGTTGAAGACCAGACGAGCCGCTGCATTCTGAATGAGCTGCAGAGGTCGGATGGCACATGCAGGCAGCCCAGCCAGGAGGGAGTTGCAGTAGTCTAGGCGTGAGGTGACGAGAGCCTGGACCAGAACCTGCGTGGCTTTCTGGGTCAGCTGGGGACGCATCCTCCTGATGCTGTAGAGCGTGTATCTGCAGCAGCGGGTTGGAGCAGCGATGTTTGCAGTGAAGGACAGGTTGTTATCTAGGGGCCGATGTTGAGAGATGTCAGCTAGACAAGCAGAGATGCGTGCGACGACCTGGGTCTCTGAGCGGGGGAAGGGCAGGATTCATTGGGTGTCGTCAGCGTAGCAGTGGTATGAAAAACCATGCGGGGTAATGACAGATCCGAGCGAGTTTGTGTACAGGGAGAAGAGGAGAGGAACAAGAACAGAGCCCTGAGGGACCCCTGTAGTTAATTGACAGGGGTCGGACTCAGACCCTCTCCAAGTAACCCTGTAGGTGCGGTCTTTGAGGTATGAGGTGAGGAGGGAAAGTGCAGAGCCTGATACTCCAAGTTCTTGGAGAGTGAAGGAGGATCTGATGGTTCACCGTGTCGAATGCAGCAGACAGGTCCAACAGGACGAGGACAGAGGAGAGGGAGGCTGCTTTAGCCGTGTGCAGTTCCTCAGTGACAGCAAGGAGGGCAGTTTCTGTGGAGTGACCTGCCTTGAAACCAGACTGGTGCGGATCCAGAAGGTTGTTCTGATGGAGATAGCAGGAGAGTTGTTTAAAGACTGCGCGTTCAAGTGTTTTAGACAGGAACGGGAGGAGAGAGACAGGCCTGTAGTTTATAACGTCAGACGGGTCGAGAGTGGGTTTCTTTAGGAGAGGGTTTACTCTTGCCTCCTTGAGACTGTTTGGAAAGTGACCAGAAGTTAGAGAAGTGTTGATGAAATGGGTGAGAAACGGTAGAATATCAGGAGCGATAGTCTGAAGGAGGTTTGAAGGGATAGGGTCCAGAGGACAGGTGGTAGGGCGGGCAGAGGTAATGAGGGTAGGAACCTCACTTGGCGAGAGAGGGGAAAAGGAGGTTAGTGTGCCGGTTGAAGGTGGCTCAGGTGATCCAGCGGTGAGTAGAGGTGAGTCAGAAAAAGAAGAGCGAATATCGTCAACCTTTTTTTCAAAGTGATTAACAAAGTCGCTTGACAGAAGGGAGGAGGGGGAAGGGGCTTTGGGGGGGTCCAGGAGGGGGGGAGGGGGAAGGGGCTTTGGGGGGGTCCAGGAGGGAGGAGGGGGGAGGGGCTTTGGGGGGTCCAGGAGGGAGGAGAAGATGGAAAATAGTTTTTTAGGATTGGAATAGGAAGATTGGATCTTATCTTGAAAGAAAGTGCTTTTTGCCGAAGAGATGGAAGCAGAGACAGAGGAGAGGAGAGCCTGATAGGTTAGGAGGTCGTCACGGTGTTTGGATTTCCACCATTTCCGCTCTGCTGCCCTAAGGACGGTTCTATGAGCACGCAGTGCGTCATTTAGCCAGGGAGCAGGAGGGGACTGAGGAGCCTGCCGAGATGTGAGAGGACAGAGAGAGTCCAGAGAGGATGAGAGAGGACAGAGAGAGTCCAGAGAGGACAGAGAGAGTCCAGAGAGGATGAGAGAGTAGAGAGGAGAGTTTCCGCAGCAGAGATTGGAGGCAGGAGTTGGAACGAGTCGGAGGAAGGGAGGGCTGAGAGCACCGATGAGGCAAAGGTAGAGGGGGAGAGGGAACGGAGGTTACGGCGGACAGGTGCAGGATGCGAAGAGATTAGTTTGTTATGTTTGGAAAGGGGTAGAGAGAATGAAATGAAGAAGTGATCGGAGGTGTGGAGCGGGTTTACAGAGAGGTAGAAGTAGCGCAGTGCCTTGAGAATATGAGCTCAAGGACATTGCCAGCTTTATGAGTCGGTGGAGACGGAGACAGTGAGAAAGCAAAGGCGGTTAACAGAGATGTTAGTTTGTCTATCTTCCCCGTCTGGAGGTTGAAGTCTCCGAGAAGTACTGCGGGAGGGCCAGTTTCAGGGATGTGTGAGAGGAGATGATCTAACTCCTCCAAGAAGTCCCCCAAGGCGCCTGGTGGACGGTAGAGAACAACAAGGGTTAGTTGTATAGGATGGGTTACTGTGACGGCATGGCATTCAAAGGTGGAAGGAGTGAAGTTAGGTAGCCTGAAGAGGGAAACGCTCCAGTTGGGAGAGAGCAGGAGACCAGTGCCACCTCCTCTGCCAGTGGGTCTGGGTGTATGGGAGAAGGAATATGCTGTGGAGAGAGCTGCTGGGGTGGATGTGTTGGATGGAGTAATCCAGGTCTCAGTGAGAGCAAGGAAACCCAGAGACTGCAGGGAGGCGTAGCCAGAGATGAAGTCAGCCTTAGGAACAGCAGACTGGCAGTTCCACAGGCCACCTGAAACTAGATGCTGGATCTCAGTGGAGCACGTGGGATAGACGAGAGCGGGCCGGTTATAGCGATTAGGAGATACACGGGGCCAGTGATAATTGCGAGAAGACACATGAACAGGAATGGAGAAAACACACATGATTATATCATAAGGGGCTAGAAAGCTAAAGAAAAGAAAAATAAGACACCAGCAATACTTGGCTCAATCAGAGTAGGATGTGCCTCCTCTTTGCCACCCTCGTGACTCCCGCAGGACTCCAATGTCTTTGTCGGTCTTAGAGACTCCCGCAGGACTCCAATGTCTTTGTCGGTCTTCGGCTGTCTGACGCTAACGCTGGCGCTCAAGAAAGAGCTGCCTAAATGGACGCCTGATTGCTGAGTTCTCACAGCTATGGTACCACGCCCCTCTAGTTAGTTAACTCTCTACAGCTGATGGGCGACAACTCAGAGGGCATGCCGATTTAAATGCAGCCCAGACAGCCCAGACATAAACACACATACAAATATACATACAAAATCAAATCAAAAGGTAACTAGATAATAACAATAATGAAATAAGTGATACAAATAAACAATGGTAAACAGCAATATTAATTAAAATAAGAAATAGTAATGAAGAGTAAATAAGCATTTGGAGGGTCAAAACGTGACATTCTTTTCCGGACACACACACAGCCGAGGGATTCACAACTATATGGAGCAGAGGCGGCTCAATGCAAATCACTCCGAATAGAGTAACAGTGACTGGGGGTTTATTCAGAACAGAAATGAATACATAAATAGTCAGTGATGCGATGGGAAAGCATAAGACTGTACCTCGACATGTATAGTATGAAGAAAAACAGCAAAGAGTGTCAAACAGTCCTTCTGCACAGCTTAACAAGATATATTAGCTTGTTATGGAGTGATGTATGAAGCGCAACGGCGCTGATAAAACATAGATCAAACCTGCTATTAAAGTTGGCCATCACTGCTCCTCTCTAGTCGAAGACTCCGACATGTTACCCGGCAGTGTTTCCAGGAAAGATTGATAAAGTGCGGACATCACCTCCCGGTACGCCGTGCGTTGCTCCACGATCTCTGGGCAGTAGTCTTCAAAGATAGCCACGGGCTTTCCCTGGAAAAACAGTTTTCCCCGCCGCTTCCGGGCCTCCTGAATGATCAGCTCTTTCGTCCTGAAATGATGGATGCGGGCTACTACCGCTCTTGGTCTTGACCCGGGACTTGGCTTGGCAGTCAGGGCTCTGTGTGATCGGTCCAGCTCCGGAGCTGTAGTGAGGACTTGGTCACCCGGAAGCTTCACCAGCAGTCTGTGGGACGTGCACCCTCAATCGACTCCTGTAGGCCAGTTATCCTTATGTTATTGTGGCGGCTGCGTGACTCAAGGTCTATAGCTTTAGCCTTTAGCTTGTTGTAGCTTCCCTCCATTGCTGCGCACTTAGCCTCCAACTCTTCCATTTTGTCGCTGAGCTGATTCGCGTTAGCCTCAAGGGAGGTCAGGCGGTTACCGTGGTCTGTGACTGTCTCCTGGACAAAGTCTAATTTCGCTTCCGGAGAAGTCACAGCCGACTTAAATTCCTTGGAAAGGGCGTCTCTGTGATTCTCCAGTAGCTTAACCAAGAACGGCATGCTAGCTACGGCAGTAGCAGCTGCCTCGTCTCTCTTCTCCTTGTTGCTTGTTTTCGAAGCAATTTAGCTGTTTCAACGGAAAGTAGATAGTTATGCGTACAATAAATAAAACAATTAAACAAAAATCCCCGCGTTGTTTACAGGTAAGAGGTTTAAAAGTGAGTTGTATGCAGGGCCAGCTCTAGACAATTTGCAGCCCTAGGCGAGATTTTAGCTGGCGCTCCCCCCCATGGAATATATGAAGAATAAATTAAAAATCTCTACAAAAGACGAATACACTACAAAAACAGAAACTTATTGACATAGGCATAGAGGCTTCAAATGTGTTCAGTATTGTATGAACATGTTTGCATTGGGGGATGGACGTCGCATCCTCTAGACATTTTTGAACATTTTAAAGTAAAATGCTTCAATCTGGTGCACTTTGAGCACGCCATTACTACTAGATCTAGGGGGTACAACTCTAAAACACCCATATGAAAAAGATCAGTTAACATTTTAATCATCAAATGAGTATGTGAACATAACCAATAACCTACCATAGCCAATACATGTAACTCATTTTATTGTTGTTGTTCATTAATATCTTATTTGACCTAGTTAACATTCATTTATGTATTCATATTTGTATCTCTCCAGTTTTGAAACGATATTGTTGGTTTACTGTCCTATAGTATACATTGGAAACACCAACGCCCCACCCTACACACAAATACAAAAACCACACTTGCTTGAGTTATAATTCAACAAACATCTTTTAATAAACACGTAGCTTCCACAGAAGGAGTTATAGAACTATTTTAAAGAACACTTAAGAACACACCTATTGTAATAATGAATAAATAAAATAAATGAAAACATATCAACAAATACTTAAAAACGATTTATACAAAAAAGGAACAATTACATTTCTGTTTTTGAACACACATATTGTAATGATAAATAAATACCTTACTGACTTGTTTGACTTAAACACTCAGAATTGCACTCGTCTCGACTTCTTTGCTGCAAAGTCATCGATAACATCCTCATGTGACAGCTGACGAGAAACATCACTGTTAATGCTGATGATGGCAAGTCCACTGAGGCGATCTTGGACCATTGTAGACCTCAGGTAGGTTTGAATTAACTTCAGCTCTGAGAAGCTTCTTTCTGCTGAAGCCACTGTCACTGGCATAGTGACTGCGATCCTGAGGGCCGCCCACATATTAGGATAAACGTCCCTCAGGTTCTTCCTTTCCAAGAACACCAACAGTTCCAGGGTGGTCATTGTGGGTGAGGGGAGAGTTGGAAAGTTCATCAGCTCCAGTGCCAACTCTTTTCCATCTATGTCTGACTGTCCGCCAGAGCTCAGGGTGTTGCTCAGGGTTTGACACGGCTTTGTCAGCTCGTTTCTGGGCAGTTCGGGGAAGTTGACAAGCACCCCAAACTTTGCCTGAACTTCTTCCAGGTGTTCAAAACGCTCATTGAGGGAAGTGATGCAAACATCAACCACCCTGTTGAAAAATGTGACTTCCATCTTTGTCAGGGCATTGGCCCTTGGCTCATCCGGTGCTTCATAGAGAACTGCCTCTTGGTTGACCTCAGCCTCTTCTCCTTGAGGACAGCATCCACATCCATGTTCTCACACATGTCTTTAGCACTGATCTGAGCAGAGGCAGATCCAGTGGCTCTGCAGTCTTCCAGGGTGGCCTTTGTCTTTCTCGATGTCAAGTTGCATTGACACAGACTGCATGACCTGACTGACCTGTTGACTTTACTGAGGATGTCGTACCACACCACAGTGCAAATGGAGAAGCGGTAGGACCCCACTTCCTCAGCCAAAGACTGTGCCTCTATTTTGATCATCATGTCAGTGGCCTTGTCCCTCACCTCCAACAGTGCATCTCGAACATGTTGAGCCTGATATGGCACAGCTTCCACACTGTTGACCCGTCTCTCCCACCTGGTTTCAGACCATGAGTTCAAGGTAGTGGTGACATGGCTCTTCAAAATGTCCCAGCGCTTCGTGGATGCTGAAAACAATGTAAAACAAAAAAACAACTCTCGCCAGTTGATTCCTCAGCAACAAGGAACCCCATGAAGTGTTCCTTAACTTGTGGCATCTCCTCCATTGAAACAATCTTTAAGGTGACTGATAACTGCTCTGTGTGGCTAATGTCAGGTGTGCAGTCCAGAATGATGGAATAAGATGTAGCCTTCTTCATTTCTTCAATCATGTGATTGATTCACTGATTCTCTCACCGATACATTCAATGAGTTCATTTTGAATCTTTGTTCCGAGATATGTGGTATGGCTGGCACCCCTTTTGACTTGAGCAACGTGTTCTTTCATTACAGGGCCAAACATTGCCATCAGCTCCACTTCTTTAAGGAAGTTGCCATTGTTGGGTTTGTTGAGTGTGTCACATGTTCCCCTGAGGCCCATCTCTCAGCTAATGATTGAATGATGGCGACCAACCTTGGTACCACCTCTGATTCGTGTTCACCATCACGACTTGTAATCTATTGATTCGTGTTCACCATCACGACTTGTAATCTATTGATACGTGTTCACCATCACGACTTGTAATCTATTGATTCGTGTTCACCATCACGATCTTCCCCTTTTCTTCGTGTTGCACAGCACGATGTTCAAAGCAATGTATTTCTACTGGTAACGTGTTTCGTGCCTGCAGGCTGCAGCACGTCTTTTTCTCCGGTCGGGTCGTGGAAGACCGGAAGCTGTGTGGTTCATAAAAACATGTTCTGACTCAATATCAAGCCACAGTTATTGCTTTTATTTTAAATCGTATAATTTCTGACTTTTGTTGCTGTGAGGAAAATAAATGGCTCAGAGCCTCAGGATACTGAAATCTGTATTTTTAAATCTTTCTTTCCTTCTAATTTGTTCTTCTTTTCAAAATAACACACTGATATTTACTCACCAATAACACACACTCATCCTTGCTTTTATTTATTGGTTTGATTCCATAATCTCGGGCTTTCCCGGCGTCCGTCAGGAACTGAATTTCAAAATAAACAGACGTAGGCATTTCGAGCGATTACCCAAGATCCTCAGCTATGGTTTTAAGCTCTCTGATTGGATGTGTTAGCCGCACTGCATGCTGGGATTTGGGGTTTATATGATCCGGAAAACATTTTAAAAGAATAAAATAGTACTTAATTCCGAGTGCTCTTGCTTGTCTCTTTGAAAGTCATCTCAGAACGGCATTGTAATACACGGTTCGGCTGCATTACATGCTACAGATCTGCCGTAGTTCTTTATTCATAGAGCCCTGATGAGAAGACCTTTGGACAAACTGAAGAAATGGCGCCGAAACTGAATACTTGACGTGGATCATAAATATATCAACAATTAAACAACATCTTCAATTTCTCTTCACACAATACGTCTCCTTGCAGTATCAACACTAATCCGGCTGACTTTTACATTTGATCTCGTTCACAGATAGGTTATATTTACACCATAACGGTGCACAGCTGATATAAGAGGACTGTAGTTTTCAAAGATATTACTGATTTTCTTTGAATGTAAGAATGTAAATACTGAGTCTGAAATAGTATAGCAATATGCTGTACAATTATGTGAACGCATGCATACAACTATACATCTTCAGATGTTGTACACACATAAGTGTCATGGAGACCACAGACGGTCCGTGGCATGGAGACCACGGACGGTCTGTGGCATGGAGACCACGGACGGTCCGTGGCATGGAGACCACGGACGGTCCGTGGCATGGAGACCACGGACGGTCCGTGGCATGGAGACCACGGACGGTCCGTGGCATGGAGACCACAGACGGTCCGTGGCATGGAGACCACAGACGGTCCGTGGCATGGAGACCACAGACGGTCCGTGGCATGGAGACCACAGACGGTCCGTGGCATGGAGACCACAGACGGTCCGTGGCATGGAGACCACAGACGGTCCGTGTCATGGAGACCACAGACCGTCTGTGGCATGGAGACCACAGACGGTCCGTGGCATGGAGACCACAGTCGCTCGGTGTGACGTTGTTGTGATGTGGACGGAGCAGCTACATGTTAGCTTAGCCTGATCTCCATGCAGAACACATTTTAAAGTGTCTCCTCAGTGTCTGCACACTTTTCAAAGCATGAAGACATGTCGGCAGGTCCGGTGTGAACGCAGCATTAGAGGGTGGTAGATGTAGATGTGAGGGTAACTGCAGTCTGTGCTGATATCAAGAAGTGTTCTGTTGTTCATCATGAACTCATGTTGGAACTGAGTCCAGTTTGAATCTGAAATATTGTTTCATCTCTCTTTCTCTCTGTGTTCTGTCCTCTGCAGACTCTGTCCGGCTGCTGGGGGGGACCAGTCTGTGCTCAGGCAGACTGGAGGTGAACTCTGACCCGTCTGACCCGTCCTGGTCCTCAGTGTGTGAGGCTGACTTTGACCAGCAGGATGCTCAGGTGGTCTGCAGGCAGCTGGGCTGTGGGGCTCCTTCAGTCCTCCAGGGGGCGCTCTATGGAGAAGGGGAGGCTCCAATGGGGACCAAAGAGTTCCAGTGTGGAGGCCATGAGTCTGCTCTCCTGAACTGTAGCTCAGCCTCAGAGAGAAACACCTGCTCACCTGGCACAGCTGTTAGCCTCACCTGCTCAGGTAGAGAGGAGCTGTGATTGGTCCATTCTGTTCTCATCAAACTCTCTTTATTCTCCCTCTGATCTCTCTCTCTTGTTTCTCTGCAGAGCCGGTCAGGCTGGAGGGAGGAGAGAGTCGCTGTGCAGGAGCTCTGGAGGTGAGACGTGAGGGAGAATGGAGACCAGTGGACTCTCTCTCTCTCTGGACCCTGGAGGGAGCAGCAGTCGCCTGCAGAGAGCTCGCCTGTGGCTCTGCTGTTTCTGTGGGATGGAGAGAGTCCTCAGAGAGAGATGTGTGGTGGATCAGCCCTCCCTGTCTTCAGTCTGGATCTCTGAGGGACTGTGCATCAACATCAGGTTCCTCTCGCTCCACCCTGACTCTCACCTGCTCAGGTAAGCCCCTCAGTGACACCACCAATGACATCATCTCCCACATCTTCTAAAAAGGGTCCAGTCGCTCCCAGTGAATATGGGAACACCGTTTGTCCCCAAACGCCCCTCCTGATGTGTGTATGAAACATGTCTGCTGCTCCAGGAGTCCCCGGGGCCACCAGTCTGAAAGGACTCCGTCTTCATGGCGGCGCGTGTGCAGCGGCTCTCAGTTTGTTTTGTTAGTTTTGATGTGTCTACTCTGTCAAGCAAATCGTGTATACCGCCGTATGGATGTATGTTGTAATATAGTCAAGACAAAACATGCTTATGACATGCTCAACAACTGATGTTTCTTGAATCTGTATTCAAACGTAGTCCCCTCTGTCCGCAATGTTTCAACAACGACACACACTTTTCTTCAAAATATTTGTATTAATGTTCTTGTTCAACACAGAAATCCCACAAATTGGCCAAAACAGTGTCACAATGCAGTGAGTTGTGCAAACATGTAGCATTACATAGAAACAGTGAAGACATAGAAACGAAAACACCATCAGCAAAGCATTGTGAAGAAATCATTATGCCGGAGATGGCCCATCCCTCCCCGTTCCAGTGGATGATCAAACTAATCATACAGCACATTGTCCAGAGTAGAGCATTCAATTACAATGTTATTGTATATTAAAATGGAGTCACCCTGTTTTCATGTCAAGGGCCAAGCAACCACATCAAGTCACTTTGGTCTTATTGAAGCAGCGTTTCTCAAAGTGTGGGGCGCGCCCCACCGGTGGGGCGCGTGAGGCGGTGGGGCGCGTGAGCGGTGGCAAAATCTTTGGCATGCCAAACAATTGCCGAAGGACTTTGCGAAGGTTCATTTTCGTGTTGAATTCGTGTGTCAATTTTGCCCTTCGTAAGGCCATTGTGAGGGCATCGTGTTATCATCGGTGCCATCGGGCATTCCCCCCGATCAGAGTGAGGGTGAATGCACCGATGATAACACGAAGATGACACGATTTTACAAGATGCCCTCACGAGTGCCTTACGAAGTTGCCGCTCATGAAGTTGCTGCCGGAGCCTGAGAAACTCCACCGGCGATCATACGATGGCTTAAGATGCCCTCACGAATGGCCCGATGTTGCTACGATCAGAGCCGAATTTGAACATTTCCTTTATCGTGTGTCCATCAGGTGTCAATTTCGGGATAGTGTGACAGGGCCTTTACTGAAAGGAGGGGAGGCAACTATTTTAAATAACTATAGGCCCATCTCTAAATTGTCAGTTCTGGCTAAGGTGCTCGAACGCTTAGTGAGTGAACAAGTAAAGGAGTTTTTATGTATAAATGATATCCTGTCTGAGCATCAGTCAGGATTCAGAAAGAAACACAGCACCATCACTGCCACAATGAAAGTGGTGAATGACATTACTACTATTTTAGATAATAAGCAGAGTTGTGCAGCTCTGTTTATTGACCTGTCCAAAGCGTTTGACACCGTTGATCATCGCATCTTAAAGCAGAGGCTACTCAGTATCGGCCTATCCAGCCGTGCAGTGGGTGGTTTGTGAACTGCCTCTCTGAAAGGTCCCATGTGTTCATTTTGATGGGCTGTCTTCTGAGTGGTTAAACATTTCTAATGGTGTACCTCAAGGTTCTGTTTTAGGACCACTTTTATTCTCCATATATATTAACAGTGTAGGTGATAATGTGGATGAAGCTACTTTACATTATGCGGATGATACCGTGATGTACTGTGCAGGTCCCTCATTAAAGAGGCTGGTGTTAAATTACAAGCTGTTTCTAACACTACTCAGACTCAGCTCTCTGAACTAAAGCTTCTTTTAAATGTGGATCAAACCAAGGTAACGCTCTTTATAAAGCTACAAAGACACCAGAGCCTAACAACAAGCCAAACACAGAAATGGCTTCATATGTGGGCTCAGAAGTGAGACATCTTTGTGACCAAAAGACCTCCTAAACTGGACCCACACTTTCAGGGTATGCCGAACAACTGCATTAGCTATCGACTTAGACGGAAATTGACTGAGTGGTGACCCAAGGAGTGCTGGAAGTGAGACATCACCACATGACTCCAGTTCCAAGGATGTCCACGCTGGCCTGTTGGGGTGAAGGTAGAAGTGGCGCCAGAAGGTGAGGCAGCGAATATCAGCAGCCCAGTAATAATGGTGAGTGTTGGGGAGGCCCATCCCTCTTGAGTCGTTGCAGTAGTAGTTTATTAACTCGCGGTTTCTTGTTTTGCCATATATATGAGGAGAAAACGGAATCTAAGGAAACAAAGAAGGATTTGGGATGAACACTGGCCCATTTGGAATAGATAAGTGCATTTTGGGAGTATAGTCATTTTGATGGAATGTATACGTCGGGCAAGGGACATTGTGAGAGGAGACCACTGCTGTAGCAACGTTTTCACCTGGCCGAATAAGGTCATGAAGTTTTCTTTAAACAGATCTTTAAATTGTCGTGTAACTGCCACTCCAAGGTAAATAAACTGCTCACGTTCAAGTTTAAATGGCGAGTCTTTGTAGTCCAAATGGAATGCTTCACTATTGATTGGAAACGGAGTACTTTTGTTTAAATGGAGCTTGTAACCAGATATGGAACCGAACTGCTCTAGCAGAGATAATGCTGCTGGCAGAGAGGTTGTTGGGTTTGAAATATATAGCAAAAGGTCATCGGCATACAAAGACACCTCATGCACCGAGCCCCCCCTTGAGATACCGGCAACGTCTGCACTGTTGCGGAGAGCAATCGCTAGCGGTTCAATAGCCAAATTAAAAAGGATTGGACTTAATGGGCGACCTTGGCGTGTTCCACGGCCCAGGGCAAAAGGTTGCGAGAGTGTACCGTTTGTTTGGACTGCGGCAATGGGAGAAGCAGATAATAGATTAACCAAAGATATAAACGATGACCCAAAGCCAAACTTCTCTAAAACCGTAAAGAAATACCTCCATTCGACTTATCAAACGCCTTTTCCGCATCCAAAGCCACAACACATTCTGGGACGTTTCCAGTTGGTGAATATATTATATTAAAGAGACACCTGACATTAAAGAAGGAGTAGCGGTTTTTAATAAACCCCGTCTGATCGGATGATAGTATTAGTGGGATGACACCTTCCAATCTGCGAGCCAGAACCTTGGCTAGGATTTTAGCATCGTGTTCAGCAATGAGATAGGCCTGTGAGAGGCACATTCGGTAGGCTCTTTCCCCTTTTTAGATATAAGAGTAATTATTGCCTCGTTGAGAGACGGGGGGAACGGTTGTCAAGTATGGCGAGAGAAGCGTGGAAAACTTCTTTAAAAATTCGGAGGAAAACCCATCTGGTCTGGGGGACTTTCCAGATTGCATTGAGGATATAGCTATGGTTATTTCTGCTTGTGCTATAGGTGCCTCCAGGGCCTTTGACAAATCCGCGGGAATAGTTGGAGTGGACCGAGAGTCAAGAAAACTCTTGACTCTTGATCGTCCCCATCAAATTGGGAGGAGGACAGATGAGAATAGAAGTCCTTGAATGCAGTATTTATCTCTGTAGGGTCGAGTGTGACATTGCCACTTTGTGTATTAATACTTGTGATTCGTTGTTTCGACCTCCGTCCTTTTAGCTGGTAACAGTTTTCCTGCCTTCTTGCCATGCTCATAAAATGTACTTTTGTTTTTTAGCAGAATGTTTTGAGTCTGGTGAGTAGTAAGTAGTTCAAATTTAGTTTTGAGTTCCAGTCTAGTGTTATATAGCTCAGGGGTGGGGTCAGAGCGTATTGTGCATCAGTTCCAGACATTTTGGATAACAGGTCTGAATGTTCCCTTTAGGACTTTCACCTTTTGTTAATGTAAAAAAAAGAAAAAGTACTGCGGTGTGGGTGGGTTGGGATGAGGGGCGCTTGTTTTTCACTCGGCTCCTCCCGCTTTGCCAGTACTGTGGTGTTAGTGGTTTAGAAGAGGGGAGTTCTTCACAAATCCAGCGCTCCCTAACTCGTGCCTGGCTGTGACGTAAAGGGTGTGCGGCCGTGAAGCCAGGACAGTGAACAAACATGTCGTCGAAGTTCCACGAGGAGGGAAGAAGGCCACGAGCTATAATACTTCCAACCCGATCAGTCGCCTGAAACATCGCCATGGCTACGATGGTGTGTTCAAAGCACACGAAGACGCCTGCGCTGCTAAACTAGCGGCGAATCCAAAGCCAGCTGCAAAGGCACCAGGGCTTTTACCTATCCACGAGGCTTTTGAAAAAGGCAAGATGTTTGCCAGATTTGTTTGGGGAAATAAATATGGTCATTTTGAAGTCAGAACTGTTCTTGGCTTTGTTTGGTTCATAGTAGTAATGCTCATGTCATTTGCTCACTACTAGTCTCTTTTTACCACCAGGTGTGCAAAAACTACAGGTACATTTCATATATATATATATTATATTATTATCTGGTATCGGTCTTGAGAAGCAGGAAGTTATCGGTATCGGTTTCAAAAAAACAATATCGTGCATCCCTATTAACAACCTTACACACGAAGAGGCTACACAAAAAGCAGTGCTGTACACACACACACACACACACACACACACACACACACACACACACACACGTGCATAGATATATATTATAGATATATATATACACACACACATACACATACATTACATTACATTGCATTTAGCTGACGCTTTTATCCAAAGCGACTTACAATAAGTACATTCGACCAGGAAGACACAACCTTGAAGAAAACAGAATCATAAAGTACATCAGGTTTCAAAGAGCCAATCGTTTCAAGTGCTACTCAGCTGGCTATAGATAAGCCAGACCTTTATTAGTATATAAGTGCTCTGTAAGCAGTTCTTTGTTAGTCATTCTATCGCTCGAAGTGGAGTCGAAAGAGATGAGTTTTCAGTCTGGAAGGTGTGTAAGCTTTCTGCGGTCCTGATTTCAATGGGGAGCTCATTCCACCATCTTGGAGCCAGGACAGCAAACCCACGTGTTTTAGCTGATGGGAACTTGGGTCCCCCTCACAGCTGATGCAGAGCGTAGAGCACGTGCTGGGGTGTACGGTTTAACCGTGTCCTGGATGTAGGAAGGGCCAGATCCATTCGCAGCATGGTACGCAAGTACCAGGGTCTTGAAGTGGATTCTAGCAGTTACCGGAAGCCAGTGAAGGGAGCGGAGGAGCGGCGTGGTGTGGGAACATTTTGGAAGGTTGAAGACCAGGCGAGCCGCTGCATTCTGGATGAGCTGCAGAGGTCGGATGGCACATGCAGGCAGACCAGCAATGAGGGAGTTGCAGTAGACTAGGCGTGAGGTGACGAGAGCCTGGACCAGAACCTGCGTGGCTTTCTGGGTCAGCTGGGGACGCATCCTCCTGATGCTGTAGAGCGTGTATCTGCAGCAGCGGGTTGGAGCAGCGATGTTTGCAGTGAAGGACAGGTTGTTATCTAGGGGCCGATGTTGAGAGATGTCAGCTTGACAAGCAGAGATGCGTGCGACGACCTGGGTCTCTGAGCGGGGGAAGGGCAGGATTAATTGGGTGTCGTCAGCGTAGCAGTGGTATGAAAAACCATGCGGGCTAATGACAGATCCGAGCGAGTTTGTGTACAGGGAGAAGAGGAGAGGACCAAGAACAGAGCCCTGAGGGACCCCTGTAGTTAATTGACAGGGGTCGGACTCAGACCCTCTCCAAGTAACCCTGTAGGTGCGGTCTTTGAGGTATGAGGTGAGGAGGGAAAGTGCAGAGCCTGATACTCCAAGTTCTTGGAGAGTGAAGGAGGATCTGATGGTTCACCGTGTCGAATGCAGCAGACAGGTCCAACAGGACGAGGACAGAGAAGAGGGAGGCTGCTTTAGCCGTGTGCAGTTCCTCAGTGACAGCAAGGAGGGCAGTTTCTGTGGAGTGACCTGCCTTGAAACCAGACTGGTGCGGATCCAGAAGGTTGTTCTGATGGAGATAGCAGGAGAGTTGTTTAAAGACAGCGCGTTCAAGTGTTTTAGACAGGAACGGGAGGAGAGAGACAGGCCTGTAGTTTATAACGTCAGACGGGTCGAGAGTGGGTTTCTTTAGGAGAGGGTTTACTCTTGCCTCCTTGAGACTGTTTGGAAAGTGACCAGAAGTTAGAGAAGTGTTGATGAAATGGGTGAGAAACGGTAGAATATCAGGAGCGATAGTCTGAAGGAGGTTTGAAGGGATAGGGTCCAGAGGACAGGTGGTAGGGCGGGCAGAGGTAATGAGGGTAGGAACCTCACTTGGCGAGAGAGGGGAAAAGGAGGTTAGTGTGCCGGTTGAAGGTGGCTCAGGTGATCCAGCGGTGAGTAGAGGTGAGTCAGAAAAAGAAGGGCGAATATCGTCAACCTTTTTTTCAAAGTGATTAACAAAGTCGCTTGACAGAAGGGAGGAGGGGGAAGGGGCTTTGGGGGGGTCCAGGAGGGGGGAGGGGGAAGGGGCTTTGGGGGGGTCCAGGAGGGAGGAGGGGGGAGGGGCTTTGGGGGGTCCAGGAGGGAGGAGAAGATGGAAAATAGTTTTTTAGGATTGGAATAGGAAGATTGGATCTTATCTTGAAAGAAAGTGCTTTTTGCCGGAGAGATGGAAGCAGAGAAAGAGGAGAGGAGAGCCTGATAGGTTAGGAGGTCGTCACGGTGTTTGGATTTCCACCATTTCCGCTCTGCTGCCCTAAGGACGGTTCTATGAGCACTCAGTGCGTAATTTAGCCAGGGAGCAGGAGGGGACTGAGGAGCCTGCCGAGATGTGAGAGGACAGAGAGAGTCCAGAGAGGATGAGAGAGGACAGAGAGAGTCCAGAGAGGACAGAGAGAGTCCAGAGAGGATGAGAGAGTAGAGAGGAGAGTTTCCGCAGCAGAGATTGGAGGCAGGAGTTGGAACGAGTCGGAGGAAGGGAGGGCTGAGAGCACCGATGAGGCAAAGGTAGAGGGGGAGAGGGAACGGAGGTTACGGCGGACAGGTGCAGGATGCGAAGAGATTAGTTTGTTATGTTTGGAAAGGGGTAGAGAGAATGAAATGAAGAAGTGATCGGAGGTGTGGAGCGGGTTTACAGAGAGGTTAGAAGTAGCGCAGTGCCTTGAGAATATGAGCTCAAGGACATTGCCAGCTTTATGAGTCGGTGGAGACGGAGACAGTGAGAAAGCAAAGGCGGTTAACAGAGATGTTAGTTCGTCTATCTTCCCCGTCTGGAGGTTGAAGTCTCCGAGAAGTACAGCGGGAGGGCCAGTTTCAGGGATGTGTGAGAGGAGATGATCTAACTCCTCCAAGAAGTCCCCCAAGGCGCCTGGTGGACGGTAGAGAACAACAAGGGTTAGTTGTATAGGATGGGTTACTGTGACGGCATGGCATTCAAAGGTGGAAGGAGTGAAGTTAGGTAGCCTGAAGAGGGAAACGCTCCAGTTGGGAGAGAGCAGGAGACCAGTGCCACCTCCTCTGCCAGTGGGTCTGGGTGTATGGGAGAAGGAATATGCTGTGGAGAGAGCTGCTGGGGTGGATGTGTTGGATGGAGTAATCCAGGTCTCAGTGAGAGCAAGGAAACCCAGAGACTGCAGGGAGGCGTAGCCAGAGATGAAGTCAGCCTTAGGAACAGCAGACTGGCAGTTCCACAGGCCACCTGAAACTAGATGCTGGATCTCAGTGGAGCACGTGGGATAGACGAGAGCGGGCCGGTTATAGCGATTAGGAGATACACGGGGCCAGTGATAATTGCGAGAAGACACATGAACAGGAATGGAGAAAACACACATGATTATATCATAAGGGGCTAGAAAGCTAAAGAAAAGAAAAATAAGACACCAGCAATACTTGGCTCAATCAGAGTAGGATGTGCCTCCTCTTTGCCACCCTCGTGACTCCCGCAGGACTCCAATGTCTTTGTCGGTCTTAGAGACTCCCGCAGGACTCCAATGTCTTTGTCGGTCTTAGAGACTCCCGCAGGACTCCAATGTCTTTGTCGGTCTTAGAGACTCCCGCAGGACTCCAATGTCTTTGTCGGTCTTAGAGACTCCCGCAGGACTCCAATGTCTTTGTCGGTCTTAGAGACTCCCGCAGGACTCCAATGTCTTTGTCGGTCTTAGAGACTCCCGCAGGACTCCAATGTCTTTGTCGGTCTTCGGCTGTCTGACGTTAACGCTGGCGCTCAAGAAAGAGCTGCCTAAATGGACGCCTGATTGCTGAGTTCTCACAGCTATGGTACCACGCCCCTCTAGTTAGTTAACTCTCTACAGCTGATGGGCGACAACTCAGAGGGCGTGCCGATTTAAATGCAGCCCAGACAGCCCAGACATAAACACACATACAAATATACATACAAAATCAAATCAAAAGGTAACTAGATAATAACAATAATGAAATAAGTGATACAAATAAACAATGGTAAACAGCAATATTAATTAAAATAAGAAATAGTAATGAAGAGTAAATAAGCATTTGGAGGGTCAAAACGTGACATTCTTTTCCGGACACACACACAGCCGAGGGATTCACAACTATATGGAGCAGAGGCCGCATATCTCAATGCAAATCACTCCGAATAGAGTAACAGTGACTGGGGGTTTATTCAGAACAGAAATGAATACATAAATAGTCAGTGATGCGATGGGAAAGCATAAGACTGTACCTCGACATGTATAGTATGAAGAAAAACAGCAAAGAGTGTCAAACAGTCCTTCTGCACAGCTTTACAAGATATATTGGCTTGTTATGGAGTGATGTATGAAGCGCAACGGCGCTGATAAAACATAGATCAAATCTGCTATTAAAGTTGGCCATCACTGCTCCTCTCTAGTCGAAGACTCCGACATGTTACCCGGCAGTGTTTCCAGGAAAGATTGATAAAGTGCGGACATCACCTCCCGGTACGCCGCGCGTTGCTCCACGATCTCTGGGCAGTAGTCTTCAAAGATAGCCACGGGCTTTCCCTGGAAAAACAGTTTCCCCGCCGCTTCCGGGCCTCCTGAATGATCAGCTCTTTCGTCCTGAAATGATGGATGCGGGCTACTACCGCTCTTGGTCTTGACCCGGGACTTGGCTTGGCAGTCAGGGCTCTGTGTGCTCGGTCCAGCTCCGGAGCTGTAGTGAGGACTTGGTCACCCGGAAGCTTCACCAGCAGTCTGTGGGACGTGCACCCTCAATCGACTCCTGTAGGCCAGTTATCCTTATGTTATTGTGGCGGCTGCGTGACTCAAGGTCTATAGCTTTAGCCTTTAGCTTGTTGTAGCTTCCCTCCATTGCTGCGCACTTAGCCTCCAACTCTTCCATTTTGTCGCTGAGCTGATTCGCGTTAGCCTCAAGGGAGGTCAGGCGGTTACCGTGGTCTGTGACTGTCTCCTGGACAAAGTCTAATTTCGCTTCCGGAGAAGTCACAGCCGACTTAAATTCCTTGGAAAGGGCGTCTCTGTGATTCTCCAGTAGCTTAACCAAGAACGGCATGCTAGCTACGGCAGTAGCAGCTGCCTCGTCTCTCTTCTCCTTGTTGCTTGTTTTCGAAGCAATTTAGCTGTTTCAACGGAAAGTAGATAGTTATGCGTACAATAAATAAAACAATTAAACAAAAATCCCCGCGTTGTTTACAGATAAGAGGTTTAAAAGTGAGTTGTATGCAGGGCTGGCTCTAGACAATTTGCAGCCCTAGGCGAGATTTTAGCTGGCGCTCCCCCCCATGGAATATATAAAGAATAAATAAAAAATCTCTACAAAAGACGAATACACTACAAAAACAGAAACTTATTGACATAGGCATAGAGGCTTCAAATGTGTTCAGTATTGTATGAACATGTTTGCATTGGGGGATGGACGTCGCATCCTCTAGACATTTTTGAACATTTTAAAGTAAAATGCTTCAATCTGGTGCACTTTGAGCACACCATTACTACTAGATCTAGGGGGTACAACTCTAAAACACCCATATGAAAAAGATCAGTTAACATTTTAATCATCAAATGAGTATGTGAACATAACCAATAACCTACCATAGACAATAAATGTAACTCATTTTATTTTTGTTGTTCATTTATATCAATCAATCAATCAATCAATCAATGTTTATTTATATAGCCCAATATCACAAATGTTACATTTGTCTCAGTGGTCTTCACAGTGTGTACAGAATATCAGTATGACAATACGACACCCTCTGTCCTTAGACCCTCACATCGTACAAGGAAAAACTTCCAAAGAAAACCCAGTTTAAAGGGAAAAATGGGAGAAACCTCAGGGAGAGCAACAGAGGAGGGATCCCTCTCCCAGGACGGACAGACGTGCAATAGATGCCGTGTGTAAATTGAAAAGATAATACATTTGCAACATAGGTAGTCCAAATGTTTGGAAATGCATGTGTGTATAATAGGAAGATGAATCCACGAGGATATCCATCCAGGACCGATGATCCAGGACCACAGCCACGACTCAAGATCCAGCGCTCGCGATCCAGGACACAAGACCGCAGGATCATCCATGACTCCGGATCCCAGCATATATAGACCCCAAAAAGAAAGACATTTGGGGAAGCTGGGTTAATCGGAACATGAGAGTACACAGGTATAGACAGAGAGAAGGAAGAAGTAAGATGTCCCCCGACAAACTAAGCCTATATCAGCAAAACTAGGGGCTGAATCTAATCAGCCCTAACTATAAGCTTTATCAAAAAGGAAGGTCTTAAGCGCACTCTTAAAAACGGATAGGGTGTCTGCCGCCCGAACACAAACTGGAAGCTGATTCCACAAATGTGGAGCTTGATAAGAAAAGGCTCTGGCTCCCATTGTACTTTTAGAGACTCTAGGAACAACCAACAACCCTGCATTCTTGGAACGCAATGCCCTAGTAGGACAGTAGGGTATAATGAGTTCTTTAAGGTAAGATGGCGCCTGCCCATTAAGGGCTTTGTAGGCGAGAAGAAGAATTTTAAATTCTATCCTGTGTTCTATAGGGAGCCAGTGTAAGGCAGCCAGAACAGGAGTAATGTGGTCCCTTCTCCTAACTCTGGTTAGTACACGAGCCGCAGCATTTTGAATCAGCTGAAGCGACTTGATTGACTTTTTGGTACTCCCTGATAGTAAAGAGTTACAATAATCCAGCCTAGAAGTAACAAATGCATGGACTAGTTTCTCTGCATCGTTTTGAGGCAAGATATGCCTGATTTTTGCAATGTTACGTAGATGGAAGTAGGCGGTCCTTGAAATTGATTTTATGTGGGCGTTAAAGGATAAATCCTGATCAAATATAACACCAAGATTCCTTACAGTCTCACTGGAGGCCAAATTAATGCCATCCATAGTTAGTATATCTTTAGATAATTTGTTTCGTAGATTCTTCGGGCCAAGTACAATAACTTCAGTTTTGGTCGTGTTTAACATCAAAAAGTTTAAGGTCATCCACGTTTTTAAGTCCTTAAGGCAGTCTTGAATTTTATTTAGATGATTAATTTCATCAGGCTTAATTGATAAATATAGTTGAGTATCATCCGCATAACAATGAAAGTTTACAGAATGATTCCTTATAATATTGCCTAACGGAAGCATATATAATGTGAACAAAATAGGTCCGAGCACTGAGCCCTGTGGCACTCCATGGCTAACTTTGGTTTGCGTGGAAGATTCATCGTTGACACGTACAAACTGAGAGCGTTCAGATAGATAGGACCTAAACCAGCCTAAAGCAGTTCCCTGTATGCCAACCAAGTGCTCTAGTCTTTGCAATAGGATATCATGGTCGATAGTATCAAATGCAGCACTGAGATCGAGCAAAACAAGAATAGAGACAAGTCCCTTGTCTGAGGCTATTAGAATATCATTTGTGACTTTAACCAGAGCTGTCTCTGTGCTATGATGTGTTCTAAAGCCAGACTGAAAATCTTCAAATAAATCATTGTTTTTTAAGTAATCACACAACTGTTTTGCGACCGCTTTCTCAAGAATCTTTGAGAGGAACGGAAGATTAGAAATAGGTCTATAGTTGGCTAAAACCTCTGGATCGAGGTTGTGCTTTTTAAGAAGCGGTTTTATCACTGCTACTTTGAATGATTGTGGAACATAGCCTGATAATAAAGACATATTCATAATATTTAATAAAGAAGTGCTAATTAATGGAAAAACTTCCTTCAACAGCTTAGTTGGAATTGGGTCTAACATGCACGTTGATGGTTTAGAAGAGAGAATCATTGAATGTAATTGTTCAAGGTTAATGGCTGAAAAGCATTCTAGTTTACTATCTCGTGTAATATTAGAACTTACGATTCCGGGAGCTGTTGATAACACTATACTGGTCGAAGGCAAGAGGTCATTAATTTTGTTTCTAAGAGTAACAATTTTATCGTTAAAAAAGCACATCAAATCATTACTACTGAGTGCTATGGGAATAGAAGGCTCAATGGAGCTGTGGCTCTCTGTCAGCCTGGCTACAGTGCTGAAAAGAAATCTTGCATTATTCTTATTCTCATCTATTAATGAAGAGTAGTATGCTGCTCTCGCTTTACGCAGTGCTTTCTTATATTCATTGAGAGTAATATGCCAAATTAAACGAGATTCTTCAAGTTTGGTGGAACGCCATATCCTTTCAAGTTGTCTAGACTTTTGCTTTATTTTGCGGGTTTCGGCATTATGCCATGGAGCTAATCTATGTTGCTTTATTTTCTTCTTTTTCAAAGGAGCAACAGAGTCTAATTTGTATTCGCAGCGCATCTATAGCACTATCAACAACATGATCAATTTGGGGTGGTGTACATTTTGTATAAGTTTCCTCCCTTACATGCAGACATGCTATCGAGTTAAGTATTGGTGGAATCTCTTCCTTAAATGTGGCTATAGCACTAACGGATAGGTTTCTGCTGCAAGAGCTTTTGACTAATGCTTTGTAGTCTAGTAACAGTACTTCAAAAGTTACTAAGAAATGGTCGGATAAAGCAGGATTATGCGGTTCGACTAATAGTTGCTCAATTTCAATACCATAAGTCAGAACAAGGTCGAGAGTGTGATTATAGCAGTGGGTTGGTTTATTTACACTCTGACAGAAACCAACAGAATCTAATATAGAGTTAAATGCAACAGTAAGGCTATTTTTATCATCGTCAACATGAATATTAAAGTCACCTACGATAATTACTTTGTCTGTTTTAAGAACCAAAGTTGATAAAAACTCAGAGAATTCTGATAAGAATTCTGAATAAGGACCTGGTGCACGATACGCTGTAACAAATTAGATTGGCTGCAAAGTTTTCCAGGTTGGATGCGTAAGACCAAAAACGAGGCTTTCAAAAGAGGTATAATTACATTTTGGTTTAGTATTGATAAGTAAACTTGAGTCAAAGATTGCTGCAACTCCACCTCCTCGGCCCGTGCCTCGAGCAATATGAGTGTTGACATGGCTGGGTGGAGTGGCCTCATTTATGCTGACATATTCTTCATGTCTCAACCAAGTTTCAGTGAGACAGCATATATCAATATTATAATCTGATATTAAATCATTTACCAATATTGCTTTAGATGCTAGAGATCTTATGTTTAAGAGACCACATTTAATCTTCCTGTTTTGTTGCACTGTAGTAGTTGTTACATTTACTTTTATTAGGTTATTATGTATGACACCTCTATTAGGTTGTACCTTAAATTGTCCTTGGGCAGACACACACACCGCTAATATTGGGTATTTTATTGGGTTCGGGATTCCTATGGGTGACTGCCTAGGAGAGAGCGCAGAGAAGCGTGTAAGACTGCGACTCTGCCTCCTGGTCTCAACTCCAGTTTGTCATGGATTACGTCCACAAAGCCCTGAAATGTTTGAAATGAGATCTGCACCTTTCAAAGTAGGGTGAATGCCGTCTCTCTTAATCAGACCAGGTTTTCCCCAGAAGGCTGTCCAGTTATTTACGAAGCCCACATTGTTTGCTGGGCACCACCAAGACAACCAGCGCTGAAATGATGACATGCGGCTATACATGTCATCATTGATCAGATTGGGGAGGGGACCAGAGAAGATTACGGTGTCCGACATTGTTTTAGCATAACTACACACCGACTCCACATTAAGTTTGGTGCATTCTGATTGGCGTAAACGAACATCATTACCACCGACGTGAATAACAATCCTACCGTATTTGTGTTTATTTTTAGCCAGCAGTTTAAGATGCGCCTCAACGTCGCCCGCTCTGGCCCCCGGAATGCATGTGACTGTGGAGGCTTCGGTCTCTAAATTCACGTGTCTCATAATAGAGCTACCAATAACCAGAGTTGGCTTCTCAGCGGGTGTCTCGCTGAGTGGGGAATATCTGTTAGATACGTGAACGGTTTGGTGGGGACCTGCGGGTTTAGTGTTATGCCCCTTCTGAACAGTCACCCAGCCTCCCTGCTGCTCGGGAGTTGCCGGGGGACGGCTAAGAGGAGCTACCTTTGGCCGGTCCGCACTGGCTAACATGGGCTTTACTTTAGCTGAGTTTCTTTCTAAGATGCGGAGCCGGGCTTCTATGGCTATGATTCCCGCCTCCAACCTAACAACTATACTACATTTAACACATGTATCCTTACCAGTAAGGGAGGCCGGGAAGTAACCAAACATGAGACAGGAAGAGCAGGAAATAGCACCAGAGGGTGGAGAAAGAGCCATGGCTAGCTATCAAGCTAAAGTAGCTACCGTTAGCAAACCCGAAAAGAGTGTAGGCAACTGTGGAGTTACAGTCGCTAAGAGAAGGAGAGTTGTGAGTGCTTAAGCTGTAGTAACGTGTGATTACAACGTCAGGCAGTTGCCGTGATCAAGAGTTTTAAAACGATCGATTAAGTTTAAGTTAATAAGCTATCAGCAACAGAACAGACACACGGGTTACCCGGAGATGACAACAACAACCGGAAGTTACAACGTGCAACGTGCTCACCGCAATAGGTTCCTCCTTCAGTCCTTCACTCCTTCATATCTTATTTGACCTAGTTAACATTCATTTATGTATTCATATTTGTATCTCTCCAGTTTTGAAACGATATTGTTGGTTTACTGTCCTATAGTATACATTGAAAACACCAACGCCCCACCCTACACACAAATACAAAAACCACACTTGCTTGAGTTATAATTCAACAAACATCTTTTAATAAACACGTAGCTTCCACAGAAGGAGTTATAGAACTATTTTAAAGAACACTGAAGAACACACCTATTGTAATAATGAATAAATAAAATAAATGAAAACATATTAACAAATACTTAAAAACGATTTATACAAAAAAGGAACAATTACATTTCTGTTTTTGAACACACATATTGTAATGATAAATAAATACCTTACTGACTTGTTTGACTTAAACACTCAGAATTGCACTCGTCTCGACTTCTTTGCTGCAAAGTCATCGATAACATCCTCATGTGACAGCTGACGAGAAACATCACTGTTAATGCTGATGATGGCAAGTCCACTGAGGCGATCTTGGACCATTGTAGACCTCAGGTAGGTTTGAATTAACTTCAGCTTTGAGAAGCTTCTTTCTGCTGAAGCCACTGTCACTGGCATAGTGACTGCGATCCTGAGGGCCGCCCACATATTAGGATAAACCTCCCTCAGGTTCTTCCTTTCCAAGAACACCAACAGTTCCAGGGTGGTCATTGTGGGTGAGGGGAGAGTTGGAAAGTTCATCAGCTCCAGTGCCAACTCTTTTCCATCTATGTCTGACTGTCCGCCAGAGCTCAGGGTGTTGCTCAGGGTTTGACACGGCTTTGTCAGCTTGTTTCTGGGCAGTTCGGGGAAGTTGACAAGCACCCCAAACTTTGCCTGAACTTCTTCCAGGTGTTCAAAACGCTCATTGAGGGAAGTGATGCAAACATCAACCACCCTGTTGAAAAATGTGACTTCCATCTTTGTCAGGGCATTGGCCCTGGGCTCATCCGGTGCTTCATAGAGAACTGCCTCTTGGTTGACCTCAGCCTCTTCTCCTTGAGGACAGCATCCACATCCATGTTCTCACACATGTCTTTAGCACTGATCTGAGCAGAGGCAGATCCAGTGGCTCTGCAGTCTTCCAGGGTGGCCTTTGTCTTTCTCGATGTCAAGTTGCATTGACACAGACTGCATGACCTGACTGACCTGTTGACTTTACTGAGGATGTCGTACCACACCACAGTGCAAATGGAGAAGCGGTAGGACCCCACTTCCTCAGCCAAAGACTGTGCCTCTATTTTGATCATCATGTCAGTGGCCTTGTCCCTCACCTCCAACAGTGCATCTCGAACATGTTGAGCCTGATATGGCACAGCTTCCACACTGTTGACCCGTCTCTCCCACCTGGTTTCAGACCATGAGTTCAAGGTAGTGGTGACATGGCTCTTCAAAATGTCCCAGCGCTTCGTGGATGCTGAAAACAATGTAAAACAAAAAAACAACTCTCGCCAGTTGATTCCTCAGCAACAAGGAACCCCATGAAGTGTTCCTTAACTTGTGGCATCTCCTCCATTGAAACAATCTTTAAGGTGACTGATAACTGCTCTGTGTGGCTAATGTCAGGTGTGCAGTCCAGAATGATGGAATAAGATGTAGCCTTCTTCATTTCTTCAATCATGTGATTGATTCACTGATTCTCTCACCGATACATTCAATGAGTTCATTTTGAATCTTTGTTCCGAGATATGTGGTATGGCTGGCACCCCTTTTGACTTGAGCAACGTGTTCTTTCATTACAGGGCCAAACATTGCCATCAGCTCCACTTCTTTAAGGAAGTTGCCATTGTTGGGTTTGTTGAGTGTGTCACATGTTCCCCTGAGGCCCATCTCTCAGCTAATGATTGAATGATGGCGACCAACCTTGGTACCACCTCACGCCATCTCTTCCTTTCTATGTCTGTAAGCGCCATCTCAGTCCTATCAATAGTTTGCCCCTCTTTCCATGATTCCATGTGTTCAATAAAAATAATAATAATATATAATATTTTTATAGCGCCTTTCAGGAAACCCAAGGTCGCTTTACAAGTCGGGTAGGGGGGGAGTCGGGGGAAAAAGGCAGACAGGTTAAGGGGGTGGGGGGGAGTAGGGGAAAAATAAACCTATTAAACTAACTATACAGTGGGGAAAGCCTTGGTGAAAAGGTGCGTTTTGAGGGCCTTTTTGAAAATGTCCAGGGTTGGGGCGCTGCGGATTTTGGGGGAGAGTTCTAGAGGGTGGGGGGTGCCACACTGAAGGCTCTGTCACCAAAAGTCCGCGACCTGGTGCGGGGGTGGAGAGGAGATCCTGCCCAGGTGGTCTTAGCTTCCGGGATGGAGTGTGGTAGCGGAGAAGGACAGACAGGTATTGGGGGGCGAGGGCATGGAGGGATTTGTAAGTCAGAAGAAGGAGTTTATTGGTGATACGGTGCTTGACTGGGAGCCAATGGAGGTGGATCAGGGCTGGGGTGATGTGCTGCCAGGGCTTGGTGTGAGCGAGCACCCTGGCAGCCGAGATCTGCACATACTGGAGCCTGTCCGGGGCTTTACTGGGAACCCCGAACAGGACTCCGTTGCAGTAATCCAACCGGGAGGAGGCGAATGCATGAATGCGGGTCTCGGCCACGGAATCAGAGAGCGATGGTCGTAGACGGGAGATGTTCCCGAGGTGATGGAAGGCAGACTTAGTGACGGATTTGATGTGTGACTGAAATGAGAGAGTGGAGTCAAGGATGACACCCAGGTTACGGACTTCGGGAGACGGGGAGATGGAACAGCCGTCAATGTGGAGGAGGAGATCCCCAACCTTCCGGAGCAGTGCTTTGGGGGCCACACCATGAGCTCAGTCTTCTTACAGTTGAGTTTGAGTAGATTTGCTGTCATCCAGGTTAGTGTGTTCTGGAGCATTCTCGTGTGTTTTCAGTAATTGGTGGCAATGTTTCCAGTCACTTAGTCCTGCACTGATTCATTTGTATTCCTTCTGGGAGAACAGCTTGCAGCAAAATCAGTGAAGGCTGTCGTTTCTCTGAGAGTACAATAGCCAGCTTCTCTTGATTCTTTCCCCATTCACCAGTTTTCTATCAAAGTATTGGTGGTGGCAGCTTCTCCCATCCTGTCTTTTTGGAAACATGAAGTGTGGTTTTGCCCGATAGGGTCCTCTGCTCACAAACTCTGTTCTTACCTTATCAGACATGGATGGCCAGTCGGCAGGGCCAACAGCTGCTGCCTTTGTGGCGTCACGTGCTGCAGACTGTGTTGTGGTACTCGGGACCAATGTTTCCCCTGCAGATTGTGTAGCAGCAGGTTCACTTGGGACAGGTAGTGTGTGTGTGGGTGTGTGTGTGTGTTACATTAACATGTACATTATTAGTAATATAGGTGCTTTTGTAATGTGCAATAATAAACTAGAAAACGGTGGTACTGTGCTGGGAAGCTTCCAGGTGTGAACTTGTGTATGCACTACCCACAACCCTAATGAACTCAACAGGCAATATCACAAACAACTTGACTGAACTCACCTGCTCCAGGCAGTGATGCAGTAGACTCAGGTGGTGCAGTGGTGGGAGTGGGATTACCCAGATGTTTTAACAATGCACCTGGAGATTACACAGAGAATAATGTAGTAGGTATCTATCTGCAATAATACTGAGCAGTTCAGACTAGCTGACATCATTTCCTGTGCCCAAATATGCAACATATATTTTGTAAGTGATAACCTAGCTCGTTAATGATTTAGCAGACTTATTCTGTGTCCATTACCATTTGTAAGCTACAGATGGAACAAAATAGATAGCTGTAATAATAATACATATATATAATGAACACAAGAAAACCCACACAGTGCAGTTGGTGTAAAAAGAGCTATCAAGCTAGATGGCAAAGCAGCTCATCTGCTAGCTTCTATCATACTATATATCCAACCCAGTCTCACGGCATTTGGTGTTCACCATCACGACTTGTAATCTATTGATTCGTGGTTACCATCACGACTTGTAATCTATTGATTCGTGTTCACCATCACGACTTGTAATCTATTGATTCGTGTTCACCATCACGACTTGTAATCTATTGATTCGTGGTTACCATCACGACTTGTAATCTATTGATTCGTGTTCACCATCACGACTTGTAATCTATTGATTCGTGTTCACCATCACGACTTGTAATCTATTGATTCGTGTTCACCAACACGACTTGTAATCTATTGATTCGTGTTCACCATCACGACTTGTAATCTATTGATTCGTGTTCACCATCACGACTTGTAATCTATTGATTCGTGTTCACCATCACGACTTGTAATCTATTGATTCGTGTTCACCATCACGACTTGTAATCTATTGATTCGTGTTCACCATCACGACTTGTAATCTATTGATTCGTGTTCACCATCACGACTTGTAATCTATTGATTCGTGTTCACCATCACGACTTGTAATCTATTGATTCGTGTTCACCAACACGACTTGTAATCTATTGATTCGTGTTCACCATCACGACTTGTAATCTATTGATTCGTGTTCACCATCACGACTTGTAATCTATTGATTCGTGTTCACCATCACGACTTGTAATCTATTGATTCGTGTTCACCATCACGACTTGTAATCTATTGATTCGTGTTCACCATCACGACTTGTAATCTATTGATACGTGTTCACCATCACGACTTGTAATCTATTGATTCGTGTTCACCATCACGACTTGTAATCTATTGATTCGTGTTCACCATCACGACTTGTAATCTATTGATTCGTGTTCACCATCACGACTTGTAATCTATTGATTCGTGTTCACCAACACGACTTGTAATCTATTGATTCGTGTTCACCATCACGACTTGTAATCTATTGATTCGTGTTCACCATCACGACTTGTAATCTATTGATTCGTGTTCACCATCACGACTTGTAATCTATTGATTCGTGTTCACCATCACGACTTGTAATCTATTGATTCGTGTTGCACAGCACGATTTTCAAAGCAATGTATTTCTACTGGTAACGTGTTTCGTGCCTGCAGGCTGCAGCACGTCTTTTTCTCCGGTCGGGTCGTGGAAGACCGGAAGCTGTGTGGTTCATAAAAACATGTTCTGACTCAATATCAAGCCACAGTTATTGCTTTTATTTTAAATCGTATAATTTCTGACTTTTGTTGCTGTGAGGAAAATAAATGGCTCAGAGCCTCAGGATACTGAAATCTGTATTTTTAAATATTTTTTGCCACAGACCGTCTGTGATATCAAGAAGTGTTCTGTTGTTCATCATGAACTCATGTTGGAACTGAGTCCAGTTTGAATCTGAAATATTGTTTCATCTCTCTTTCTCTCTGTGTTCTGTCCTCTGCAGACTCTGTCCGGCTGCTGGGGGGGGACCAGTCTGTGCTCAGGCAGACTGGAGGTGAACTCTGACCCGTCTGACCCGTCCTGGTCCTCAGTGTGTGAGGCTGACTTTGACCAGCAGGATGCTCAGGTGGTCTGCAGGCAGCTGGGCTGTGGGGCTCCTTCAGTCCTCCAGGGGGCGCTCTATGGAGAAGGGGAGGCTCCAATGGGGACCAAAGAGTTCCAGTGTGGAGGCCATGAGTCTGCTCTCCTGAACTGTAGCTCAGCCTCAGAGAGAAACACCTGCTCACCTGGCACAGCTGTTAGCCTCACCTGCTCAGGTAGAGAGGAGCTGTGATTGGTCCATTCTGTTCTCATCAAACTCTCTTTATTCTCCCTCTGATCCCTCTCTCTTGTTTCTCTGCAGAGCCGGTCAGGCTGGAGGGAGGAGAGAGTCGCTGTGCAGGAGCTCTGGAGGTGAGACTTGAGGGAGAATGGAGACCAGTGGGCTATCTCTCTCTCTGGACCCTGGAGGGAGCAGCAGTCGCCTGCAGAGAGCTCGCCTGTGGCTCTGCTGTTTCTGTGGGATGGAGAGAGTCCTCAGAGAGAGATGTGTGGGGGATCAGCCCTCCCTGTCTTCAGTCTGGATCTCTGAGGGACTGTGCATCAACATCAGGTTCCTCTCGCTACACCCTGACTCTCACCTGCTCAGGTAAGCCCCTCAGTGACACCACCAATGACATCATCTCCCACATCTTCTAAAAAGGGTCCAGTCGCTCCCAGTGAATATGGGAACACCGTTTGTCCCCAAACGCCCCTCCTGATGTGTGTATGAAACATGTCTGCTGCTCCAGGAGTCCCCGGGGCCACCAGTCTGAAAGGACTCCGTCTTCATCTCAGCTCTCCAGTTTCGTGCTTGTTTGTTTTGTTAGTTTTGATGTGTCTACTCTGACAAGCAAATCGTGTATACCGCCGTATGGACAGGGCCGCCCCTGGCCAACTTGGGGCCCCAAGCGACATTGTGAGATGAGGCCCCAACCGACAGGAGTGACACAAATGTGTTTGGAAACAAAGTAGGCTACTTTGCAAATATAATTCCTGTTTATTATTATTATCAACAGTTACTTTTTTACTCAGTGAGTTCATGGTAAATGTGCGTCGTTCAGTATGCGTTTACAGGTACGTCTGCATTTCCTGCCAAGTACTAGCCTCAAAAAGATTCAAATATAATTAATGCAAATAAACTACTAATAATCATAATCATTTCAATAATATAAATGCTATATTATTTTAGTACAATATAGTTGTAATATAGTCAAGACAAAACATGCTTATGACAAGCTCAACAACTGATGTTTCTTAAATCTGTATTCAAACGTAGTCCCCTCTGTCCGCAATGTGTCAACAACGACACACACTTTTCTTCAAAATATTTGTATTAATGTTCTTGTTCAACACAGAAATCCCACAAATTGGCCAAAACAGTGTCACAATGCAGTGAGTTGTGCAAACATGTAGCATTACATAGAAACAGTGAAGACATAGAAACGAAAACACCATCAGCAAAGCATTGTGAAGAAATCATGATGCCGGAGATGGCCCATCCCTCCCCGTTCCAGTGGATGATCAAACTAATCATACAGCACATTGTCCAGAGTAGAGCATTCAATTACAATGTTATTGTATATTAAAATGGAGTCACCCTGTTTTCATGTCAAGGGCCAAGCAACCACATCAAGTCACTCTGGTCTTATTGAAGCAGCGTTTCTCAAAGTGTGGGGCGCGCCCCACTGGTGGGGCGCAGTGATGTGATAGGTGGGTCGCGAAAATAATTAACATTTTGTTTCCACATTTATTTATTATTTATACACTGGTGGAATATCAAAACCACGGCACGCCCGGGGTGCAAAACGTATCAACGAAAAGCGACCCTCTACCACACAAAACAACACCTGTAGATAACCCAATTTGTGTTCTTTGAAATGGAAAAGGATATTGTGTTTGTTACTTTTGTTGCAGTTGTGTGTCTTAAGCAGTGGCGGCCGGCCCATAGGGGCGCTAGGGGCGCCGCCCCACCTCTTGCCAGATACAAAATAAAAAATAAAAATAAATATTAAATTCAAAAAAATAACTTTAAAAAAAATATTTAAAAAATAAATATATTTTATATTTTAATTTTTAATGAACAAGGTAAATATCATACAATTAGTATCACAAAAATGTATAATCTACAATACAATCTCGTTTAAAATTGTGTTACAATGTCTAAAGTTACCGATAAGTCACCTGTTTCCTGCCTGGCCTTGCCCGTGGCATTAGTTTATCATTACGGGGCAGAGCCCCCGAGCGAAACAGCAGCAGCCAGCAGGTTGCAAAAGTCTCAATAGTAAACTGTGCCGCCGAAACATAATTTCAGCCAATCAGCGCCGTCAAATATTTTGGTCACATGGGCGCTGACGTTAGCGCCCATGTTGCGTACGTGCGTTGACGTGAGGAGTTGACCCGTCTGACCCGTCCTGGTCCTCAGTGTGTGAGGCTGACTTTGACCAGCAGGATGCTCAGGTGGTCTGCAGGCAGCTGGGCTGTGGGGCTCCTTCAGTCCTCCAGGGGGCGCTCTATGGAGAAGGGGAGGCTCCAATGGGGACCAAAGAGTTCTAGTGTGGAGGCCATGAGTCTGCTCTCCTGAACTGTAGCTCAGCCTCAGAGAGAAACACCTGCTCACCTGGCACAGCTGTTAGCCTCACCTGCTCAGGTAGAGAGGAGCTGTGATTGGTCCATTCTGTTCTCATCAAACTCTCTTTATTCTCCCTCTGATCTCTCTCTCTCTTGTTTCTCTGCAGAGCCGGTCAGGCTGGAGGGAGGAGAGAGTCGCTGTGCAGGAGCTCTGGAGGTGAGACGTGAGGGAGAATGGAGACCAGTGGGCTATCTCTCTCTCTGGACCCTGGAGGGAGCAGCAGTCGCCTGCAGAGAGCTCGCCTGTGGCTCTGCTGTTTCTGTGGGATGGATAGAGTCCTCAGAGAGAGATGTGTGGGGGATCAGCCCTCCCTGTCTTCAGTCTGGATCTCTGAGGGACTGTGCATCAACATCAGGTTCCTCTCGCTACACCCTGACTCTCACCTGCTCAGGTAAGCCCCTCAGTGACACCAAGTCGTCTGTCTGTCTGTCTCTCTCTCTCTCTCTCTCTCTCTCTCTCTCTCTCTCTCTCTCTCTCTCTCTCTCTCTCTCTCTCTCTCTCTCTCTCTCTCTCTCTCTCTCTCTCTCTCTCTCTCTCTCTCTCTCTCTTTGTGTTTTTAACCTTCGATTCGGAGAAACAAATTGTTTTTTCGGAGTTTAGACACGACAGAGTTTCAGAAGACACTACACTACCCAGAATCCCCAGCCATCGTTTGGGACTACAACATCCGCCTTGCTTTACAAACCCTGTGATTAGCCCTCAAGCTCTGTGATTGGATGTTGGAGTGGCAGTGTGACAAGGCTGGCTATTGTGTGTTTCGCAACATGTTCTATGGCACGTCTCCCCTGGGAAATGTAGTTTGAAAAGACGTTTTCGTATTTCCCACAATTAGAAGTTGCCAGTACTAAACTGTATACATCCCTGGAGGTTTAGGGGATACGAAACACATTGGTGTTATCACATTTAAAACATATCATTAATACAGGGGTGAAAATTGCTTGTGTCCATAATGGGCAGCATTAATACCACATGACAGCTGGTCTTATGTCTGTGACCCCTCCTGTTGTTCATTGATGAGCCTGAAACATGCACTTCTCAAGGTTCAGATGCACATTTAGGGTTAGGGTTACGTGGACGTCCTGCACTAAACTGTTTTATTGTAGAGATCACTACAGTATCTTCTTGATATTTTCTATTCTATATTTCTATCATTGACCCCTATTTTGTATGTAGGCTACTCTTAATATTTAAATGTGTTCATCAAATATAACTTATTCTACAACTAAATTCAATAACGTGCTTTAACCACTAGGAGGTGCGGTTTAGACCAGTGGTCTAGTTAATACAACATAATAATATGACTATTCACTTTATTGTGAGTTTAAAACAGAACGGTAAAGGAAAATACAGTTTCAGTCTCTCGATGTGAAGCTTATGCATTGTACCATGAACCTGTATAGACCTGTAACAGTCAACTGCATGAGGAGTTGGAAAGGTAGTTCAGAACATCAGTAAAAGTCCCTTTCCATCAGCTGTGCACCGTTATGGTGTAAACACAGACTATCTACTAATTGGATCAAGTATAAAAGTCAGCCGAATTAGTGTTGATACTGCAAGGAGACGTATTGTGTGAAAAGAAATGGAAGATGTTGTTTAATGGCCGATATATTTATGGTCCACGTCACGTATTCAGTGTTGGCGGCATCTCTTCCAGTTTGTCCAAAGGTCTTCTGATCAGGGCTCTATAAATACATATCTAGGGCAGGTATGTAATATGTAATGCAGCCGAACCGTGTATTGCAATGCCGTTATGTGATGACTTCCAAAGAGAAAAGCAAGAGCACTCGGAATAAAGTGTTATTATTATTTTAATGTTTTCCGATTTCATATCACATAAACACGATATCCCGACGTGCATTGCGGCGTGATTTTAGCCCATCAAAACCTCTGAAAAAAGAAATGTGTCTCTCAGAATCGAAAGAGAAAAACCTATGGGAAAAACACAAAAGCATTGTACACAATTTAAACCAATTAATGTCGTATAATGAACTGGGATAAACTGATGTGTTTTAGTGGATGAGTCGTGCAGATATTGGTTTTATTATGAAAACGTCGAGACCGGAAATACTGTTTCCAACCCGTAACTTTACATGGAAGCTTGCCGCATATACACGTTCTCCTGACGAAACCTCAAATCATCTTCGTAATATCTATCAAACTATAGATCCTACATATCGACTGGACGTGGATTCTAAAAGTACAATGTATACTTCTCGCTAGAAATCTAATCATAAAGCGTTTTAATGGCCAAACTATCCTACAATTTAGGATTTTACAGAGAGGGTTATCTCTCTCTCTCTCTCTCTCTCTCTCTCTCTCTCTCTCTCTCTCTCTCTCTCTCTCTCTCTCTCTGATTGTGAGTGGACCGTTTATGTCTTTGTGCATCACTTCGCCGACTTTGGTGTTTTTTGGAGGTGTTGTTTGGTTGCACTGGTGAATTGTTTGTCTAATTGTTTGTCGAGCGGCTGCAGCTGCAGTCACGCCGCCAGGTATGGCGTTCCGTGGCAGCTGCGCTGTGTTAGAGAAGCTGACTCGCCAACACGCCATCAAGCTCTCTCCACCTGTCGGTGTGTCGGTGGAGGAGTGTGGTCTGGCTGTGGGGGCTGTGGTGGAGGAGTGTGGTCTGGCTGTGGGGGCTGTGGTGGGATATGGCAGAGTTAAATCTGCCTCCCGCATGAACAGTGCAGTGGTTATTTTTTTAGACTGCACGGAGAAAGCTAACCAGCTGGTGGAGAGCGGGCTAGTGATTAAAGGGACGCTGTTACCCGTGCTACCCCTTGTCACTCCAGCTAAAAAGGTAATCATCTCAAATGTACCCCCGTTTCTGAGAAACGATTTGTTGGAGAGAGAGCTGGCTCGACACGGGCAGCTTGTGTCTCCCATTAAGTTGATCCCCCTGGGCTGCAAATCCCCGCACCTGAAGCACGTTGTGTCTTTTAGGAGACAGGTGCTTATGGTCCTGAAAAAGGATGAAGGGGAATTAAATCTGACTCTTAAGTATAAAATTGATGATTTTGTGTATACTGTCCATGTTACGTCTGACAGTTTGAGATGCTATGGTTGTGGAGCGGCAGGACACCAGATCCGCGTGTGCCCGGAGAGGGCGGGTGACGCGCCCGGAGTGTCTGCGCTCGCAGCCGGCCCGACGGTGCCTGCGGCAGAGCCGCTACAGATTGCCTTGTCCGCGGCCGGGCCGCCGGTGCTAGGGTCCGCGCCCGCGGCAGAGCCGCTGCAGGTCCCTTTGCATGCTGCCGGACCGCTGGTGATGGGGTCCGCGCCCGCGGCAGAGCCGCTGCAGGTCCCTTTGCCCGCTGCCGGGCCGCCGGTGATGGGGTTCGCGCCCGCGGCAGAGCCGCTGCAGGTCCCTGGGTCCGCGCCCGCGGCAGAGCCGCTGCCGTTTTTTTTGTCCGCGGCCGGGCCGCCGGTGCTGGGGTCCGCGCCAGCGGCAGAGCCGCTGTCGGTTGATTCGCCCGCGGCGGAAACGCCGGTGGTGGAGCCGCCGGTGGTGGAGCTGCAGGAAGCCCTGCAGAGCATGCAGAGTGGGAAGGCTCCTGGCATAGACGGCCTGCCTGCAGACTTCTATAAGGCTCTCTGGCCAGTTATAGGTGACGACCTGCTGAGTGTGCTAAGAGACAGTCTAAGTAACGGGAGGTTGCCTCTGAGTTGCAGGAGAGCTGTGCTCACTCTCCTCCCTAAGAAAGGAGACCTGCAGGAGATTAAGAACTGGCGTCCTGTGTCTCTACTCTGTACCGACTACAAGCTGCTTTCCAAAGTGTTAGCGACGAGGCTGAGGAAAGTGATGGAGCATGTCGTTCACGTAGACCAGACATACTGTGTACCCAGCAGGTTGATAACTGACAACGTGACTCTAATTCGAGATGTTTTGGACCTCTCCGGTTCATTGGGCTGTGAGCTTGGTCTGATTTCTCTAGACCAAGAAAAGGCTTTTGAGCGAGTTGAACACCAGTACTTGTGGCAGACGCTGGAAGCTTCTGGGTTCAGCTCTGGTCTCAGAGGATCCAGGTCTTGTACAGGGACATTGACAGTGTACTGAAGATAAACGGTAGTTTGTGTGCTCCTTTTGAAGCTCAGAGAGGAGTCCGACAGGGCTGCTCTTTGTCCGGGATGCTCTACTCCCTGGCCATAGAGCCTTTTTTACACCGGGTCAAAGTTACAGGGTTTCTCTCTTCCTGGCTGCAGGGATGTTTTTAAATTGTCTGCTTATGCGGATGACATAATGGTCTTTGTTGAAAAACAAGATGACATCAATGTTTTAACTGAAATTGTGAGCAATTTTTGCAAAATCTCATCTGCTCGAGTCAACTGGGGGAAAAGTGAGGCCTTAGCAGGAGGAGAGGGCAGCATTGACCGCTTGTTGTTACCTGGGGGCCTTGGTTGGAAAAGGGCAGGGTTAAAGTACCTGGGTATTTATCTTGGTGAGGACACGTTTTGTTTGAAGAACTGGGACGGGATTATAGAGAAAGTGGAAGGCCGGTTAAAGAAGTGGAAGTGGATCCTTCCCAAACTTTCTTTTAAAGGGAGAATCCTTATTTTAAACAACCTTGTTTCCTCCATGCTGGCTCACCGGCTGGCGTGCACCGACCCACCCGTAAACCTGCTGTCCAAGGTGCAGGCTCTCATGGTGGACTTCTTCTGGGACCGCATGCACTGGGTCCCTCAGAGCGTCCTGTTCCTGCCAAAGGAGGAGGGGGGGACATGGCCTGGTTCACCTGGCAAGCAGAGGGGCGGCTTTCAGGCTCCGGTTCGTCCAGAGGTTCCTGACTGGACCTGCTGACCTGGTCTGGAGACCCGTAGCTCGGGCCTTATTGGAGCGCTGTGGTGGGCTGGGTCTGGCTGAGTCGCTGTTCCTAATGGACCTGAAAGGACTACGCCTGAACAATCTCTCGGGGTTCTATGGAGGTCTCTTCAAGGTGTGGGGACTACTCAGAAGAGAGAGACCAGAGTGCTGTAGCTCACTGTTCTGGCTCCTCAGAGAGCCGGTGGTCCGTGGATCTCGTTTTGTGTGTGGAGTAGGGCCTTCTCTACAACAGAGACTCTGTGAGGAGAAGATCCTCACGCTGGGCCAGGTGGTGGAGGTGTGTGGGCCCCGTCTGGACAACGCTGCAGGCCTGGCCTCACGTCTGAGCCTCAGGTCAGTCCGGGTGGTCAGCCTCCTGCTGCAGAGCTGGAAGCAGCAGCTCAGCCAATCAGAGCTGGCGCTGATCGCTGCTCACTGTAACGGACTGAAGTCTCCAAATGACAATGACTCTTTTCCAGAGATGCGATGTTTTCCTGATCTCAGTTGTGAGGGGTCTTTGTTAAGGTTGGACAATGTTACTGATTTTAAGTTTAGCACCATGTCCAACAAAACATTTTATTATTTGGTGACAAAGGTGCTGAATCAGAGCAGACTCCAAGAGCGAGTGGACACGCGGTGGAGAGCCCACCTGGGCCTGACGGAGGCTCAGAGGCCTGAGTGGAGAGCGCTCTACAGCCTCCGCTGACTAAGAGGGGTGGGGACCTCCAGTGGAGGACTCTCCACGCTGCGGTAGCTGTTAATGCGTTTGTTTCAGTGATCAACCCCACAGTGTCTGACGCCTGTCCTTTCTGTGAACAGAGGGAAACCATTTGTCTCTGCTTTACAGAATGTGGTCGACTCCTTTGTCTTTTTCAGTTACTCACTCAGATGTTGATTTTGTTTAATGTGGTTTTTTCTAAGACAATGTTCATTTTGGGTCGTCGGTACAGCCAGAAGCAGAAGTGCAAAAGTCAGCTTTTGAATGTTTTGTTGGGGCAGGCTGAACGGCCATCGGCCAGCAGGAGGAATAAAGTTGTGGAATCTTTGGATACCGATGCAGTTTTGATTTTCAAGCGGATGGTTAAAGCAAGACTGAAAGCGGACTATGGTTATTTTTGCTGAACCAAAAATGTGGGAGAATTTGAGGCCATGTGGTGCTTTGAAAATGCTTTGTGTTCTGTGGAGAATGAGGATCTTATTTTCAGTCGTTGTCTGAACTGACAATGTGTCTGTTTGGTCTTTGTTTTGTGAATAAAAGTGGTTTGAAAAATCAAAATCTCTCTTGGCTGCAAAGTTTTCCAGGTCGGATGCGTAAGACCAAAAACGAGGCTTTCAAAAGAGGTATAATTACATTTTGGTTTAGTATTGATCAGTAAACTTGAGTCAAAGATTGCTGCAACTCCGCCTCCTCGGCCCGTGCCTCGAGCAATATGAGTGTTGACATGGCTGGGTGGAGTGGCCTCATTTATGCTGACATTTTCTTCATGTCTCAACCAAGTTTCAGTGAGACAGCATATATCAATATTATAATCTGAGATTAAATCATTTACCAATATTGCTTTAGATGCTAGAGATCTCATGTTTAAGAGACCACATTTAATCTTCCTGTTTTGTTGCACTGTAGTAGTTGTTACATTTACTTTTATTAGGTTATTATGTATGACACCCTCCCTCTCTCCCTCTCTCCCTCGCATTTTGGCTGTGAGCTCCTCTCTCTCTCTCTCTCTCTCTCTCTCTCTCTCTCTCTCTCTCTCTCTCTCTCTCTCTCTCTCTCTCCTCTCTCTCTCTCTCTCTCTCTCTCTCTCTCTCTCTCTCTCTCTCTCTCTCTCTCTCTCTCTCTCTCTCTCTCTCTCTCTAGACCTAGACCTGCTGCTTCAGCCCAGCATCTCTGGGTCCTCCTCCATGTACGGGGTCTCCGGGGCCCAGCAGCAGGGGTTCCAGGTGTTGAGAGGCTCCACCTTCAGCATCAGCTGCTCCATCCAGCCTCAGTACCCAGGAGGCTCCTTCCTGCTCAGCTCCTCCACTCACAACTACACCCAGCCAGCTGTCAATCACAGCGCCCACTTCCTGTTCCCGGCTGCAGAGCCCGCCCACCAGGGAAACTACAGCTGTGTTTATCACCTGTTGGTTCGCTCTCATAGCTTCTCCTCTGAGAGCCGTCCGCTGTCTGTCACTGTCTCAGGTAAGCTCAGTGTCCACCTGTCTGTCTCTCAGCTGTCTGCCTCTCACCTGTCTGTCTCTCACCTGTCTGTCTGTCTCTCACCTGTCTGCCTCTCACCTGTCTGTCTGTCTCTCACCTGTCTGTCTCTCACCTGTCTGCCTCTCACCTGTCTGTCTCTCACTGTCTGTCTGTCTGTCTCTCGTCTGTCTGTCTGTCTCTCACCTGTCTGTCTGTCTCTCACCTGTCTGTCTGTCTGTCTCTCACCTGTCTGCCTCTCACCTGTCTGTCTGTCTCTCACCTGTCTGTCTCTCACCTGTCTGCCTCTCACCTGTCTGTCTGTCACCTGTCTGTCTCTCACCTGTCTGTCTGTCACCTGTCTGCCTCTCACCTGTCTGCCTCTCACCTGTCTGTCTCTCACTGTCTGTCTGTCTCTCACCTGTCTGTCTGTCTCTCACCTGTCTGTCTGTCACCTGTCTGTCTCTCACTGTCTGTCTGTCTCTCACCTGTCTGTCTGTCTCTCACCTGTCTGTCTCTCACTGTCTGTCTGTCTCTCACCTGTCTGTCTGTCTGTCACCTGTCTGTCTGTCTCTCACCTGTCTGTCTCTCACCTGTCTGTCTCTCACCTGTCTGTCTCTCACCTGTCTGTCTCTCACCTGTCTGTCTGTCACCTGTCTGTCTGTCACCTGTCTGTCTCTCACTGTCTGTCTGTCACCTGTCTGTCTCTCACTGTCTGTCTGTCTCTCACCTGTCTGTCTGTCTCTCACCTGTCTGTCTGTCTCTCACCTGTCTGTCTCTCACCTGTCTGTCTCTCACCTGTCTGTCTGTCACCTGTCTGCCTCTCACCTGTCTGCCTCTCACCTGTCTGTCTCTCACTGTCTGTCTGTCTCTCACCTGTCTGTCTGTCACCTGTCTGTCTCTCACTGTCTGTCTGTCTCTCACCTGTCTGTCTGTCTCTCACCTGTCTGCCTCTCACCTGTCTGTCTCTCACTGTCTGTCTGTCTCTCACCTGTCTGTCTGTCTGTCTGTCTCTCACCTGTCTGTCTCTCACCTGTCTGCCTGTCTCTCACCTGTCTGTCTGTCTCTCACCTGTCTGTCTCTCACTGTCTGTCTGTCTCTCACCTGTCTGTCTGTCTGTCTCTCACCTGTCTGTCTCTCACCTGTCTGTCTCTCACCTGTCTGCCTCTCACCTGTCTGCCTCTCACCTGTCTGTCTCTCACTGTCTGTCTGTCTCTCACCTGTCTGTCTGTCTCTCACCTGTCTGTCTGTCTCTCACCTGTCTGTCTCTCACCTGTCTGTCTGTCTCTCACCTGTCTGCCTCTCATCTGTCTGCCTCTCACCTGTCTGCCACTCACCTGTCTGCCTCTCACCTGTCTGTCTCTCACTGTCTGTCTGTCTCTAACCTGTCTGTCTGTCTCTCACCTGTCTGTCTCTCACCTGTCTGTCTCTCACCTGTCTGTCTGTCTCTAACCTGTCTGTCTGTCTCTCACCTGTCTGCCTCTCACCTTTCTGTCTGTCTCTCACCTGTCTGTCTGTCTCTCACCTGTCTGTCTCTCACCTGTCTGTCTGTCACCTGTCTGTCTGTCTCTCACCTGTCTGTCTCTCACCTGTCTGTCTCTCACCTGTCTGTCTGTCACCTGTCTGTCTGTCACCTGTCTGTCTCTCACCTGTCTGTCTCTCACTGTCTGTCTGTCTCTCACCTGTCTGTCTCTCACTGTCTGTCTGTCTCTCACCTGTCTGTCTGTCTCTCACCTGTCTGCCTCTCACCTGTCTGTCTCTCACCTGTCTGTCTCTCACTGTCTGTCTGTCTCTCACCTGTCTGTCTGTCACCTGTCTGTCTCTCACTGTCTGTCTGTCTCTCACCTGTCTGTCTGTCTCTCACCTGTCTGTCTGTCTCTCACCTGTCTGTCTCTCACCTGTCTGTCTCTCACCTGTCTGTCTGTCACCTGTCTGCCTCTCACCTGTCTGCCTCTCACCTGTCTGTCTCTCACTGTCTGTCTGTCTCTCACCTGTCTGTCTGTCACCTGTCTGTCTCTCACTGTCTGTCTGTCTCTCACCTGTCTGTCTGTCTCTCACCTGTCTGCCTCTCACCTGTCTGTCTCTCACTGTCTGTCTGTCTCTCACCTGTCTGTCTGTCTGTCTGTCTCTCACCTGTCTGTCTCTCACCTGTCTGTCTCTCACCTGTCTGTCTGTCTCTCACCTGTCTGCCACTCACCTGTCTGTCTCTCACTGTCTGTCTGTCTCTCACCTGTCTGTCTGTCTCTCACCTGTCTGTCTGTCTCTCTGTCTCTCACCTGTCTGTCTGTCTCTCACCTGTCTGCCTCTCATCTGTCTGCCTCTCACCTGTCTGCCACTCACCTGTCTGCCTCTCACCTGTCTGTCTCTCACTGTCTGTCTGTCTCTAACCTGTCTGTCTGTCTCTCACCTGTCTGTCTGTCTCTCACCTGTCTGCCTCTCACCTGTCTGTCTGTCTCTCACCTGTCTGCCTCTCACCTGTCTGCCTCTCACCTTTCTGTCTGTCTCTCACCTGTCTGTCTGTCTCTCACCTGTCTGTCTCTCACCTGTCTGTCTCTCACCTGTCTGCCTCTCACCTGTCTGTCTCTCACCTGTCTGTCTGTCTCTCGTCTGTCTGCCTCTCACCTGTCTGTCTCTCGTCTGTCTGTCTGCCTCTCACCTGTCTGCCTCTCACCTGTCTGCCTCTCACCTGTCTGTCTGTCTCTCACCTGTCTGCCTCTCACCTGTCTGTCTCTCACCTGTCTCTCTGTCTCAGGTGAGCTCAGTGTTCACAGGCAGAGGATCATGTCCGTGTCTCACTGTGTTCTTTTTAAAGAGGTCCCACTGTGGGAAACATCTGAAAGCCTAAAGAGTGCAGTTAGTGGGACTGTTGGCCTCATGCTGTGATGTCTGATGTTCCCTCAGATCCCACACCTCTGATCCTCCGAGCCGTCGTCGTCCTGCTGCTGATTCCGCTGCTGATTCTGATGCTGGCCATCGTCCTTTACATCTGCTTTAAGGTAGGCATGTGTTCAGAGGACTGTGATGTGGGCCTGAAGAGGAGCAGGAAGTCACCTCTGTACTGTCATGTCTCTGCAGGCCATCAGGGGGCAGCGCAGACAGGTGGACATGGAGCTGGAGGAAGATAACCTGGCTGCCAAGCCTCTGCAGGCCACCAGGAGGCAGCGCAGGCAGGAGGACATGGAGCTGGAGGAAGATAACCTGGCTGCCATGCCTCTGCAGGCCACCAGGAGGCAGCGCAGGCAGGAGGACATGGAGCTGGAGGAAGTTAACCTGGCTGTCATGCCTCGGCAGGTCACCAGGAGGCAGCGCAGACAGGAGGACATGGAGCTGGAGGAAGATAACCTGGCTGTCATGCCTCTGCAGGCCACCAGGAGGCAGCGCAGGCAGGAGGACATGGAGCTGGAGGAAGTTAACCTGGCTGTCATGCCTCGGCAGGTCACCAGGGTGTAGCGCAGACAGGAGGACATGGAGCTGGAGGAAGATAACCTGGCTGCCATGCCTCTGCAGGCCACCAGGAGGCAGCGCAGACAGGAGGACATGGAGCTGGAGGAAGATAACCTGGCTGCCATGCCTCTGCAGGCCACCAGGAGGCAGTCTGACAGACAGGAGGACATGGAGCTGCAGGAAGTTAACCTGGCTGTTCCTGCAGAGGAAGAGCAGCAGCTCCTCCCGACACACATATGATATCTAGCCTATCCCATGGTATATAATACATGATCATTCAGCCCCTGCTCAGAGTACAGATGTCCTGATGGCAGAACTTCAGAGCTTCATACCTGAACAATTCAGATTTCCTTTTAAATCGCAAAAATTCAGACTTTCTCTAAATGTTCTGACCTTTTCCTAAATTTCAAAATCCTGACTCTTTCTGAAAATCACAATATATTGACTTTTTCTCTAAACCGAACACATTTTGACATTTTTGCAGAATTTGAGTTCAGTTTAATTTGTTCAGTTTAATCTGTGGTGAAGGCTTTAGTGATGGGAATGATGGCTCTTTGAAGGGAGCCGGATCGTATGGCTCCGTTCCTTTCAAAGAGCCGTTTTTAAAGGGGGCGGGGTTACAGGTTTATCTGCGAAATGATCTCCAGGATAATGATTGACTGTATTGCCAGACCTAATGTCAATAATCTGCATTGTAAACATGACACAAGGTGGCGCTGTATCCATGTCAGTTATGTCAGTGAATGTACTTAGAATTTACCCTCTATGTGTTAAGTAAATAAAGTTGCCTTGAATTAAATTCACGCAACTCTTAATATCAGATGCTGTGTTTTTAAGTGGCGATGGAGATTATTAGTTGCCCCTGCTTTAAAGGATATGCTGCCTTTACCAATGGTGCGCTTTGTCAACACGTGGTCTCCCTGTCCTGCACCACTTGTTATGACTTCTCTCCCTCTATTCCCCTAAGACCCACCCCATCTCACTCCTCGTGCTGAAACCTGCCAATCAGAGTGGGGGGGCGGGTCTTCACAGAATCCGTTTGGGGAACAAAATCTACAAAATCAACAAGAACGGCTCTCACCAAGTACGACTCGGTTCCCCTCGTTCGTACCAAAGAGCCGTTCAAAAGAATCGGCTCTTTGGTACGACTCGGGTCCCCTCGTTCGTACCAAAGAGCCGTTCAAAAGAATCGGCTCTTTGGTACGACTCGGGTCCCCTCGTTCGTACCAAAGAGCCGTTCAAAAGAATCGGCTCTTTGGTACGACTCGGGTCCCCTCGTTCGTGTCAAAGAGCCGTTCAAAAGAATCGGCTCGCTCGCGACCGACACATCACTCGAAGGCTTGCTTTAAAGGACGTACCAATGAGGCTTCGTGCTCTACTGTATTTGATGTTGCTTTATTATGTTTTTCACACGTTGTGATTATTTCAGGGGGAATTAGCATTTTAGAGTTGTTGCTTCATTGTGTGTTTCTGCTTGTTTCTGGGAGGAAGTGAAGCGCTGCACGCAGACCTGAGATCAGATATTAACAGAGATCACAGGTGATCTGCTCTGTTCCATCAAATAAACGCTTACACTCTCTGCATGCTTTCACTTTCTTCTGCTCAGCGTTTCCTTCAGAGGACACCAGCTCTTCAGAGGAGAGACACCTGAACACCAGCAGGAGAGGACTCTTTAAAGTAGAGACACTACACGCTGATACGCACCTGAACACCAGCAGGAGAGGACTCTTTAAAGTAGAGACACTACACGCTGATACACACCTGAACACCAGCAGGAGAGGACTCTTTAAAGTAGAGACACTACACGCTGATACACACCTGAACACCAGCAGGAGAGGACTCTTTAAAGTAGAGACACTACATACTGATATACACCTGAACATCAGCAGGAGAGGACTCTTTAAAGTAGAGACACTACACGCTGATACACACCTGAACACCAGCAGGAGAGGACTCTTTAAAGTAGAGACTCTACATATTGATATACACCTGAACACCAGCAGGAGAGGACTCTTTAAATTAGATACACTACATACACCTGAACATCAGCAGGAGAGGACTCTTTAAAGTAGAGACACTACATGCTGATACACACCTGAACATCAGCAGGAGAGAACTCTTTAAAGTAGAGACACTACATACTGATATACACCTGAACATCAGCAGGAGAGAACTCTTTAACGTAGAGACACTACATACTGATATACACCTGAACATCAGCAGGAAAGGACTCTTTAAAGTAGAGACACTACATACTGATATACACCTGGACACCAGCAGGAGAGGACTCTTTAAAGTTGAGACACTACATACTGATATACACCTGAACATCAGCAGGAGAGGACTCTTTAAAGTAGAGACACTAAACGCTGATACACACCTGAACACCAGCAGTAGAGGACTCTTTAAAGTAGAGACACTACACGCTGATACACACCTGAACATCAGCAGAAGTGGACTCTTTAAAGTAGAGACACTACATACTGATATACACCTGAACATCAGCAGGAGAGGACTCTTTAAAGTAGAAACACTCCATACTGATATACACCTGAACATCAGCAGGAGAGGACTCTTTAAAGTAGAGAATCTACATATTGATATACACCTGAACACCAGCAGGAGAGGACTCTTTAAAGTAGAGACACTACATACTGATATACACCTGAACATCAGCAGGAGAGGACTCTTTAAAGCAGAGACACTACATACACCTGAACATCAGTATGAGAGGACTCTTTAAAGTAGAGACACTACATACTGATATACACCTGAACATCAGCGGGAGAGGACTCTTTAAAGTAGAGACACTACACGCTGATACCACCTGAATACCAGCAGGAGAGGACTCTTTAAAGTAGAGACACTACATACTGATATACACCTGAACATCAGCAGGAGAGGACTCTTTAAAGTAGAGACACTACATACTGATATACACCTGAACATCAGCAGGAGAGGACTCTTTAAAGTAGAGACACTCCATACTGATATACACCTGAACATCAGCAGGAGAGGACTCTCTAAAGTAGAGACTCTACATATTGATATACACCTGAACACCAGCAGGAAAGGACTCTTTAAAGTAGAGACACTACATACTGATATACACCTGGACACCAGCAGGAGAGGACTCTTTAAAGTTGAGACACTACATACTGATATACACCTGAACATCAGCAGGAAGGACTCTTTAAAGTAGAGACACTACACTGATACACCTGAACATCAGCAGGAGAGGACTCTTTAAAGTAGAGACACTACACTCTGATACACACCTGAACACCAGCAGTAGAGGACTCTTTAAAGTAGAGACACTACACACTGATATACACCTGAACATCAGCAGGAGAGGACTCTTTAAAGTAGAGACACTACATACTGATATACACCTGAACATCAGCAGGAGAGGACTCTTTAAAGTAGAAACACTCCATACTGATATACACCTGAACATCAGCAGGAGAGGACTCTTTAAAGTAGAGACTCTACATATTGATATACACCTGAACACCAGCAGGAGAGGACTCTTTAAAGTAGAGACACTACATGCTGATATACACCTGAACATCAGCAGGAGAGGACTCTTTAAAGTAGATACACTACATACACCTGAACATCAGCAGGAGAGGACTCTTTAAAGCAGAGACACTACATACACCTGAACATCAGTATGAGAGGACTCTTTAAAGTAGAGACACTACATACTGATATACACCTGAACATCAGCGGGAGAGGACTCTTTAAAGTAGAGACACTACACGCTGATACGCACCTGAATACCAGCAGGAGAGGACTCTTTAAAGTAGAGACACTACATACTGATATACACCTGAACATCAGCAGGAGAGGACTCTTTAAAGTAGAGACACTACATACTGATATACACCTGAACATCAGCAGGAGAGGACTCTTTAAAGTAGAGACACTCCATACTGATATACACCTGAACATCAGCAGGAGAGGACTCTTTAAAGTAGAGACACTACACACTGATATACACCTGAACATCAGCAGGAGAGGACTCTTTAAAGTAGAAACACTCCATACTGATATACACCTGAACATCAGCGGGAGAGGACTCTTTAAAGTAGAGACACTACACGCTGATACCACCTGAATACCAGCAGGAGAGGACTCTTTAAAGTAGAGACACTACATACTGATATACACCTGAACATCAGCAGGAGAGGACTCTTTAAAGTAGAGACACTACATACTGATATACACCTGAACATCAGCAGGAGAGGACTCTTTAAAGTAGAGACACTCCATACTGATATACACCTGAACATCAGCAGGAGAGGACTCTTTAAAGTAGAGACTCTACATATTGATATACACCTGAACACCAGCAGGAGAGGACTCTTTAAAGTAGAGACACTACATGCTGATATACACCTGAACATCAGCAGGAGAGGACTCTTTAAAGTAGATACACTACATACACCTGAACATCAGCAGGAGAGGACTCTTTAAAGTAGAGACACTACATGCTGATACACACCTGAACATCAGCAGGAGAGAACTCTTTAAAGTAGAGACACTACATACTGATATACACCTGAACATCAGCAGGAGAGAACTCTTTAACATAGAGACACTACATACTGATATACAGCTGAACATCAGCAGTAAAGGACTCTTTAAAGTAGAGGCACTACATACTGATATACACCTGGACACCAGCAGGAGAGGACTCTTTAAAGTTGAGACACTTCATACTGATATACACCTGAACATCAGCAGGAAGGACTCTTTAAAGTAGATACAATACATACACCTGAACATCAGCAGGAGAGGACTCTTTAAAGTAGAAACACTCCATACTGATATACACCTGAACATCAGCAGGAGAGGACTCTTTAAAGTAGAGACTCTACATATTGATATACACCTGAACACCAGCAGGAGAGGACTCTTTAAAGTAGAGACACTACATGCTGATATACACCTGAACATCAGCAGGAGAGGACTCTTTAAAGTAGATACACTACATACACCTGAACATCAGCAGGAGAGGACTCTTCAAAGCAGAGACACTACATACACCTGAACATCAGTAGGAGAGGACTCTTTAAAGTAGAGACACTACATACTGATATACACCTGAACATCAGCGGGAGAGGACTCTTTAAAGTAGAGACACTACATACTGGTATACACCTGAACATCAGCGGGAGAGGACTCTTTAAAGTAGAGACACTACATACTGATATACACCTGGACATCAGCGGGAGAGGACTCTTTAAAGTAGAGACACTACATACTGATATACACCTGGACATCAGCAGGAGAGGACTCTTTAAAGTAGAGACACTACATACTGATAAACACCTGATCAGCAGGAGAGGACTCTTTAAATTAGATACACTACATACACCTGAACATCAGCAGGAGAGGACTCTTTAAAGTAGAGACACTTCATGCTGATACACACCTGAACATCAGCAGGAGAGAACTCTTTAAAGTAGAGACACTACATACTGATATACACCTGAACATCAGCAGGAGAGAACTCTTTAACGTAGAGACACTACATACTGATATACACCTGAACATCAGCAGGAAAGGACTCTTTAAAGTAGAGACACTACATACTGATATACACCTGGACACCAGCAGGAGAGGACTCTTTAAAGTTGAGACACTACATACTGATATACACCTGAACATCAGCAGGAAGGACTCTTTAAAGTAGATACACTACATACACCTGAACATCAGCAGGAGAGGACTCTTTAAAGTAGAGACACTACACGCTGATACACACCTGAACACCAGCAGTAGAGGACTCTTTAAAGTAGAGACACAACACGCTGATACACACCTGAACATCAGCAGAAGAGGACTCTTTAAAGTAGAGACACTACATACTGATATACACCTGAACATCAGCAGGAGAGGACTCTTTAAAGTAGAAACACTCCATACTGATATACACCTGAACATCAGCAGGAGAGGACTCTTTAAAGTAGAGACTCTACATATTGATATACACCTGAACACCAGCAGGAGAGGACTCTTTAAAGTAGAGACACTACATGCTGATATACACCTGAATATCAGCAGGAGAGGACTCTTTAAAGTAGATACACTACATACACCTGAACATCAGTAGGAGAGGACTCTTTAAAGCAGAGACACTACATACACCTGAACACCAGCAGTAGAGGACTCTTTAAAGTAGAGACACTACACGCTGATACACACCTGAACATCAGCAGAAGAGGACTCTTTAAAGTAGAGACACTACATACTGATATACACCTGAACATCAGCAGGAGAGGACTCTTTAAAGTAGAAACACTCCATACTGATATACACCTGAACATCAGCAGGAGAGGACTCTTTAAAGTAGAGACTCTACATATTGATATACACCTGAACACCAGCAGGAGAGGACTCTTTAAAGTAGAGACACTACATGCTGATATACACCTGAACATCAGCAGGAGAGGACTCTTTAAAGTAGATACACTACATACACCTGAACATCAGCAGGAGAGGACTCTTTAAAGCAGAGACACTAAATACACCTGAACATCAGTATGAGAGGACTCTTTAAAGTAGAGACACTACATACTGATATACACCTGAACATCAGCGGGAGATGACTCTTTAAAGTAGAGACACTACACGCTGATATACGCACCTGAATACCAGCAGGAGAGGACTCTTTAAAGTAGAAACACTCCATACTGATATACACCTGAACATCAGCAGGAGAGGACTCTCTAAAGTAGAGACTCTACATATTGATATACACCTGAACATCAGCAGGAAAGGACTCTTTAAAGTAGAGACACTACATACTGATATACACCTGGACACCAGCAGGAGAGGACTCTTTAAAGTTGAGACACTACATACTGATATACACCTGAACATCAGCAGGAAGGACTCTTTAAAGTAGATACACTACATACACCTGAACATCAGCAGGAGAGGACTCTTTAAAGTAGAGACACTACACGCTGATACACACCTGAACACCAGCAGTAGAGGACTCTTTAAAGTAGAGACACTACACGCTGATACACACCTGAACATCAGCAGAAGAGGACTCTTTAAAGTAGAGACACTACATACTGATATACACCTGAACATCAGCAGGAGAGGACTCTTTAAAGTAGAAACACTCCATACTGATATACACCTGAACATCAGCAGGAGAGGACTCTTTAAAGTAGAGACACTACATGCTGATATACACCTGAACATCAGCAGGAGAGGACTCTTTAAAGTAGATACACTACATACACCTGAACATCAGCAGGAGAGGACTCTTTAAAGCAGAGACACTACATACACCTGAACATCAGTATGAGAGGACTCTTTAAAGTAGAGACACTACATACTGATATACACCTGAACATCAGCGGGAGATGACTCTTTAAAGTAGAGACACTACACGCTGATACGCACCTGAATACCAGCAGGAGAGGACTCTTTAAAGTAGAAACACTCCATACTGATATACACCTGAATATCAGCAGGAGAGGACTCTCTAAAGTAGAGACTCTACATATTGATATACACCTGAACACCAGCAGGAGAGGACTCTTTAAAGTAGAGACACTACATGCTGATATACACCTGAACATCAGCAGGAGAGGACTCTTTAAAGTAGATACACTACATACACCTGAACATCAGCAGGAGAGGACTCTTTAAAGTAGAGACACTACACACTGATATACCCCTTAACATCAGCAGGTGAGGACTCTTTAAAGTAGAGACACTACATACTGATATACACCTGAACATCAGCGGAAGAGGACTCTTTAAAGTAGAGACACTACATACTGATATACACCTGATCAGTAGGAGAGGACTCTTTAAAGTAGAGACACTAAATATTGATACACACCTGAACATCAGCAGGAGACGACACTTTAAAGTAGAGACACTATACACTGATATACACCTGAACATCAGCAGGAGAGGACTCTTTAAAGTAGAGACACTACATACTGATATACACGTGGACACCAGCAGGAGAGCACTCTTTAAAGTAGAGACACTACATGCTGATATACACCTGAAGATCAGCAGGAAGGACTCTTTAAAGTAGAGACACCACATACTAATATACACCTGAACATCAGTAGGAAGGACTCTTTAAAGTAGATACACTACATACACCTGCACATCAGCAGGAGAGGACTATTTAAAGTAGATACACTACATACACCTGAACATCAGTAGGAGAGGACTCTTTAAAGTAGAGACACTACATACTGATATACACCTAAACATCAGCAGGAGAGGACTCTTTAAAGTAGAGACACTACATACTGATATACACCTGAACATCAGCAGGAGAGGACTCTTTAAAGTAGAGACACTACATACTGATATACTCCTGAACATCAGCAGGAGAGGACTCTATACACCTGAACATCAGCGGGAGAGGACTCTTTAAAGTAGAGACACTACATACTGATATATACCTGAACATCAGCAGGAGAGGACTCTTTAAAGTAGAGACACTACATACTGATATACACCTGAACATCAGCAGGAGAGGACTCTTTAAAGTAGAGACACTACATACTGATATACTCCTGAACATCAGCAGGAGAGGACTCTATACACCTGAACATCAGCGGGAGAGGACTCTTTAAAGTAGAGACACTACATACTGATATACACCTGAACATCAGCAGGAGAGGACTCTTTAAAGTAGAGACACTACATGCTGATATACACCTGATCAGTAGGAGAGGACTCTTTAAAGTAGAGACACTAAATATTGATACACACCTGAACATCAGCAGGAGACGACACTTTAAAGTAGAGACACTATACACTGATATACACCTGAACATCAGCAGGAGAGGACTCTTTAAAGTAGAGACACTGCATACTGATATACACGTGGACACCAGCAGGAGAGCACTCTTTAAAGTAGAGACACTACATGCTGATATACACCTGAAGATCAGCAGGAAGGACTCTTTAAAGTAGAGACACCACATACTAATATACACCTGAACATCAGTAGGAAGGACTCTTTAAAGTAGATACACTACATACACCTGCACATCAGCAGGAGAGGACTATTTAAAGTAGATACACTACATACACCTGAACATCAGTAGGCGAGGACTCTTTAAAGTAGAGACACTACATACTGATATACACCTAAACATCAGCAGGAGAGGACTCTTTAAAGTAGAGACACTACATACTGATATACACCTGAACATCAGCAGGAGAGGACTCTTTAAAGTAGAGACTCTACATATTGATATACACCTGAACATCAGCAGTAAAGGACTCTTTAAAGTAGAGACACTACATACTGATATACACGTGGACACCAGCAGGAGAGCACTCTTTAAAGTAGAGACACTACATGCTGATATACACCTGAAGATCAGCAGGAAGGACTCTTTAAAGTAGAGACACCACATACTAATATACACCTGAACATCAGTAGGAAGGACTCTTTAAAGTAGATACACTACATACATCTGCACATCAGCAGGAGAGGACTATTTAAAGTAGATACACTACATACACCTGAACATCAGTAGGAGAGGACTCTTTAAAGTAGAGACACTACATACTGATATACACCTAAACATCAGCAGGAGAGGACTCTTTAAAGTAGAGACACTACATACTGATATACTCCTGAACATCAGCAGGAGAGGACTCTATACACCTGAACATCAGCGGGAGAGGACTCTTTAAAGTAGAGACACTACATACTGATATACACCTGATCATCAGCAGGAGAGGACTCTTTAAAGTAGAGACACTACATACTGATATACACCTGAACATCAACAGGAGAGGACTCTTTAAAGTAGAGACACTACATACTGATATACTCCTGAACATCAGCAGGAGAGGACTCTATACACCTGAACATCAGCGGGAGAGGACTCTTTAAAGTAGAGACACTACATACTGATATACACCTGAACATCAGCAGGAGAGGACTCTTTAAAGTAGAGACACT